>JAMWET010006552.1:70000-182500 GCA_024036415.1 Prochilodus magdalenae
CAGCAAGTCTTTGTGATGTATCCAGGGTAATGTCAGCATACCACCAAAAAGGACGAACCTCCACCAGCATCACGTAGTGACCTGGCCGCTATCCTGCAAGAAGAATGGCTTAAACTCCCTCTGACCACTGTGCAGGACTTGTATACGTCATTCCCAAGACGAACTGACGCTGTATTGGCCGCAAAAGGAGGCCCTACACCATACTAATAAATGATTGTGGTCTAAAACCAGGTGTTTCAGTTTCATTGTCCAACCCCTGTAAGTTTAAAGTAATTTACAGTCATAGGTCCTTACATACCAAGTCACCAGTGCTAGGTCACTATGTTTTCATAGTAACTCGTTTTCAGACATATAATTAATATTTCAACAGAATCAAATATTATTTGTAAAATATTAAACAGGAGTCATTAGATATGTTGATCTTATGCAGATGTTGATGTCCTGCTGCCAGAAAGCAAGAAATACAGTGCATACTGATGAGAAGTGATTTGATATTCACCCAGTGAGCAAAACTATGAATATCAGCATTTATAAGAACAGGAGGGGTCAAAGTACGATGGAATAAAATCTTCCGTGTCCCAAAGCTTCACTGCTTAGTTGGTTTTCATAGGAGCAAAAAAATCAACTAAGCTTCCAGATCAGACAGTATTCCTAAGGCCCCGGCCTTGAAGACTCTGTGGAACCTGATCTTCTTTTCCAGCAGCGTTCAGTGTGGCTGGTGGCCATAAGAACCTTTTAATGAAGGCAGCTTCTCTGTAAATCTAGATGCTCTGGATCGGAAACAACAACAACCCAGCAAGAGCTTTTCTAACTCAGCTCTACCTGCCATCACTCTAACACACTGGTGGCGGTCCAAAACCAGCCACACACAAACTCAAGCCTCCCCCACCACCACCAGCCCCAGCCCTCCGGAGCGGACCAGTGGTAGGTGGAAAGCTACATAGCTGATAGTTTCAAAGCTGGCGGTTCCAAAGCTGATCATTCCAGAGCTAATATTTCCAAAACAGAGCTTGTAGTTCCAGAGTCAGCAGTTCCAAAATAAAAGCAGTTCCTTCCAGAGCCAACAGATACCAAGTAAAACTGAAGTTCCAGAGCTGATAGTTCCAAAGTAGAGCTGATAGTTCCAAAGTAGAGCCGACAGGTCCAGATCTGCCAGTTCCAGATAATAACCCCAAAGCCACTACTTCAGAATCTGATAGTTCCAGGAAGGACAGCTCCAGAGCTGATAGATGCTGACCCCATAGTTACAAAGCAGTGCTGATTGTTCCAAAGCTAAAAATTCCAGAGTTGATTATTC
The DNA here is from genome assembly GCA_024036415.1 of Prochilodus magdalenae. Classification (NCBI taxonomy): domain Eukaryota; kingdom Metazoa; phylum Chordata; class Actinopteri; order Characiformes; family Prochilodontidae; genus Prochilodus; species Prochilodus magdalenae. The sequence continues at coordinate 71,298 of JAMWET010006552.1, forward strand.
CAGAGCCCAAATTCCCAAAGCAAAACTAATATTGGCTCTGCAATTATTCTCTCTGGAACTGTCAGATCTGGAACTATGAGTGCTGGAATCTGCTATAGAACTGTGATGATGCAAGTATAGGCTATAGTAGTGTCTATATATATATATATATATATATATATATATATATATATGTGTGTGTGTGTGTGTATCTATCTATGTATATGTATATCTATGTGTGTATATATATATATGTGTGTATCTATCTATGTATATGTATATCTATGTGTGTATATATATATATATGTGTGTATCTATCTATGTATATGTGTATCTATGTGTGTATATATATATATATATATATATATATATATATATATATATATATATATATACATATATATATATATATGTGTGTGTATCTATCTATGTATATGTGTATCTATGTGTGTATATATATATGTGTGTGTGTATCTATCTATGTATATGTATATCTATGTGTGTATATATATATGTGTGTGTGTGTATCTATCTATGTATATGTGTGTATATATATATATATATATACACTAGAGCAGGAACATTATTGTATGAAGAGGTTCTGTCACTGCACTGTCTAAAATAGTAACTGTTGTATCTGGCAAAAGCGAGAGAGAGAGGGAGAGGAGAAGAAAGGGGGAGAGCAAAAGAGTGAGGGAGAGGGAGAAGGGGTGAGTACATTAAATGGATTCTCTTTCTTGGGCTATTAAAATAAACTGAACTCAAATTCATACACAAAGAGGCACTTCAGCAGTTCCAGAGTTCGGCTCGGAGGGTGAAACCCAAACCCAGGGATGACCTGAATGACCTCTAGCATTAGCTTTGCCTGGCACTCTGAACTCTTCACAGAACACATCTGAAGACATCTGATTTCACCCAAGCTCAAAGATGTGACTGCTTGTCTGTAAGAACTATTGGCCAATCACAGCTGAGAGGGGGCGTGGCTTTGTGGGATACGGCCGGGAAACTAACTTCCAAGGCCAGTCCATGTAAAGTCCAGACTCTGCTGTCTACCTGGCAAGTTGGAGTTCTCCTGATGAGGGTCTTGCAGTCTGGAATTTCTGGATATAAGGAGGAAGTCTGATGGACGTGATCTTGGAATAATGCTTGGAATAATATTCCTCTCTGGATTACCTTTCTCCAGTATGTTGGCTGAATAGATTTGGAGCAGGAGCGCAGGGAATTTAGCATCTGCAGTTGGATCATCGTTAGTGCAGTTGGTAAGTTCTTTCTGAATCAGCATCTAGTTTGTTTGTTTGTTTGTTTGTGTAGACTGTTATGTATAGGCCACGTGTGCATGCGCAGACCCATCAGTCACCCGTTCTCCGTTTGGTCGTGTGTCCTGTAATGGCCTGCAGTCTGTTTTCAGCGGGGTTAAACGTTTCCTCCCAATTTTCCAGCGCTAAATGGGAAGGTGAGGAGCTGTGAAGCAGTGCACGTGCCAGCCCAGCACCATGCGCGCGGAGTGGCCGTCCCCGCGCTGCAGCCTCCTCGCGCTCCTCTTGCTTCTGGCTAAGGCGCGCTGGAGCGGCGCGTGTCCCGCATCGTGCGCTTGCTACGTGCCAACGGAGGTGCACTGCACCTTCCGCTACCTGAGCGCCATGCCCCGCGAGATCCAGCCGGCGGTAGAGAGGATTAACCTGGGGTGAGCACGCGCTAAAACATTCTCTCCTACTCAGCACTGGGTTGCCATTTGTCGGTACGCGCAGTGCGTAAAGGTGTCCAGATTTCATCCAGATCCGTGAAATAAAGTCGACTGTGCGTAAAGAAATCGCCTCAGAGAATGTGATATCTGTCTGCCGACGTCACGTGTGAATCACCACGATTTTACGCCTAAGTGAATTTTACACGAGCAAATTTAAAACACACGTGCGATTTTATGTAGCAGTTCATTTTTATAATTCATGTCTAGGAGAAGGCTTCCAGCCTTTATGCCTTAGAATAAAGCATGCAGTCGCGGCACTGCTTTGCTGTTCTTGTTGTTGATTGGCCTATGTAAATGAGCTCTGCTTTGATTGGCTGCCATGTACTATTCCGTAGTGGAACACTCTTTACACACAAAACATTCTTTAAACCAACTTAATTTGATCACGGTCAGTGTTTCCACACAACTAGATTCACCTAGCTATGTTGTTGGAACCACACAAAACCCTTGTGGAACACACACAACTTAATCTGACCACAACACACTCACATGCACACGCACACACACGCACATACACACACCCCTGCAGTCTGTTACAACAGCACCCCCACACCACATACACACACACCTGCAGTCTGTTACAACAGCACCCCCACACCACACACACACACACCTGCAGTCTGTTACAACAGCACCCCCACACCACACACACACACACCTGCAGTCTGTTACAACAGCACCCCCACACCATACACACACACACACACACCTGCAGTCTGTTACAACAGCACCCCCACACCACACACACACACACACACACCTGCAGTCTGTTACAACAGCACCCCCACACCACACACACACCCACACACACCTGCAGTCTGTTACAACAGCACCCCCACACCACACATGCACACACACACACACACACTGCCGCATGTTACATCAACACCATCACAACACACACACACACAGCCGTCTGTTACATCAGCACCGTCACAACATGCACACAAACACACCTGCAGTCTGTTACATCAGCACCATCACAAATACACACACACCTGCAGTCTGTTACATCAGCACCATCACAATACACACACACCTGCAGTCTGTTACATCAGTACCATCACACAATGAACACAAACTCACACACACACAGCCGTCTGTTACATCAGCACCGTCACACAATGAACACAAACTCACACACACAGCCGTCTGTTACATCAGCACCATCACAATACACACACACAGCCGTCTGTTACATCAGCACCATCACAATACACACACACCTGCAGTCTGTTACATCAGCACCATCACACAATGAACACAAACTCACACACACAGTGTCTGTTACATCAGCACCGTCACAACATGCACACACACACACCTGCAGTCTGTTACATCAGTACCCCCACACCACACTCACACACACACACACACACACACACACACTGCAACATGTTACATTAGCAATATCACAACACGTACCCACACATATACTGCAGTCTGTTACATCAGCACAGTCACAACAAAAATACACACACACCTGCAGTCTGTTACATTAGCACCCCCACAGTACACCCACACACTGTGGTCAGCTTGTCGAAGTGTTCCGAGCCCATTCGGTGAGGTGCCTAACAGAAACATGCCAGATTTTAAGACAGTGCAGACATTCATCACGGTTTACGGGCCTTTTCCTTCACGCACAGAGAATTCTCCTGACTCCCTCAATTCTTCGATGATAAGCTCACTGGACAAAAACGAGTTCCCTGTGACCGAAATGTACCTAATAATGTCTAACACCTCCACAAGCACCACTGACAGCTGTGATTGGATTTAGCATGGACAGGATGTAGGCCACATCAATGTTCAGACACACTTGCATTACAGAATTGCACAGTTGGGCCAGATTTGGTGGATGCCTTCCCTGGCGTTTTACTGGTTGTATAAGGGGGGTTTTGCAGGCCAGTCCAGATCTTGAATGTTCATCATACCAAATCAGTCACATGGGGAGCCCTGCGAAGGTGATAACTGTCATCTTGAAATACAGGGATAGGAATTTAGGTTCCTCTGTAAGATGATGAGCAGAAGGCAAAACCTGGTGATCCAGCAGCTCAGTATAGGAGCTGTGATACCAACGCTATACTTTAGTATCTGGTGATACCGATACAGAACTGACCCTGTCTTTGCCCCTGTCTTAATCAGCTGAGCTGTTTGTAATACATTTGTTTGGGTGCACCTTGATTAACCAGCCGATCTATCTATATTCTGTTTTCCTAAAGGAGGAAATACAGAGCTCACAACATGACTCAGTTATGCAACACTGCTGTTTCACTATCTGCTTCATTTTCACACTGCATATCTGATGGGTCAGCACCATCAAACATTCACAATGAGATTTACAGTTTAATTTTCTCCAAAAGTTAAAGCGTTTAGTTAGGATAGTTTTGGCTAATGTATCATTTCGGTTTACACTATGTTCCCTTCAATATCCACTCCAGTGATGCCCCAGTGTTTGCCCAGTGTTTGCCCCATACCAATCCTCAACAGTATATATATATATAGCTCAACAGATTGTGTTACAAATATATATATTAACAATTAATATGTGTATATGTATATATACACAAATATATATATATAGTTCACAGTCTAGCTGCTATATATATATATATATATATATATATATATATATATATATATATATATATATATATATATATATTTATTTATTTATTTATAATTCATCTTGTGCAAGATTATACTATAATACTATAAGGAATACTATAATGTAGTTTAAAATATAAAATATAATATATAACATTTATAATATATAATTTTATATAATATAATACAACTTATATAACATAAACAAATAACAAATTATCAATTCTGGATAATGCCGGATAGTTATTAGTTACTTGCTTGAACGGCCAAGTCCAATAAGAGCAGCTGAAGGTTATTATAGCCCCTCTTATACTGGAATGTTGTACTGATTACTCACTACTTTAACTAAGGGTATTAAAGCAGCGAGGAGGTGTGAGGTATTTATATGCATGCAGTTATTTGGATATTTGTGCTTATTAATGTGAAGTGGATGTAATTAAAACACTCATTCCAGGATATTAATATTAATGTTATTTTTAGGTACAACAGTCTGTCAGTAATAAGAGAAAATGAGCTGACAGGGCTGGCAAGCTTGGAATTGTTAATGCTGCACAGTAACCTCATCCAAAGCATTGAAGACAGGGCGTTCCAGCATCTGAAGGCCCTCCAGGTAAAGACTGCTGCATGTTCTCACATTTCTGATGCTTTGCAAGCTAATCAAGTGGAAATTCATGCCCTGAGGGCTGGATACGGTGAGCAGATGATGGTGAGAGGAAGGTGTGTGCACCAGCTGTTCAGTCTAGGAGACATTACAGGAGACAGCAATCAAAAACAAAATCAATTTTGTGTCAGAATAAAAAAAACATTGGCTTTGAGTTGTTAATAAAACCAGCAAAGCTTTGCTGATTAATAGTGACTGTTAGTTTGTGAGGATAACTGATGCTGAAGTATGTGTACATGATGGATGTGAATCATGATTTTGCCTTTACCACGCAAAAAATGAAATACAAAGTTTTCTTTGGTTAAAATTGCATCCATAATAGAAATGAAAAAACATACCCACAGCATGTAGCAGTAGAACTGTAGTCTTTTTAAAAATAAATAAAAATAGTGAATAAATGCATTTAAATTGGAAGGGTACTCTTTGTTGCCATATGGCAACAGCATGCAGCAATAGAACTGCCATATCGTCGCTGTCCAAAGAAAAACAGGCATCCCCAAAATGTCAACTTTACAGGAGAGGCTAAAAACCACATTTAATTTGAATGGAAGTCAATGGAACCGGACGTTTTTCCAAGCAGTTTTGGGCCGTTTCTGTCTTTCCATTCTTCATGAAATTTCCTTACAGTGTAAACAGCAGCCCATGTGATCAAAGGAGTCATTAAAGTAAAAGTCAACAAAAATGGAGATACATGTTTTTCATTGGACAGCGACGATATGCTTGTCTCTTTTTCAGTTTTTAAGAATAAAAAATATATATTGTCTTCTTAATAGAAATGTCAAAAAAATGCAGAGAAATTAGAAAGGTGCTCGTTGTTGCCACAGGGCAACCGCATGCAGCAATAAAACTGTGGTCTGTTTTTTTTTTCATTAAAAATTAATAAATAAATACATTTTGGCATCCTACATAGAAATGTAAAAAAAAGTGCATACAAATTAAGAGGGTACTCGTTGTTGCCACAGGGCAACCGCATGCAGCAATAGAACTGTGGTCTATTGTTTTTTTTTATGTTTTTTTTTTTTTAATAAATAAATAAATACAAATATGCATCCTGTAATAAAAAGTACATACAAATTAAGAGGGTACTCTTTGTTGCCATAAGGCAACATCGTGCAGCAGTAGACCTGTAACCAGATTCTTTTAATTAATTAAAGAAATAAGAAATTAAAATGGAATTAGAATCACTGATAAAACTGTCTACTTAGTGTCCAGCAGAATAGTTTATTCAATTACCCCCATCTCAGACATTGCAGCTTGCCAGTTAGATGCTGTTGCCATATGGCAACAAGTACAGTTTGTTGTTTTGTACAAAACCCATTATATCTAACCTGGCTCTGTTTACATATGAAAGTAATCTGAAGCTCGTACAGATTGTGTTTACATGTTGTTAAAGCTGTTATGAAGGACTGTTGAATTATACTGCCTGGGCTCACTATGTGATCCAAAGTGAAAGTGTCCTTTGATGTGAAATATAAAATTAAGGACAGAATGCAAAATGAAGGCACTCGATCTGAATAAAGTACACTATGACACTCGGAAAGGAATTGCCATCTGTCCAGAGCATTGATTTCCATGGATCTAGCCCTCGTGCCCGTTTAAACAGGCTGAACTGATTATGTCTTCATGATTTTTCCTCCTCAGGTGCTAAAGATGAGTTACAACAGAGTGAAGGAGCTCCGAAAGGAGACATTTCAGGGCCTGGATAATTTACTACGTCTCCATATGGACCACAATCGCATTGAATTCATCCATCCAGAAGCTTTCTATGGCCTGACGTCTCTGCAGCTAGTGCACCTCGAGGGCAACCTGCTCCAACAAATCCATCCGGACACGTTTATAACTCTGAGACACAGTCAGATATTCAAATTTTCCTCCATCAAGACCATTTACCTGTCCGACAATTTATTGACCACTCTACCTGCTACTGTGTTCTCCGGCTGTTACCAGCTGGAAAACCTCTTTCTTAATGGGAACCCCTGGACGTGTGACTGTCAGCTTGACTGGTTCGCCAGGTGGATGAAAAAGAATCCAGGTACGTGCAGCAGGGCACACTGCTTGTTTGATGCATGGAAGGGAGTCACTTTCAATATGGCTTTACTTTAGGAGAGATCCGTAGAGTAGTGAACAATGGCTCAAGGAAATTTAGGCCTAGCTTTAGTCCACTAGTGCAAATACAGTCATTGTCAGAAGACAGCTGCACAAATAGCTTCACCCAGAAGGAATCAACCCACAGGAATGGGAATTGATGGGTAGGTTTGTGAGACACGTGAATGATTCACGTTTCACGCTCAGCCGTGCATGTAGCGTAAGCAGGGATCGCTGTACCTGACTGACCCAATGGCCATTCAGCGAGCAGTGATGCCTCCATGAGTCCCCTTAACACCACGTTAACGTCACCAAAGACTGCAACGGGGTCGTGCCAGACTGTCATGGGGTGACTCAGAATGGCAGCAGGTCATCTTCAGTGACTAGTCCTGCTTTTGTCCTGCTGGAGACGACCAACGGATCCATGTATGGAGGCACCGTGCTCAGGACCAAGATGAACGGTCTGCTGTGCCGCATCATACGTCCATCCCTGCCACACATCTGCAGGAACTGTGTGAGAATATACAAGCTGCCTGGGATATATTATCTCAGGACACCCTCAGGAACCTCCACAGCTCCATGTGTTAGCAAACATGGCAGCCCGACGCCATACTAAAAGTAACTGTAGCTCAATAAATATCACCCATATCAGTCTAAATGTATCATCAGTTATTGCTCCTGGTAACCTTTATCTTCCTTCCCAATAGCACTGTAATCACACACTTCCTTCTGGGTGCAGCTATTCCTTTCATAATGAGTGTATATTGTTTCTGTCTCGTCGTCTTTAGTTAATCTGAGTTATGTTTTAGGTCATATATATATATATATATATATATATATATATACAGTAAGGAAAATAAGTATTTGAACACCCTGCGGCTTTGCAAGTTCTCCCACTTTGAAATCATGGAGGGGTCTGAAATTTTAATCTTAGGTGCATGTCCACTGTGAGAGACATAATCTAAAAAAAGAATCCGGAAATCACAATGTATGATTTTTTAATAATTTATTTGTGTGTTACTGCTGCAAATAAGTATTTAACCCTGTGAAAATAAATGTTAGTATTTGGTACAGTAGCCTTTGTTTGCAATTACAGAGGTCCTGTAGTTTTTCACCAGGGTTGCACACACTGCAGCAGAGATTCTGGCCCATTCCTCCACACAGATCTCCTCCAGGTTTCTGGGCTGTCGCTGAAAAACACAGAGTTTGAGCTCCCTCCAAAGATTTTCTATCGGGGTTTAGGTCTGGAGACTGGCTAGGCCACTCCAGAACCATGATATGCTTCTTACGGAGCCACTCCTTGGTTATCCTGGCTGTGTGCTTTGGGTCATTGTCATGTTGGAAGACCCAGCCACGACCCATCTTCAATGGTCTAACTGAGGGAAGGAGGATTTTTTTTTAGATGATGTCTCTCACAGTGGACATGCACCCAAGATGAAAATTTCAGACCCCCCTATGATTTCTAAGTGGGAGAACTTGCAAAGTTGCAGGGTGTTTAAATACTTATTTTCCTCACTGTATATATATTACAGAGCACACAACTTGCAGAACAAACAAAGAACAAAGTAGTTATAATAGTTATATAATAATAATTAGAACATTTTGTGTTTCCAGGTGTCCTGAAATGCAAAAGAGACAGAAAGTTTGCTGGAGAGCAGCTCTGCCCTATCTGTGAATCTCCAGTTACATCCAGAGGCAGCAATATGATTCATCTGACAAGTGATGCCTACACATGTTCCAAGCCATGGATTAACCCTCATTTGAAACAGAAGAATATCACTGTAGAGGAGAACAGCTACACCCCAGTTTTCCCAAAGGACTTTATTGCTCCCATTGGAATGATTGAAATGAACATTACAGACCAGTTCCACAATGATGCCACCATAGCCTGTGTTGTACAAAGACCAACAGGGCTGGAAAACCTGAATGTAACCCATGGAGTGAAGGGTGAAGACATCACAACGCTCACTGCAAGCGTGGCTACGTCATTAGTCTGCAACATTGACTACGAGCACATTCGTCAGCTTTGGGGCATTCTGGCCACTTACAGCGATTCTCCAATGACACTTGAGAGGGGGCTCCTACTAACTATGCCACCAGCGATGATCTACAAATACAAGCAAGCCCGGCCAACTACTGAAGAAATCTTCACAGACATTGAGGCGGATGTTAAGGCGAATCCTGCGTGGCTAATGCAAGGTGTCATTAGCTTACAGCTGGACCGCACTACGACCACATACTCAACCCTGCATATCAAGTATTTGTCCAATGTTGAAATGAATATCGAATCGAATAAAGTAAGGAGAGACCGTTACAGCTGGACTATGATCAAAAGGGACAACCAGACTAAGACAGAGACTTCAGTACTCTCTGGTGGCCTGGCCGAACTGAACTGTGAAACCAACGGTGATCCTAAACCCTCAATAGAATGGATATTAGCAGATGGAAGCAAGGTGCGAGCACCATATACAAGCGAAGACCGGAGGATCGTAATAGCAGACAATGGGAAGCTTACTGTAAGAGCAGTAGACAGCTCTGATTCTGGTGTCTACCGTTGTATTGCGACAAACTATCTGGATGCAGACGTCCTTTCCTTTAGGGTTACTGTGTTGTCCCCAGATGTTGAGGAGGAGGAAATCAATGGGGTTCAGCTCATGCGTTCAGTTGGAGACAACTTATTTCTTGATTGTGAATCAACAGGTAGCCCGAAAGCCTCTGTTCAGTGGATACTCCCTGACAACACCGTTATGGACAAGTCTTATGGAAACAGGAAGCTCTACCAAAATGGCACCTTGGGAATATACGGACTGACCGAAAGGGACAGGGGATTTTACAGATGCTTAGCCGCTAATCATCTTGGGGTAGATTTGTTATCCTCCCTTGTAACCATTTCAAATGATGGGTCAAAAAGGATACCGCTGATAGATCTAGATGGGTCTGGCGATGATCTACAGTCCATCACAGAAGATCCACAGAAGAGTAACAGCCTTTATAGTGAAGATCATTCCAGGGTTAGCCAAGAGTCTAGGACAGTTACCTCCGACAGACCATATCTTAGGCTCAGGCCCCCTCTTCGTAGGGGGCCAACAAATAGACGAGGCGGTAGCAGACGCAATGGGTGGACTAGAAGGGTGTTCGATAAAACATCCAGGAAAGTAGATCCTGAGAAATTAGCAGACTTTATTAAGAGGTCCCAAAACAATAAACTTGGGAATGCTGTAGATGTTGTAGAGAAGCCAAACGTTGTTGAAGGTGAGACCGGTTCAGGCAATGATGGGATTGAAGGTGGCATGTTCAGTCCGAGTCAAGATCTAGACAATAATCTAAAGCTAAATCCTGAAAATAACTATGTGGCCACGAATGACCTGCCTGAGAACAATCAGTACAGTCCTGAGACCATCGCAGAAGTAGTAACAGGGCAACCAAACAATTTTATGACAACCACAGAACACATAAACACAATGTACCCATACACAGATGCCACCCCACTGCAGGCCAGTGTCACCCTTAGCAATTATGATATCCAGAAAGATGAGACGACACCCTTTATGGGCTATACTCCCAGCTCTAGTGATAGCAAGTTCTACAGTCCTGGAATCCATACGATCAAGGCTTTAGAACCCGTCACTTTAAGATTCACAGTTACGGATAGCACAGATGAAATGGAGCTTCACTTTTCTGGGGATACCCTAGAGACTGCAACAGGGGTAATGCCAAATCTATATTCACAGAGCGTGACACCCATGATGGAGCGGTCCACCCAAAGGGAGAACCCTGTGGTGCATACATCCACAGACCATGAAAGCCAGACCACTTTTACAGCAGTAACAACAACCGAAAGAGAGCAAGACGAGATTACTTTCCATACTACTCAACGAATCAAGTCTCCCCGTCTCCCTCCTGGATCCACCATCATCTCCCACCAACAGATCCACATTATTCCTCCCACCAAAAAGTGTCCAGGAAAGAGACGTAACTTTCCAAACAGGCGCAGGATTATCCGGCCAAACAAAATCACAGACATACAGTCCTTGCTGGATAAATTCAAAAGACCATCTGTAAAGCATGAGGGCAACACCACTGTTCCGTACACAGTGGAACTGACAACAGTCTGTGGACGGTGTGGAGGACTAACTACCATAAAATCCAAAACAGAAGAGGAGCAAACCATTGTCAAACCAACCACCAGAACCTCTTCTTCCAGAAAGACAGAAACGCCTGTACCTACAACAACACCACGCACACCGTTTGTTACTTCCCCAAACATCTATACTAAACCAGGTTCTCTCAAAGTTGAAGCACAATTGAAGCCTAATGCTTCCAGTGGATTTACTACTACGGCAATTGCCCCCTCGCAAAAGCCAACACTAGACCCTATGAAAGGTTCAACCACTGTTACAGCCACAACCACAACGACCAAGTCTTCTAAAGTCGTACGCGGAAAGATACCATGGCACCGATTGTTCGGAGGCAAAGAGAGTCAGCGGGAAATCCTGAACAGACTAAGAAAACCAGCTAAGCCTCCCACCACAACACAGAGTACAACGTCAGCTAGACCCGTGACCACAACACCAGCATCAGTGGTTACAACCACCCTACCTTCTGCAGAATCAATGGCAGCACCAATGACTGCCTCTCCTCCTGTCGCTCAAGACAGTTCAGAGACATCCACTGATGACTCATCAGGCTCTTCATCCTTCGCAGAATCACAGACTCCTCATGCGGGAATCGTTTCGTTTACAACCGCCCGTCCATCTGACAATTACCGTAGAACAGCTGTATTGCACAGTCCTGCAACTACACCTGCATACGGATCTAGCTTATCCACAACTACAGAGTTCCAGATCACTCCGATTCTCCCAGCCCCACCAACGACTAGAACTATGTCCAAGGAAGATACTTCAGAATCAGGTTCCTCTGGGTCTGATCCAGGGGAGTCTGTAGGCTTTGTGGGAAGACCTTGGAGGAATCGGAGGCCAGGTTTCCATAGAAGACGATTCAGAGGAAGAAGACCGATAAAGAAAACAACAACAACAACACAAGCTCCAACTACCAGATATACTACATTGGAAACTACATCTCTAGTACCACAGACCGAGTCAAGGGTACATGAGCCTATGTATACACCTGCTGGAGAGGCAGGAAGATCCTCTGTAACCAAACCATCTGTCAGTAAGACTGGTAAGAACAGTGAGGAATGGGACCAACCGGCCAAAACCACCAGTTCCCCAAAGGCATCTACAACCAGTGAATCAACTTCTAATAGAATTACTAACACACCAAGGCCAAACACCACACCACAGTCCCAAATCCGCGGTAACAGAAGAGGAAGCGGTGGAAGGTACCAAACCCAGAGACCAGGGATTAGAAGAGTAAGGCCAAAAGTTTCAGGCAGAGACCGTCTTGAGCAACCCAACAAACCGACGGCTTCAACTGCCAAGGACAAGGATCGATCTAAAGAAAAGATGGGTGAAGGGAAGACAATCGTTTTTGACACAGTAACCGTTCTCACCGCAGAAGAAAGTTACAAGAGCACCACGGTTCCACACAACAGTGATATTGGCAACAGCCTTTCAAACACTCATGGTCACACTACAGTGCAAGACACCACGCCATCAAATGCCATTGGCTTTGAGTCAACCACAAGGGATATGAACTCCAAGCCAAGAATTGTTGGCGGAAATGCAGCCAGTTTTACAGTTGATTCAAATTCCGATGCGTTCCTTCCTTGTGAGGCTACAGGCAACCCTGAACCTGCCATCAGCTGGAAACGATTCTCCTCGAGCACAGGTACCCATTTATCGTACATTGACTCTTTTTTTATAGTTTCTGCTTTGTATACTAGTGATATGCTTAAAGCTGCCATGTGTTCTTCTTTTGGTTTGTCTTGTTTTTAGGCAGTACCTTGACCATTAAAGGCAAAATGGGGAAATTTGAGGTCTTCCGAAATGGAACTCTTTTGATCCAGAATGCCATCGTCAAAGACCGCGGACAGTATCTTTGTCTGGCTGAGAATGATTACGGCTCGGACAAGCTCCTGGTCATGCTGTCAGTGCTGGCTTACCCCTCACAGATTCTGGAGCCAAAAGTAAGAGAGGTCAAGGTCCACTCCGGCAAAACAGTTGAGATGAAATGCAAAACGGAGGGCAGACCAGTCCCAGTGGTGTCATGGATTCTGGCCAACCGGACTCAAGTTAGAGGTCATAACGATAATGGTGGCCGAGTGAAAGTGACCCCTGAGGGTACTCTGGTTATCCGGCAGGTGACGATTTATGATGGAGGACACTACAAGTGCATTGCAAGTAATCCAGCTGGTGTAGACACAGCTACCGTGCGCTTGCAAGTGGTGGCAGCGCCTCCTGGCATCTTGGAGGAGAAACGGCAGCTTGTGAGGGCTGATGCTGGTAAAAGTGTGTGGATTCCCTGTACAGCACAAGGAGACCCTCAACCCACTGTGCACTGGGCCTTGTTTGATGGGACCGTTGTAAGAGCCCATTACACTGATTCCAGAGTAACTGCGTTTCCCAATGGCACTCTCCACTTGAAAAAGCTGGATGTCTCGGACAGTGGGAAATATGAATGCATTGCTACAAGCTCCACAGGGTCCGAGCGGCGAGTGGTCACTCTGTCTGTGGAAAGAACAGAAACTGCTCCCCAAATAACTGAGATATCAGACAGGAGAACCGTGCTGGAATATGGTGGGCAGCTTCAGCTGAACTGCTCCGCAACTGGAAATCCCAAACCACGGATAATTTGGAGGCTTCCCTCTAAAGCCCTTGTGGATCAATGGCACAGGTGAACAATTACAGTTTCTCGCTTACAGTGATGTCACACTGAAAACTACATAGCAGGTATAGTACACATAAACGGCAAACTAAATTTAATGGCTAGCATTTTTAAAGATTCGCAACTTTAGACATGGTTTATAAATGTACTATTGCCAAGAGATAGAATGTGCAAAAGACTAAACACCTAAACAGATGGTTACCCAGAGTTCTTTAGTAAATAAAATGGTTCTGCACTCATCATCAAAAGAACAGATGCACCCAGAAGGAGGTGTGGGATTGCAGTGCTGTTGGGAAGGAAGATAAAGGTTACCAGGATGATACATTTAGACTGATATGGGCGATATTTAATGAGCTACACATACAGTAGTAGTGTTTCTTAGTACGCCACTAACAGGATGACTCATGGTGGGCGTCACTGCTGGCTGAATGCCCACAATCATGGTTGTTGGATCAGTCAGGTACAGCGATAAGGCCTGTCCTTGCTTCCATCCCATGAAACTTGAATCACTGGCATGTCTCACAATGTCAAACCTACCCACCAAGTTTCATTCCTGTTGGTTGATTGCTTCTGTCTGCAGCTATTTGTACAGCTATCATTTGACAATGACTGCAGAACATTTTCAAAAAACCTATACAGAAGCTTTTGTGATTTCTAAATAGCACCAAAAGGGTTATTCTATTTTTGCTATCTTGGCACCATTATTAGCTTTTCCCCCAGCTTGACACTATTATTAAGTTAATAGAATCCCAGCTACTGATAACATTAATTCATACAACATTGGTACTCTGCAGTTTCACAGTTTAGCCAAGTTGTTAGCATGTCCAGACAGTACAGCTAAGCTTGTCTGAATTAAGCACTGAGTACTTTCTACAGAACATCAGTCGCAGCTGTATTCTACCTAAAGTGTGTCAAAGGGCTCTTATTTTGTATTTCCATAAGGCTTACCACACCGAAATGTCTCACAATAAGCCACAGCTTGCAATGGATTGTCTTTAAATCAGTAAAAGATGCATCAGTCCTCTCAGTCTTTTTTCAATCAAGCACAGTACATAGTTGGTAGGAGCTAAAGAAAAGCATGAGGATGAAATAGCTGTTGGACATACAAGGATAAATGGAGAGGAAGTGTTTTTTTCCAGTGAGAATCTAGGCTAGAAAATGGGTGCTGACATCAGATTTGTCCAGGAAGAAATAAATTACACTGTACTTGATTTAAGCATACTAAATACACTTCCTTGCACTCATAATGAATGTACTGGAAGTGTGTTATTGGTATATGTTTGTGCCATGTACTTATATGTATGTATAATATATACTATAGTATATTATATATCTCTTTAATAGCACTAATTTTGCTGCACTATTTTGAGACACCACATAGTCCATTTTAAAGTAAACCTAGTACCTGCCCATACCTGGTACCTATATCTCCATCACCATTACCAATGTTGAAAATGTGGCTCCCCATGTTACCTTTGAACCCTACCTAAGATTTTAACTAGTCTTGCACTGATACTCCTAACCTATAGGTACTGACAATGTTACTGGTACTTGAATGCAGTATCAGTATTGCCAGTGGGGAGGCCGATACCATGATTAACACCACAAAGCGATTTCTGAAATGCACATGCCCTGCTGTGTGGACAGATCATTACCTTATGTTAACGGTGTGGGATGACAAACAGCAGTAAAATTGCCTATGACTAAATCTGTAACAGGAGATTAAGAGCATTTAACGGGAGATCCCTACCTGATTGTCCGAGCCAAGACTCCTCCAGTGAGCATCCATCTGCTGCTGTGTACTTACTTACAGTCTGAGTTAATGTTAGCTTAGAATGTAATACAGGGAGCAAAATGAACCACTAAACTCTTACTGTACTCATCGTCTTTAACCTTCATTTAGCCCTTAGCTAGCAAAAGCAGCTAATTTGCCGAGTTAATGTAACTGCTAGCCCTGCCTGCAATATGCCTACTGTAGTCAGCTGTACCACTCAGCAGCAGGGTCCAAAGGCCCATTGCTACTGGCAGCATAAACAACAGGGATATTTACTAAAACGATGCAAGCGCAAGTGAACGAGGTGCAACTAATGATTTTCTATGGGTGAAATTTGGAAATGAAACAATTAGCAATGTGTTAATGTTGGGTCACCTGCTGGGTGCTCATATGTACAACCATATATATTGTTCCTTTCTTTTTTTAACAATAGAGATATGCATATACTTTACTAAATGTGGTTCCTATTACTAAGGATAGCACAAAGTCTGTTTATAGAGTCCAAATTAATGCTGACCGGAGTGCCGGCAAAGGCAAGTGGTGGGAGCAAGGAAGTCCATGATAATTAACAAGAATGCAAAATCAAAAAAGCAGGGGAAAAGAAGTCAAGTCAAGTAGTTTTATTGTCAATACTTCAAAAGGATTGAAGGTTTAACAAATAAACCCTTAAGGATAAACAGATTACAACTAAAACAAGAACAAGAGTATATTGAATGTAATAAATAATAAACATAAAGTAGACTGACGGAAGACATACAACCCAAAAATAATGCACACGCAAAGCACTTGCAACGCACTCACGCATTACATTCTCAATGCTGGCCAATATTTGGGAGCAAATAAAGCGGGGACATATACACAATGGCAGACAAGGAACACCTGGCAACAAGGGAAGCCAGAAACTGGGAACAGGTGAGGGGTGAGGCAAATGGGTGGAGAAATGGAGAAGCTAGAAACCTTATAACCTTCTTATTCCTAATCTAATGCGGTAAAGCCATTTAGTGACAGTCAGGTCAGTTAGGTTAGTATCACTACTGGTCAGTATCGGCCTAAATTTAAGGGCCAGGTATCGATATCGGAAGGGAAAGAGGTGATATCAGTGCGTCTCTAATGATTTGAATGATCAGTTCATAAATTTAAAAGAGATCTGGTAGGTCTTTGGCTTGGTTGTCACTGTAAAGAATGAATCTCTGAGCCGGCTGTCAGTGCTGGTTCTCATTGGGCTTTTTCTTCTTTCTTCATTCCAGAATGGGCCCCCGTATCCAGGTGCTGAAGAACGGCACGCTGGTCATCGACTCAGTCAGTGAGAAGGACGCTGGGGACTACCTTTGCGTCGCTCGCAGCAAAGTCGGAGATGATATACAGCTAATGAAGGTCTCCGTGTCCATGAAGCCTGCTAAAATCGAACCTAAGGTTGTTGGCAAGAAGCAGGTGCCATACGGCAAGGACCTCAAGGTAGACTGCAAGGCCTCTGGTGCTCCCATCCCAGAGATTTCATGGGGCTTACCAGATGGTACGCTAGTGAACAGCGCCCTGCAAGCGGACGGCAGCAACAGAGGAAGTCGTGCCAAGCGCTTCGTCTTGTTTGATAATGGAACGCTTTACCTGAATCAGGTGGGGATGGACGAAGAGGGGGACTACACCTGTTATGCAGAGAACACACTCGGCAAAGACGAAATGCATGTTCACATCACCGTGGTAACGGCAGCACCTCGGATCCGGCCTCCAAGGCTTACCTATGCCAAGGTGAAGCCGGGAGGGAATATCCGCTTCGACTGTGAAGCCATAGGTGAACCCAAACCAAAGATCCTGTGGATGCTACCATCGAGTGACATGATTGCCGCATCCAATGAACGGTACCTGATGCACGTCAATGGATCTCTTGACATCC
This sequence comes from Prochilodus magdalenae, assembly GCA_024036415.1. Classification (NCBI taxonomy): domain Eukaryota; kingdom Metazoa; phylum Chordata; class Actinopteri; order Characiformes; family Prochilodontidae; genus Prochilodus; species Prochilodus magdalenae. The sequence goes on from JAMWET010006552.1 coordinate 88,822, forward strand.
GTGACGTGAAGCTAGTCAATGCTGGAGAGTATATCTGCATGGCTCGTAATGCTGCGGGTGACGACAGCAAAGTGTACAAGTTAGACATTGATGGAGATCCACCTGTGATCAATGGCTACTACCAGAACAGAACCGTTGTGAAAGATACGGCACCAAAGTATTCAAGGAAGCTAATCGACTGCAAAGCAGAGGGGGAGCCACCTCCGAAGATCACATGGATAATGCCGGACAATATCTTTCTCTCAGCTCCTTACTACGGAAGCAGGATTAACGTCCACCACAACGGGACTCTCGAGATCCGCAATGTTAGGCCTACAGACACGGCAGAGTTCATCTGCATGGCACGGAACGATGGTGGCGAGGCGGTCATGGTGGTACAGCTGGAGGTTACCAGCCAGCTCATGAGACCCATCTTCAAAAACCCCTTTAATGAGAGACTGGTGACTAGACTGGGCAAAACTACCATACTTAACTGTTCTGCTGACGGACAGCCACCTCCTGAAATTATCTGGACTTTACCCAATGGTACCCAGTTCATTGGCAGGCCTGACCGGGGTTCCCATCATCACCTGGGCAAGGACGGTACCTTTGTCATCTATAACCCAAGCAAAGAGGATGCTGGCAAGTATCGCTGTGCTGCCAAAAACAAGGTTGGCTACATCGAGAAGCTGATTGTCCTAGAGGTGGGACAAAAGCCTTATATTCTGACCCGGCCAAGAGGGATTATCCGCAGTATGTCCGGGGAGCCTCTCTTCCTCCATTGCCTCGCTGATGGAAGCCCCCGTCCAAACATCATTTGGACAATTCCAGGGGGTCATGTCCTTAACCGTCCTCAGTTAGCCGGTCGATACCAGCTAATGGACAATGGAACGCTGGTCATTTATCAGACCAAGGTGCATGACAGAGGGAACTACGTGTGCCGGGCAAGAAATGATGCCGGTGAGGCCGTGCTTACTGTACCCGTGGTCATTATAGCCTACCCACCTCGCATCACTAATGGACCCCCGCCATCTTTGAGGACAATTGCTGGTAGTCCCGTACAACTTCACTGCTATGCTACTGGAATACCCAAGCCAGAAATCTCCTGGGAGCTACCTGATCGATCGGTTCTCTCCACAGCTGGAAAAGGACGTCCTACAGGCAGCGAACTACTCCATCCACAAGGCACGCTCATTATCCAGAAGCCAACGGTAGCGGATTCCGGCACCTACAAGTGCCTAGCAGCTAATTACCTTGGCACGGACACCAGAACCACCTACATGAGGGTCATGTGATAGAGGCAGTAGTGGTCCATAGACAATTCCATCCAGACAATCAATACAGACTCAATATATGAGGTGCTCTTTTAGTAAATATTGCATAATGGTCATTTAGAGGCCTTGTTCTAGGCCTAGCTCTGGAGTTTAATTAACTTTGCATCACACTGGTGGCGAGTTACAAGACAACATAAAGGATGGGCTTGCTGGAGAGACACGGCAAAGATTGCACCATGCATTTGTGACATGTTCTGAAGGGTCACCAATGCTTCATGATGTTGATTCATAGAGCCTTGTTCTAGATAAATATGCAGCACTAGGCTGGTAGCCTCAGAAGCTAATGCAGATGGAGTGGTCATTGTAAAATAGAGTGTAAGATAGAGTGCACTGCTTTGTTTTCCAAAGTTTATCGCCCAATAGCGTGGTTCCACCAACACCGGTCATGTATTTCAAGAGTTTATTTTTCTTTTGAAAATTTTTGTTTATGGTATCCGTCGATTGCAGTTGTGTTGTACGATATTTAAAATTGACGTAGCATTTTTGTACCTGGAATTTAATATATTTTGATGGAAAATATCACAGTTCTTATTCTTGTAATAGATGGATGGCTTACCTTCATTAACATGTCAATACAGAAACAACTTGCTTTCCTCAGTGTTTTCCTCATTTTCTCCATAAACGCTGTTTTGAATGTACATTTTGTATATTTAGACTTTCATACTGCTATTTTTGTTAGCCAAATGAAACAGATCTATATATTTCACACTGTATTTCAGACATTTATACAAGAATATACTGGAAAATCAAAAGTTTTCAACCCAAAATGGAAATAAAAATTTATTTTAAAAGCAGATTCCATAGAGAAATCCTTAATATTGGGAATATCCTGCAATGGAAGTGCATCCCTGAAATATTAAAGTAGTGTTCTACCATTGGTCCTGCATTGGTGAAGAAAAGAGTTTCTTAAAATTCTTAGCAGGTGAAAACATCCTAAATGAAGTGAACTCACTGGGCACTTTATTAGGGACGCCGTCTTTTATTTACATTTATCTTACTTAACTTGACTATAGGTCATCTTTCACCCTAATCTGCAATGGTCGGGACCACCACAGAGCAGGTACTGCATGGGTGGTGGATCATTCAGCACAGCAGTGACACTGACGTGGTGGTTAGTTAGCGTGTGTTGTGCTGGTGTGGTTGTTTATACACCTCACTGTCAATGCTGGACTGAGAATCATCTACCGACTCAAACTGTCCAGCAAAACAGCATCCTGTGGGCAGCGTCCTGTGGGCAGCGTCCTGTGGGCAGTGTCCTGTGGGCAGCGTCCTGTGACCACTGATGAAGGACTAGTGGATGACCAGCACTGCACTGTCCTTGACTGTACATCTACAAGGTGGACCAGCAAGGTAGGAGTGTCTAATAGAGTGGACAGTGAGTGGACGCAGTGTTTAAACACTCCAGCAGCACTGCTGTGTCTGATCCACTCACACCACCACCACGTCAGTGTCACTGCAAGGCTGAGGTTGACCCAGCACCCACATCATACCTTCTCTCTGGTGGTCCTGTGAGGGTCCTGACCATTAAAGAACAGGGTAATAAAGTATATAGAGAAACAGATGGACTACAGCCCATGGAGAGTGTAGATACAAGTGGTCAGTGAGTGTATGAAAAAAACTCCCCCAAGTCAAGCTTCCTGGACAGCTGACAGTAGAAACAGGAGCTTCAAACAGACAGTAGAACATTAATGGGGATATCCTACAGTTAGGACACCATTTCCCAGCAATCATTTCCCACTGGCAACTACCAAATGTGGGCTCATTGTGGGCTATGTGGGCTTTGGCAGTCCTACATAAATCCCAGTGTGTCCTGGGTGGGCTAGCCTGTATCTGACCCGCACCACTATTCCAGAATGTGGTCAGCTGACTGAATGTGTAAGCTGACTGTGGGCACCTTGGATCTGGACAAACCTAAACAAAACCAACATGGGCTGCGTGTGGCGTAGCCCACCATCCTGGAAAGTGACATGTGGAGCTATAGACTCAGGCATTCACACACAAAGCCCCTCCTTTGATATGGCTGACTCAAGGCTGCAAGCACAGGACAGGGCCAACACTGGTATTGGTAATGAGTCTATCCCAGGAGCCTATGCAGTTGTGGACTAAGTGGACCTGACTTGGCTGGGGCAGGCTTGCTTGTTTGGTTGGGGCTTTTGGGTTGGTTGATATGCTTCTGCAACTTTCCGGAAACATAGACAATATAATGAAATGTATAATTTAGAGTTAGGACAGACCTGTAATGTAGTGCCAGGTAGGTTTTGGATGGCTTCCATGTATTCAGTCCCGCTAGTCATGTTGTACTGGGCAGTATGGACCGTGCTAATGCTTTTAATCTGTGCAAATTACATCAGCCATCATCATGTCTGAAAATCAGGCCCATTATGTCTTATTATCCATTATGTCATCCTTGTGAAACTTCCCCTCAAATCTCAAGGCAATCCGGTCACACACACCGAAGAGCTGGTTAGCTGGATAAGTGTAGCCATTCATTCGTTTTCTACAGTAGAAGGAAAAGATAGAAAGCCCTCTAATGACTCACTTCTGTCCTTTGTATTCAGAAAGGTATCCTGTTCAAGGTTACCTACTTTCAGTCTGACAAGTGGAGCAACTAATTGCTATGCTTGACGAAATCAACTCGTAGCCAAAACCCAGAGGCTGCTATGCTTTTTTGGGAAGATTTGAAAACAAGCATTCACTGACCTTATCTACATGGCATCGTTGCTGTAAGTGTTGGAAGAATACGACTGCCAGAAATTGGGCTGCTGATCACACCGGCTCTCAGATTTAAAGGGTTATACCCATAAATGCTGATAGGGCATTATTCTGGGCAACACTACAATACAGTGGGCATTATAATGTCCTGGTAATGCACTTATCAAGCCCTAACAAGCCAACAAGCTGCCTTTTAACTGGGCTGGTAGCATCTTATATAATTCTATTAGTGTTACATTAACTATATTAATATCAAATATGTACACTTATCAAAACAATAGCTGCACCCAGAAGGAAGTGTGGGATTCCAGTGCTGTTGGGAAGGAAGATAAAGGTCACCAGGAACAATATATGATGATACATTTAGACTGATATGGGCGATATTTATTGAGCTACACATACAGAAGTCTGTCTCTCGGTATGGCTAACCCAACACACTAGATGTCTCAACTAGACGTTTCATCTTGGCGCTGACCACGGTGCCTCCACACACGGATTCATTGGTCATCTCCACCAAGACAAAAACAGGACTCAAGATGAAGACGAGCCGCTGCCATTCTCCATGACAGTCTGGCACGACACCACTGCCGCCTTTGGTGATGTTGACATGGGGTTAAGGGCAGTTGTATTGGTCTGCATGCATGTAGTCCTGCCAAGGGTGCTGGCACTAACAGGATGACTCATAGAGGCATCACTGCTCGATGAATGTCTGTAATCATGGAGGTCGGGTCAGTCAGGTACAGTGATAAGGCCCACCCTTGCTTATATCACATGCGTAGCCAAGTGTGAAACTTGAGTCATTTGCATGTCTCTTGATGCCAAACCTACCTACCATGTTTCATTCCTGTCGGTTGATTCTCTCTAGGTACAGCTATTGGTTCAACTACTGATTACATAGTAGACTGATACAAGGGCCCTGAAAGGGCCACCATGAGCATTGCACAATAAAATAGTGAATTAGCAGTTATTGGCCTGATAAATATTAATAAGAGCATAACAACAAGTGATTAGACATGTAGAAGCTGAGATTACATGCACTAATACTTAATAAAGTAGTAATAAGGCTAGTTAATGACCAGCTACTCACATGACAAGGCTTAATAAGAGCATTGCAAGCATTATGTCTCCCTATACGTCCTATACGCCCTATATGTTACCCCATTGTGCCAATAAGAGTAGGCCATTTAGCCTAAAAACTGTTAAGCATTTTCTTCATTGTAAGTCACATTTATGTTCATGAGGCAGCCTCCAGAACTTTCTCACCTGAGCCACATTCATAATCCTGTCATCTGTACCAGTAAAAGCCAGGAAGAGTTATTACATGCAACATGGTATTCCATCCACTTGACTTTCATTAAGGGTTTGACAGGTCATGGCAGGTTACGAGTGAACTATGAATGAGATTTTCACTTTTCTTTCCTGTTCGCTTCTCCTGAGACAAACACAGTCCAGAAGGGGAAGATGCATAAGTCATTCAGACCGGGAAACGGCAAACACTTTTCCATAAACTCTGGAATGTGGGAAATTGGGTCTGTGAGACTGGGAAAGTGCTAGCATATGTTCGCAGGAATAATCAAACAACATTAGCTGGTTTGGCAAAATGCTTTGTCTACTTTTGTGTAAGTTATATAACCATACGAGGGAGCCGGTGCTAGATAATACTTGCTCTTGTTCTGAATCCAGGTTGACGTGCAGAATGGAAAAACTTACTGTGGTCCTGGAATTAAGGGTGGGCTAAAAGGTGGGGGGAAATTGGGATGATTGGCTATTATGATACAGGGGTCCATGACCAGTGAGAATGGTATTTGTTATTTTATTTATTTGTTTGTTTATTTGTTTGTTGCCAAAGATAAACAGTCAGGTCCATTTGCCTTTATTTGGTGGCATTGTTATTATTTTATTTGGCACAGCTTATGTTGGTGTTAAATTTACATAGTAAATTTGAATTCAGGTAGTTTATTATATTATAAGACTTATATTATTATATTATATTATATTATATTATATTATATTATATTATATTATATTATATTATATTATATTTAAAAAGAGTTGACTATAACATAGCTAATAGCATCTATACCTCCACATCAACAGCAACATAAATGTTAACGCATTTTTGTATCCAACAGTTGTGCAGTTGGTCCAGATTTGATGGATGCCTTCCCTGGCACAATTCTGAGGAGAATTTCTTGTACCACTTTAGAATAAGGCTACCTTCATAAAGAATTTTAAAATTAGACTATTGCTGGTTATTTTCTAGGTTATAATAATTTCATAAAGTATTAATAAGCGGTTATAACACATTAATAAAAATAGCAAACCTAGTAAAAAAGAGCTCCTCCATATGATGAATATGTTAACGAAGCAGAACAGTAGAAAGAGTGTGAGTTCACTGTCAGACTAACAACAGGTCACTGTTGCCCTTCTTCTTCTTCTTCTTCATGTGTAGTAACTGCTTATTAATGATTTTATGATGTTTCTGTGAATTAATAACCACTGATAAAACCATTTTCAGCCACTCAATCCCTTATGGTAGACTTATTTTAAAGTGTACACTTCCATCTGCCTGCAGATTCAGCTATGTCCTTCACATTATGGCCTTTGGTATGCCCAAATGCAGTCACTCCTTTTAGCCAGCCATTAACATATGTTTAATTTTTTAGGTTTGTCCTCGTGCATCAATAAGACAACATATAGATACAACTGTAAGTGTAATCCTCTGTTCTCCTCTCACTAGCCCCCGACATCTATCCTCCATCTAGGATACAGTACAAAGTAAAGCCAGAAAGTCTCAGTTAATCCACAACTTCATCTTACAGTCCACTGCCTGCACAGCTGCTCAGTTCATTTATCTGCAGCCATATACATATATATATATATATATATATATATATATATATATATATATATATATATATATATAAATATGGATAGATATTAAAAAGTGAGTTGCCTGTCACTGAAATGTAGCTAATAGCATCTATACCTCCACAAGTACGAATTACAGTATCATCAATAGTGCTCTTGCATCAAAGAGTTGGGCACTTGGGCCAGATTTGATGGATGCCTTCCCTGGCACAATTCCTAGGAGAATTTAGCACTGTAGCACTTTAGAATAAGACTACCTATATATAGAATAAGACACCCTATTCCATATAGGTCTATGGAATAGTGGGGCTAAAACATAAAACACAACAGCTTCTAAAAGATTGGTGCCTTTTGAGGTTCTGTGGAGACAAATGAGGTGTGCTGTTTATACATATATTGAAGGGCTCTCCAATGGATCTCCATACTCAAACCTGACTGTCAACAAAACCTGGGCTTGTAGCTAAAGATGATACAGTTACAGACCCTAGTAGTCCAGGTTTCTCATTCACGTTACCACTGCAGGAGAAAGCAGTAGTGGCTAGCTGTCAATGGCAGAACATGTAAAGGGCAGCGTGACACTAAATTTCCTCCTACTGAGAGCCTGGAAAGGGTCCGGGAAATGACAGAGGTGTGTAATGAAGGCAGCACCTGTGTCTCCATGGTGTAGAAGGAAACTGTGGGAGTTGCTTGTGCTTGTTGGCAGATCAAAGAATCACCAGGTTCAGGTGAGGCCAATCCGTAGAGAGAGTTTAGGCCCCTTTTCTGTAGAATTTGTCTTCCACATTTAACCCATCAGTGAAGTTAAGCACTCACGCCACTTGCCCGGAGTGGTGGTGAGCCTTATCCATGGTGCCCGAGGAGCAGCTGGGGGTGGGGTGCTTTGCTCAAGGGAATCTAACAAGCTAACCGGTCACAGGGCTGGTTCCCTAACCTCTAGCTCTCATGACTGCCCAACCAACAATTCCTTCTTATACACTGCCCTCATATAGACCCACACACATGCTTCAATGCTGCACGTAAGCTCTACAAGTACATGCTTGTTAGAAGTGGCTCTGGTGTCACTTCTAACAAGGTGTGGTGGGCAGGCCCACTTAATTGGTTGAGCTCATCAGATTGAGCTCATCTGGGATGAATTAGTCAGACTTTATGAGCATGCTCTTATGAAAAGCCTCATTTGGCTGTGAGTAAAGGGATGGAATAAACACAGATTTATCTACGAAAGCTAAAAAAAAATTACCACACAGAGAAAGGAGACAGTGATAATGTCTGGTTTAGGCAGCCTGAGCAAAAGCCTGCAATTTTTTTTTTTTTTTAGATCAGCTTCTTTATATTTATTTATTTATTTATTTTTTACATTGCCATCAAATCCATATTTATAGAATTAAAATAAATAAAGGAACAAAAGATTTTCTGATTTGCCTTCTTAGCCAAATCTACCTAGATCAACTCAAACGTTATATGATACCTCCATACTTCAGCAGGTCCCTTGGGGGACATCCCGTCAGCGTACTTCCCCAGCTGGAGAGAACATTTCTGGACTTCCTGCTGGGATGGAGGGATCTGGTTAGTCCACACTACATCAAAGGGAGCAAAAACAGAGAGAAAGCTCCTTTCGCCTCACTCCCAGGCCTGGTCCATTTCTTACAGATCCCTTGTCCCGTAGCGGACTATAATGTGATGACAGGCAGCAACAAGACTGTGCTTTGCTCTGTTCCCTCGCCTTCTGGACAAATTTTATGTAAATGAGCTGAGCAGCAACCAGACCAACAGAACTGGTCCAAAACCAACATGACAAAATGAATGGTCCAAAACGCTACATGAAACTTGGTCTGTAACATTGTGAATATGTGAATGCTTCACACTCGGCCCAGATGTGAGGGCAGGACTTGACCTGACATAGCATGGCCCCTGTTTGTGTATGCTTCTATACTGAGTTGTGATAGAAGACAGCACACACCAGTGAAAGCAATTCAAGCAGTTAGAAGAGTAGGGTTCACATCGCAGGGCTCCGGGAAGCAGGGTGGTCTTATCATGGTACTGTGTCACGCAGATATTACCATAGCATGCTGTTGATGGCAGCAGATAGAAGACAGCACACACCAGTGACATGAAAGAACTAGTCAACGGCAAGTGAACGCTGCCAAAGACACAATGGTGTCGTGCCAGACTGTCATGGAGTAACTCAGAACGTCAGCGGGTCATCTTCAGTGACGAGTCCCACTTTTGTGTTCAGAACCAACGAATCTGTGCAGAGGCACCATGGCCAGCACCAAGATCAACGGTTTGTTGTCCCACGTCACACGTACAAGTGGTCTAGTGTCACTCCACCTTCACCCCTACTACACCATCTGCAGGAACTGTGTGAGGATATTCAAGCTGCATGGGATGGATTTCCTTCTGGGTGCAACTGTTCTCTAAATTAAAATTGCAGGTTAGGAAAGCTGGTTCATCCTCCTGTTCTGGAGGTTTTAAGGTGGACAGTATATTTCCATAAGCTATTTTTAAACTTAAACTATGTATGTCTTCACTTTTATTCTAAAGCAAAGCATTAAGATAAAAAGAAGGAGAACCTAAACTATATATACACACACACACACATGCTCCAACTGTGAATGTGAGGGTGGAGTAATTCAACAGCCATACTTTGTCATGAACAGCAGAAGAAACTTTAGGTCAAGTGAAAAGTCATGAAAGCCGAGAAGGAAAAGTGTAACAGAGTCAAGAGAGGGACGGGATACGAGGCTGGGAGAGCTAATTTTGGGCAGAGGCTGGAATTTGCTTGGGAGTTTTTATAACATTTCATTTGGCCATTCAAACAACATTCGGAGGAACATGGAAATTCGGTGTTAAGTGAGCAGGAACAACCGCAGATGGTTTTCATTTTCCTTGCGGATATGGCTCAAGAGCAATAAGTTATGACCTGAGCCTCAATCGTAAAGCGAACTAACGAGCGCTCAAGAGAAATATGATCAAATATAGCCCATGAATGCTAAACTGGGCTAACGACAGATTCAGGCCGGTGAATAGCAACGCTAACTGTCCTGCCTCAGATTTCATTCCCTTTTCGGGCCGTTTGATGTAACATTCTGTCCCTCTCTATTGCAACAACCTGAGCTGGGAACAGTATTTCTTTTCCACTCGGCCTGTTTCGTTGATTCTGGAATTTCACAAGGGTTTTCCAGAATCCACACCTTGGTCCTACAGACACAAGAGCAAGCTTCATCTAGCTGCTCCTATATCTACCTGTCCCTGTAAACTAATGTATAATATGCAGGTTTAGCATAGCAATAAGAAGAAGAATTTAGGTAACCATCATTTTTATATATTCAGTTGTTATTACTGATTAGTACATATTTAATTACACGTATGTTCAAGTTACATTATCTCCACATGTCTGAGTGCATACTTTTGGCATTGTTTCCCATTGGAATGTCAAATAATGTGTCAAAAACAGGACAGAAAATTACATAATGTTTTCTTTCTGCAAAACCAAAATCAAAGAAAATTTCAAAGAAAATCAAAACTTTGGTTTTCAAGACACAAAATATTAACATGTGTGGTATGCATTAAAATCATACTGTACATCATAAGGCACGTACATAAGCCTTTTCATGACAGTTGATATTATGATAGCCCACTCTGCTACAGACGGGACCATATTAGTTTCCCAAACAACTATATATGATGAATGTAAAGAACATTTAAAAGACACAGACCACGTCTTACATTATGTAGAGGGTCTTCATATCTACACATCTTATATTACCTCATATCATATTAGGGGCTTATCATTATAGATTATCTCTCTAGATTAGACACTTGTAAATAGTTGATTGACCCGTTTTAGTACATAACTGGAGGTCTGTTATGAGAAAAATGCATTCATAGTTCCATTAATTCCTTAAGAATACTTTAAGATTTTGTTACAATGAAAATTATAAAGCATTATCTAATCATCTAAACTCAGACCTTTTTATGGAATGATTGTCAATAGGTCCAAGATAGCACAAAGTGAGTTCATTGCATTCATAAACCAATAGAAGTTCAATAGATCAAAAACATATTAGTATATTCCATATACTAAAGTAGAATTATATTGATCACTCATGTATTTTCTATATACCAGTGTTTTGCAAATGTTGCGTGAAAGAAACAAAAACAAACAAAAAACATTGTTGGAAAAGGCAAAATTACAAAAAAATATTCCAAAAATTATCATCACAGTAATAAAAGGCAGGACAGCCAAAATGCAGAGAAGGGAGATGGGAAATGTTGTTTCCCCTAATGTGTAATGGAATACTTGGTTGTCTGAAGAACTGATCACTGCAATGTTCCTATATGGCATCAAAGAATCCAACTGTCAGTTTCCATTATGCATTCTAATGTGTCTGATTGACACACGCTGAGCTGAAATCAAGGCTGGGTTTATTTCCCAGGTTGACAGTCAGACTCAAAAACAGAATCCAAGCAAACATAGTAACCAAATAGCAGCCAGAACAGGGCAACCAATAACAGAGGGCAGAAGAAGAGAAGGGGCGAGCCTGAGATCAAACAGAGTCAGAAACCAGAAAGTGAGCATCAGTATCACTAAGCTAGAACGCTCGGTAAAGCAACAGGAGTCGGTGTGAACCAGGAGCTTATAAGCAAACGGACTAAATGAGATGCAGGTGTGAATAATTGAAACTCTGCTGATGAAGAACGGGGAAACGGGGCATGATACGGCCATGACAGACACGTGACTACGACATCATTGGGTATTGTGTTCTGGGAATTGGAGTTCAGGAGATCAGAGGCTGAACCTGAAAGCCTGACACCTTTATAAATTTACAGTCCACTTTTATAAAGGTCACTGAACGCTTCTGCTGGCCTTCTAATTTGATCAATATAATATGACTAATATGAAACCAAAACATACTTTGGTTGTCCACCATGACAAACTGTGACCTAAACTCATATGCAGGTCTGCTGTGCGGTGATATCAAAGCTGGAATATCCAGTACTGAGCCCCAGATTACAACCGGGAGCAAACCTGAACTGCTGAAGTTGCTTTTCTTCAATCAATCAATCAATCAACATTTATTTTTATAGCGCTTTTTACAACAGATGTTGTCACAAAGCAGCTTTACAAAGAATCTTTACAAAGAATCTGGTGTTCGAGCCCCCGATGAGCAAGCCGAAGGCAACAGTGGCAAGGAAAAACTCCCTTAGTTAGGAAGGAAGAAACCTCAAGAGGAACCAAGACTCAAAGGGGGAAACCCATCCTCCTCGGGTCAACACCAGATACCATACAGCACTAGAAAGCAGAGTGTAATGTCTGATTAGTCTGTAATGATGTTGGTGGTTCATAAGATGGGTCAGCAGGCGCAGGCCAAGCCTCCACAGTGCAGGACAGCCAGGAGCTCCGTGGTAGTAAGGCTCCCAGTGGCTCCCAGTCGGGGCAGATGAAGCAACAGTATCAGGCCACAAAGAACGGGCAGCAGTTCAGCTCAGACAAAGAGAACAGACAGACAGTTAGCTCTGACAGAAGACCTGAACACACTATACGATGTTAACAGAGTGCAGCAGTGACTCCGGCAGGCCTGGCTATTACAGCATAACTAAAAGGGAGAGCCAGAAGGTCACACAGACATGAGGGCTCCCTGAGAAGTCAGCGCCCCTCTGCTCCACCGTCAACAAACCTGAGTGAACACGAGGAGCAGCGGGACGACAGCACCAACATTCCCAGTTTACCAAACACTCTCTGTCAGTGGACCCCTAGACCTGCACCTTTTATCTATCAGAAAGAAAAGACTAATTACCAAAAGCCTGACTAAACAAGTAGGTTTTAAGCCTGGACTTAAAGATTGAGGCTGTGTCTGAGTCCCGAACACTGACAGGTAGATTATTCCAAAGCTGGGGGGCCTTGTATGAAAAGGCTCTGCTCCCCGATGTAACTTTGTTAATTCTAGGCACTAACAGAGAGCCCGCACTTTGAGACCTAAGGTCACGTGAAGGCTTGTAGTACGAGATAAGTTCAGTAAGGTAGGTAGGAGCGAGGCCGTTTAGAGCCTTATACGTCAGAAGAAGAATTTTATACTCAATGCGGAAATTTAACTGGTAAACAGTGTAAGTTGGATAAGACTGGGCTGATATGATCAAACTACCTAGTTCTTGTAAGGACTCTAGCTGCAGCGTTTTGGACTAGCTGAAGTTTGTTAAGGCTTTTGCAGGAACAACCAGAAAGCAGGGCATTACAGTAATCCAGCCTTGAGGTAATAAAGGCGTGAACTAGTTTTTCTGCATCCTGTAGTGACAGTGCAGTTCTTAATTTCGCAATATTGCGAAGATGTAGGAAAGCTACTCTAGTGATATTATTAATATGCTCATCGAAGGCCAAATCAGGATCAATTGTGACACCAAGACTTTTAACAGAGGTACCTGGTGTAACTAAGAAGCTATTTAGATTGAGTGGTGATGCAGACAGCTTGTTTCTAACACTTTTGGGACCAAGAAGAAGAACTTCTGTCTTGTCCGAGTTCAGTAGGAGGAAGTTACTTGACATCCAGTCTCTTATGTCTCTAACACAGACCTCTATCTTATTAAGGTGAAGTGGAACATCTGGTCTAGCTGAGATATACAGTTGCGTGTCATAAGCATAGAAGTGAAAATTTATGTTATGGTTTCTGATTATGGTACCGAGTGGTAGCATGTATAAGGTAAATAATATAGGTCCTAAGACAGATCCCTGTGGAACACCAAACTTTACTTTTGTGTGAGTGGACGATTGACCGTTTATATTTACAAACTGATAGCGGTCGCTTAAGTAAGATCTGAACCATGAAAGAGCTATTCCTGTTACTCCTACAAGATTTTCCAGCCTGTCTAGTAGGATGGAGTGGTCTATTGTGTCAAATGCTGCACTAAGATCCAGTAGGACCAGTAAGGATGAGTTACCTCTGTCAGCAAATATTAAAAGATCATTTACAATTTTCACCAGTGCTGTCTCGGTGCTATGATGAGGCCTAAAACCAGACTGGAATTTTTCATGGATGTTGTTCCTGTGCAGGTAGGAGCTTAACTGTTGTGCTACAGCTTTCTCTAAAATCTTTGATATAAATGGAAGATTTGAAATGGGTCTGTAGTTTGCTAGATCATAGGGATCAAGATTAGGTTTCTTAATTAAAGGCTTAATTACTGCTAATTTAAGGGATTTTGGGACGTAACCTAGGCTAAGAGATGAGTTTATTATAGACAGAAGAGGCATGGTTATATCTGGCAGAACTTTCTTCAGTAAACTAGTCGGAACTGGATCTAGTATGCACCTAGACGATTTTGAGGAAGAAATTATTTGAAATAAATCTCTTTGTTGGAGTACAGAAAAAGATTCCAGCCTCTCTGCAGGAGTTATACTGTGCTCTAGATTAGCATTAACACATGAAGCTGTTACCTGCGCATTTTGTATTTTTAGATTACTGAAGAAATTCATAAAGTCGTTGCTACTGTATGTTAACGGTATCTGGGGTTCAGTCGCAGATTGACTCTTAGTTAATTTAGAGATAGTGCTAAATAATAATCTTGGATTATTTTTGTTATTATCTATCAGTGAGGACAGATAAGATGAACGTGCTACACTTAGAGCTTTTCTATAGTCTATGAGGCTATCCTTCCAGGCAGACTGGAACACTTCAAGTTTAGTCAGGCGCCATTTACGCTCTAATTGTCTGACGGTCTGTTTTAGAGCTCGAGTGTGATCATTATACCATGGAGCTAGTTTCTTCTGCCTAATTCTTTTACGTTTTAATGGAGCCACTTTATTTAAAGTAGAGTGAAAAGTGTCCTCCAAGCATTGGGTAAGAATATCTAGATCAGTGGGTTCAGACAGAGAGCTAATAGTATTAGACAGATCTGGGAGGTTTTCGATAAAGCTACGAGGTGTAGAGGAAGTCATAGTGCGCTGTATAAACCTATAGTACGACTAAAGCTAATTTCATATGAGATTAGATAATGATCTGAGACTGCTGTGGTCTGAGGAAGTATAGTTAGATTGTCTATATTCACTCCGAAGGTTAAAATTAAATCCAGAGTGTGGCTACAGTAATGAGTTGGTCCCATTATATTCTGAGTGATACTGAATGAGTCTAGGATGGATAAAAACGCCTTACTAAGTGGATCCTGTGGTTTGTCAAGGTGAATATTAAAATCTCCAACGATTATTGCCTTATTTGAGACTGTTATTAAACTTGATAAAAAGTCAGCAAACTCCTGTAAGAATTCAGAGTAGGGCCCTGGTGGCCTGTAGATTGTAATCAGTGAAAACGAGTGTTTTTTCGTTCTTTGATCACATATATTAAGAAACAGAATTTCGAAAGAAGAGTATGTGCAGCCTGCTTTCTGGTTTATTCCTAAAGAATTGGCAGAAGAGCTACACCTCCACCCCGCCCGTTTAAACGAGGACGGTGTAACATAACTGTAGCCTGTTCGGGGTGGTGGCTTCATTTAAAGCTAAATATTCTTCAGGTCTAATCCACGTTTCTGTGAGACACAGAGCATCAAAACTATGATCCGTAATGAGATCATTGATAAGGACGGCCTTAGATGTAAGTGATCTGATATTAAGCAGACCTAGTTTCAGACTCAGTGTACGATCACTGTGAACTGATTGAACTGGTCTTCTTGACAAATACAGGAGCATTCAGAATCTAACGAGCTCCAGATGGTTATCTATTTGCTGAGTTTAACCCAGTGGACTGGCTAGAACCGTTCCTAGAAGTGCCTGGATGTTTCCAGAGGCCCATAGTTCATTAGTCAACTCTTCAACGTTGATCTAATTATTACATCCCTCAGGGCACAAACTAATACCTTTAACGGCCCGCCGTTTTCGATTGGGCTATTCACCTGTGGGCCAGAGAAAGCTTCCTCCATTAGCAGCCTCTCCAGTTCTCCAGCCACGGATGTTAAAAACTGTGGTTTCGTTTCATTAGAGACAGATGAGCAAAACAGAGATCTGAACGAGTGCCCTTGCGGTGTTGTTGTAGGAGTAGTGGGTGGGCAGGGAGCAATGCAGGCCTCCAATGTGTGTAACGTTGAATGAACGGATCCTCACTCCGTTTTAAGAAACCTGATTACTTTAGGTAGTGCTGAGTATGGAATTCACCAGCTGTTTCATATCAGCAACAAGACAGCTCATTAGAGACTGAATGTCAAATGCTGTTTGCTTTTTCCTCTCAGGGAGCCACGGCACGCTATGCCATCAGAACTTGCTCTGAGACATATAAGTCTTTTACCGTGTATCTGTCTTAGCGGGGTCCACAGGTACCTGTCTGTTTGCGGGAGTTCATGCAGCAAGAGGAACTGCCAGCTAGCACTGATCTGACCAGGGCTAGATTGAGCCATTATGTGGTCCAGGCTATGAGAAATTTGATCTCAGTCCTTCCAGAATCCTTGCTTCTTGCCAGAGGACATGAAACTAGCCAAATGGAGTCAAACTGTGGCTAGTCACATGGACGTTGTCCCATGTATAGAAGCTACTCATGTTGACTGACAGTGATGCATGTTGTCTGATTCATGCCCCAACTTGGATTTGCATCTCAGAGACTCAAGACTCGACTCACAACCAAGAGATTTGAGACTCGGATCAGGACCCCAGAGATACAAGACTTCAAGCAGGCTCTGACCAGGAACCACAGAGACTACAGACATGACTCAGACTCAGACCCTGGATACTCAACTTGGATTGGTAATGCAAAGGTTTAAGACTCAAATGAGACTCACATCCCAGAGTCCTAAGACTTAACTGTTATCTGCACCTCTGAGACCCAAGACACGGCACCTCAGAGACTTGAGAGTTTAATTAGGACCCCAGAGACCTGGATGCCAGATACTCAAGACTTGACTCTGACTGACATACCTGAGACTCAGGACCAAATTTAGACTCACAACCGAGAGATTCAAAACTCGACTCACAACCAGAACACTTAAGACTTACATTAGGACCCCAGAGACTCAACCCAGACTTGCAAAGACTTAAGACTCCACTCAGACTCACACTTGAAATATGAACATAAACACTCGAGACTTGACTTAAACTCACGACCCAGAGACTTAAACTTACACCTCAGAGATTCAAGACTTGTTTTAAACTTGGACTCATAAGACTCAAGACTCGATTTTGAAGTACAACCTAAAGAATGAAGCCTCAACTCACAACCACAAGACTTTAAGACTTGGATTAGGACCCTAGACATTTTTGACTTGACTTGGACTCAGGCTCAAACCTCAGAGACTTAGACTTAACTCTCAACCAGAATCTACCCAAGCTTGCAAGACCAAGAGGCAAGACTCAAACAATGACTATGACTCGCTCTGTCTCACGTTTTTCAATTTTTTCAAAATATTTTTCAATTTTTTCACATTTTTTTCAATCTTTCTAATTAGTTAGAACTCTAGTGCCCCCCCCCCCCCATTAACTGCAGAGACCAGTGCTACCACTGCTATTGTGCTGTATACTGAATTTCCATGTTCTACTCATTATTTCCAGTGGGAAAGTGGACCAAGTGCTGTTTTGGAAATAGTCTGTGGTCAGGGCTGGTCAACAAGAAGCATTCCAGAAGCTTGAGTCAAAAAGTGAGTGTTGCTTTTCCAAACACTTTAGAGACCAGATCTGGAACCACAGGTATCTATTACTCCAAAGAAGAAGGGCAGCATTGGGTTGGGGCTTCACACGGTGAACTTAAGAGGTCCTGGTCTGAATCTGAGGCACCAGGGCAGCTGGAATGTTGGTTTAACACTGTGAAGCTATAGATTCAAATAACCCTGCCTTCATCTCTGGCAGCTGTCAGCTTGCCCTCAAGCAAGACCCTTAACCCTGGACAGCTCTAGGGGTGCTTCATCAAGACACCCATGTCTCTCCTTAGCCACATTTTTTTTTTCAAGGCAGTTTAGGAGATTTCTGATGACATTTGACTAGGACTTCCATGTCCAGCAGGCATCACTGGGGTCCAGTGATATTCAATATGCTGGCAAAAATTTTAAACTCATGAGTTTTGATGGTATTGATTCTTCTCAGAACCCTCAGGATTATGTTATTATGTTGTTGGCAGAACATATAAAACATAAGGTTCTTATAAAAGCAAAGCAGGTCAATAGAACCGCTCTGCTTGTAGCACAAACCTCTTTAGAAGACCATAGCCTATGTCAATGTCATCTGTCGATGCTATACGGCCACCAGATGGCACCGGTTCTTCCAGGTCCAGAAGGCAACTAGGGAAGTGGCATTTAGAAAGATGTGAGTTCTTGTAGGCCGTATGTAGTTTGTACTGCTATGTTCCAGATTGCTGATCATTTGTCATACCTACATAAGTGTTTGCCCCCTTTGCTCCTAAAGCCCACCATTATTCTAGACCAGGACCCAAAACAGCCAAAAATGAGGAAACACCCACCTTTCCAAGAAAGAATGGACCAGATGTGTCAGCAAATATTTTCAACAAGGCTCACCAGTCCTTAAAACCTGCCTCTGCCTCTTTATGTCTATTTAAAGATGTCAGTTTTTTTGGTGTTCTAGATTATTTCCTTTTTCTCAGTAAGAGCTTTTTGGCAGTTGCACATCCCTTCAGGCCCATAATGTTTCACATTGGTCTAACAGTGAAAAAATGGAAGTGGAATTTCACTCATATCTTAATTGATAGTGTGCTCATCATCATTGTCAGCATGCCAAACCAAATGAGACCCCTGAGTGATGCTTTGGGGGTGTTTCTTACTTGGAAGTGGTTGAGGTCTCTGGTTGAGGTGACAGTAAATGTGAACCACAGCACCTACACTGAGCTGATGGACAACCAGGTTTTGCCTTTGCTCGTCATCTCACAGAGAAACTTATCATTCCTATCCCTGTATTCCAAGATGACGATTCTGGCATTCACAGGGCGGCAAATGTGACTGATTGACATGATGAACATTCAGGAGCTTTCACACATCTGTACTGTCCTGCAAAATCCCCAGATACGACTCCAGGGAAGGCATCCACCAAATCTGGCCCAACTAGCACCCATTCTTTGGTGCAAGAGTGTCTGAAAATTGATGTGGCCTACATCCAGAAACATGCCCAGTCCATGCCATATTTAATCACAGCTCCTGTTTGAGCCTGTGGAGGTATTAGACCATATTACGTATGACTCATGGTTTGTGCACTGATCTTATAATATTGACATTAAATTCTGATTCTATGTATATTAAACCTTTGAAAATGATTAAGTGGCCATCATGGTGGTACCTTATGTCTCACTGCAAGTTCACCTAGAGCCATATGCAGCCATATTTGATTCCAAAGGGATCTAGTCCCTGTATAACCTAATGACAGATGGATTATCTTAAATCTAATCTCCTCAGTAAAACCTGAAAAGCAAATATCTGTCCATTTTAACTGGACAGAAAGTAAACGAACGGTGGTTTTTGACTTTTACACTGTACTGTATATAACTGGACATCAATCTTAAGTAACAACAACAGCACATCTGGTTATCTGCAACAATAGAGGGCCAAATTTAACCAACCCCTTCCAGAACACATGCTTGGCACGGAGATGAGGCAGGCATCTGGTATCTATGCACAGATGTATTTAAATACATCCAGGAAAACTAGCACTCTGAATGGGTTAAGTAGAATGACTGTTGCTGATTGGCTCCTGATACGGTCACAGAAGGTCACGGTGTAGCTCTGTCTGACGGGTTGATGTCAGGAGCATGGGTTATGAGACCTCTGTCCGTAGGTTGCTGCTGAGACTATGATATGTCTATGTTAAATACTTCACACAGCTCGAGCCGTAATGCTAACTTCTCGGTCTGTCTCAGTTGTTGGCTTGCCTGAAACCTATGACTTATTGTGATACCAACACGTCCCGTTCAATAAAGGTTCACGAAGCTGTCTGCGTGAGTGTGTGAGGAGGGTAATATTCTCACAGTATGAGGTCATTATTCCATTTAGAGATGTTATAGAGATACAAAGCTAAAACAGAAAGCAGAATGTTGTATGTGCAGCAGTATTTAGGTACATTAACAACTTAAAATGATGTTGAATTAATTTATAGATGTTTGCAGTAGAAGGTTGAGTCCCCTGGCATGCCCAGGCCATTTACTCAGTGATGCCTAATCCAGTGAAATCCAAAAACCCCAAGGACTAGAGCAGGGACTCCCAATCCCAGCCATGTTGACCAAATCCCCTGATGTACATACCTGACCTTTCCAGTATGTGTGCTAAAGTAAGACAAACTGTGTGTATGGGGTCACCAAGACTGAGATTGGGACCCCCTTCACTAGAGTGTCTGGGGACATCAAGTCTTGCATGTTTTACTTGGAGAATAGTAGTCTAATGGATTTAGCTTAGCTGTAGGTATAGCGCTAATTCGCATTTAAATCAAGGGAAAGTCAATACTGTCAGTAGTCTTACTGGGCCAGATGTTTTTTTCTTAATTAGAACATCTGGGGACAGCTATGAGAAATTTTGTAAATTTTGTTGAGTAGGACCAAAGATTATAAAGCAGAAAACACAGTATAACACAGTGAATGAGAAATTCCCAAATCAGTCCTATGGCTCATGAAGGCTGTGTTCAAAGTGTAGGGGGCGATGGTGTGCTCATCATCATTGTCAGCATGAAAAGATGGAAGGAAAATAATGAGTCCCCTCTGTGATGTCCTGGGGGTCTTTTAATTACCTGGAATTGGGTTCTTTGGCTGAGGTGACAGTAAATGTGAACCACAGTGCCTACACTAAGCTCTTGGACAACCAGGAACATTACATTCCCATCCAGGGATCCCCAGATTTGAACCCTCTTGGAACTCTGGGGGACTACCTGGAACAACAAGTAAAAGGCCATCCACCAAATCTGGCCCAACTGCACAATTCTTTGATGCAAGAGTGTCTGAACATTGATGTGGTCTACATGCAGAAACTTGTCCAGTCAAATCCAATCACAGCTGTTACTCGTGCTCGTGAAGGTATTAGAGACTTATTAAGCCTCTGAAAATGATTAAGCACCCATCACGGCCATGCCTTATGTCTCACTTATCCTGTCACCGAAGCTCTGCAAGTTCATCTAGGGCCATTTGCCTGTCACTGTTTACATCCTATTTTGATTCCAAAGGGATCTGAGCCCTGTGTAACGTTAGGAGGCGTCCAGAGCGGAATAATGAATAACCTAATGACGCAAATCACAATAACATCAGGATAACAAAGAATAAACACTGGCTGAATTATTACCTTTGATGAACTCACATTTGGTTGTTGTCATGGCTCAGGACAGCTTCCAGTAAACCACCTTCGGTTTTTCCTTTTCAATCATTAATCCAGTCAAATCAGTTCTTTGAAATGATGTTTGATATGATCATGTGTTGTTGGTTTCAAACCAGTTGCAGGACATAGAATGGAAAACTGTATTTACATTGTTGTAGTTGAATAAGGAGAGCTCAGTACATAGCACTGCCACACCATGACCCTGTTGATCTTTCTTCAAGTCCTAAAGTCCTACTTAACGTTTTGTAATTCAGGTCTTGTGCACACGTAGACCGGTACTTTTGAAATGGGGGTTTTCCTCCTTCCCGTCCACAGGAGCACTGTTGTTGGCTGTCAAGAGCAAGCCAAACCAGCAAGCAGCAATATAACCCTAACACTAAAGCCATATTGGCCAATCAGAAGCATGACTGTCTCCCAAACCATGCACTATTAAATATACTGCTTTATTTTACTTACTATCCAGCACTGTAGAGTGTGTTTTGGGTTGCAGCCCCAGTGTTCCTGTGTAAACATGTAGCAAGTCCTGTTAGCGATGTTAAAGCTAGCACTGTTTTGTCTGCATCCCATCCACCATTGAACACCTCATTAGGGTTGCCACCTTTCAGAAATTAAAAAAAAGGACTGGGGAGTGGGGATTGGGGGCGTGGTCATGTGTGAGTGACATGTGTTCGAAATACGGAACAAATCAGAACATTTAATTGCCAAATAAAGGACGATTCCGTATTTCACGGGATGGGTGGAAACCCTACACCTCATGTTAACAATGGAGATAATAACGCATACTCAGAGTTACGAGCCAAAAACCTGAAAACAGAGCTTCTGAGTATCTTTACCCTGGAAGGAGTTTTGCAAAACTCCATCTCAGCACCCTAAAACTGTGATTGCGCATGGACGAAAAGCCTGAGTAATATTTATGCCCCCATTCACCAGCCGAAAATCTAGTCCAGCTAAACTTTGGAAAGGCGAACTGCTCACTTTTCACACCCACTGTGTCAATAAGCCTGGTTGATGTTGATCTCTAAATAAGGCTGGATCTTGGAACTGTAATTCAGGGTTGTTAGCTTGCTCATTTCCCTCCTGGTAGCTTCCCAAACTCTTCGACAATATGGAGCAGCTTTGCTCAGCGTATAACACTAAAGAGACTCTAAGAGAGGAGCAGCTACACCTTTATTAGCATCACAACCCCAATAGCAACCTCCAAGTGGCAGCCATGCTGGGTGACTGTATCCTTGTTTTCAAGCTAAAGCAGATCGTCTTAAACTGATTGTTTAATGTACTGTACTGTAAATGTACTGTGTGTTGATGTTCAGCTGGAAAGGCAGTAGCTAGTATAAGTTACATTAGCTACTAGCATTAGCTCCAAGCAACTAGCATAGCTAACTAAACAGTATGAGGGCGGAGCTTATTTACATGGAGGCTCATTTTATTTAGTCTATTTCCACATGTAGCGTCTGTGTGATCACCACAACACGTTCATGTGCTGAGTAGAGCAAGAGAGACTGAGCATGTCTAACCTGACAGAGTGGATTCGCTTCATCAGCCTCTTGATCTGAGCTGTTCTGGTTGTGCACACTGTACACACTGGTAACTTTACAATAAGGGTACATCTGTTAATGGCACTTAAGACAGTAATAGGCATTACTGAATAGTTCCGTAATGTAGCACTGAATCATTAATCAATAATGGAATAAATGACTAATATAATACTTGTAACTATTTATAACTATTTATAAACCATACTAAATGCTTAAGTGCCTCAAGTCCTAAATATGTACCTCAAAACACTTGAGTTCATACCAAATTAGAAATGCGTAAATATACGTGAAGTATAGCCTAAATTTGTTATTTCAGCAATATTTATTATGTATTGTGTTGCAAAAGTGCTTAGAAGAAATGAAATAAATAAATAAATATAAATATATTTTTTTTCTACCTATATATATATATATATATATATATATATATATATATATATATATATATATATACATATATATATATTGTTTCTACCTATATATGTATTGGGATACATGCTTTTGGGAAACTGGGCCTAATTAGGTGGAACTGTGAACTACAAGTAAGATTACTCCAGGAGCCAATTAGAAAACAGAATTACACATACAATATTTAATTATTCATTAAGACATTGTATAAGCATTTACCTAGGATTATAAACTACTTAATTCAGTTGAAAACAATTTTAGCACATATATTTATCAGTTGACAATTAATCGGAATAATATTTAAATATTTAGTAATACAAATATCTAACTCTCTTATGTACCAGAGTGTTATCATATGCACATACAGTTTTAATAAGAATGTTTATTAGGAAGTCTGCACCATATCTGGACCATATCATATACACCCTCAGCAAAGAGGATCCCAATACTCCTTCATTCCCGCACGATTCACATCATATGCTTTGCATTTGATGGAGTGACCTCATTCGCTAAGAGCCCAAACTGTCAGTAAAGCATTATAATGAGCAGCGAAGGAAAACACAGTCTGTTGGTTTAAACAGGCATTAACGGGCAACCATGCACTCAAACTCTGTTTACCCTCAGAGGGATGATGGCATCATTGGAGCACTTTGTGAACACTTGTAATATTTAATGGGTTAAAACGGCAGAGTGTTGTTGGCGATACGGCTTAGATAGAGGCATGAAAGCTAACAGCAAAGTTCGTTGGGAGAGGTCGCTTCTTGTCAACTCTTAAACTAATAAGGTCGCTGCCTCGGCCTTTGTTTCTTTGAGACAGACGAAACTCAGCAAGTCTGCAAATGTATTAATGCCGGAATAAATAAATCCCTCTGAATGGACCCATGTGATTCCAGGAACTAGCGCCAGCCACCAGCTGTGGAAAAGTGGGTCAGGACGTTCCACGCCACAAACATAAATCTAAATATATGATCTCAAGGTGACAGATGGTACATGACACAACTCGGTCACTTGGCATGACACCACTACCAGCTCTTTAAAGGCTCTCTGCTGAAACCAATATATAGTGCCCTGCTAATAGGGATCAAAGATAACTAGAAAGGGAAAGTTCGTGAACTAACTTTAAGTTGGCTTGTGAAAGGCTGATTATTACGTTAAAACATTTCAAAGTTGAACTACCTTAAATTAACTGCCACTCTGCCACCTTAAATTCACACCTACCACCTTAAATGTCCTGCCACCTTAAATTCATTGCCACATTAAATTCACTCCTACCACCTTAAAGTCCCTGCCACCTGAAATTTACTCCTCCCACCTTAACTTTGATGCCACCTTAAATTCACCTCTACTCTTCTAATTTCCCTACTACATTAAATTCCCTGACACCTTTAATTTAATCATACCACCTTAAACTCTCTGCCACCCCAATATCACTCTTACCACCCTAAATTCCCTCATACCACCTTAAATTCAATACTACCTTAAATTCACTGTTCCATATTAACTCCATTGTTTTAGCTGACACTGCTGTATGTCTGTGGGTCTGTGTGTGAGAGGCCCATTATGACATCACTTGTGGCAGTTGAGATTTGAATTCGCTCAACATTCCGCCATTCATTTCCTATGAGGAAAAAATAGTCCGAAAAACGTCTGCCGTACGAAAACCGTACGTCAGAAAGCACAAGCACACTATTTGGGTATAGGACCTACAATCCTGCAAAATTACGTGGTTCTATGTCAAAAACTGTAGGAGGAGAAACTTGCTTAAATTTTCAGCATAGAATAAGACGAAGAAGAAGATTATGAAGAACAGTAAGGCTTTTACAAGCCAACTTAATAACCCTGGCCTAATAACCGTATGTTCACACTACCAGGCGACAAATCACTTACCAAGTTTGTCTTTTGTGGGTGTGTTGGAGGCTGGTTGCAGTGTTACATGTGGGTGGTACAAGATCCAGGAAAGCTAGCTAGTCTTAAAAAACGCAAGACAAAAGATAAGATGCACAAATAGGTGCACAGAAGCAATCAACCAACAGGAATAAAGCTTGGCATACGACATTGTGAGGCATGCAAATGATTCAAGTGTCGCACTCGTGCACATGTGATGTACCTGACTGACCCAATAGCCACAATTGCAGGCATCCAATGAGCAGTGATGTCATCAGTAAGTCATCCTGTTAGGGCCAGCACCATTGGCAGATAGCTGCACTATGCTGGACTACATGCACGCAGACCGTTACGACGACTGTCCTTAACACCATGTCAATATCACCAAAGACTGCAATGGTGTTGTGCCAGACTGTCATGGAGGGACTCATAATGGCTTAATGTCTTGATGGAGACCAACAAATCCATGTGTGAAGGCACTGTGGTCAACTCCAAGATGAACGGTTTGTTGTTGCATATCTGACGTCCAGAAGGCCTGGTGTTACTCCACCTCCACCCCTACCGCACCATCTGCTGAAGCTGCAGGGAATATTCAAGATGCATGAATGGCTTATCTACAACTCCATGACAAAACCTCTGGAATGTTGCGTTGGCCAACATGGCGTCTCAACACCATGCTGAGACATAACTTCGGTATGTGTAGCTCAACAAATATGCCCATATCAGTCTAAATGTATCATCAGTTATTGTTCCTGGTAACCAGTAACCATCTTCCTTCCCAATAGCACTGCAATACCACACCTCCTTCTGAGTGCAACCGTTCTTTTGATGATGAGTGTATATGTACAAGGACATCGAATAAACTGGGAAAAGATGAAACAGCAGTTATGGGAACTGGAACCAAATGCTGGTAGGAACAAAATGCTCAGACAGCAGGAAGCGGGGACCTCAGACCACCATGTCCACAATCGGTCAGAAGAACTGGTCACTTGACGCTCTGTTGTCTGCTAGTGTGAACATAGAGTTAGACTTGTCCTGCACTGGCTTTCATATTGTCTCAATGTCAGTTTTCTACAAGCACCAACCCTAATGAAGGACTGAATAATGAGTGGTGGACGCAGTGGTTGAATTAGTCCAGGGTCATCTCCAGCTGAGGGATGAAAAACTCAGCTGTGTAAACACTACTGGCTTGTGAGTGTTTGCACATGTAAAATAAACCGTTGGCACATCACTACTGGAGTGATGACACCGAACAAGAGAGCATGCTGGAGGAGCCTGTAAAGTGTGACCGGAGGGACCCACGGGCTCATCTGAGGTGAGCAAGCATCAATCACCCTTGCATTGGCCCTGGGAGACCTGTTAGGAGGCAAGGAATTTTCCTTAGGCCTCTATTAAAAGTCAAACTCTGTTTTCTTGGCAACTAAACACCTTCTGAACATGATGCGTTCCATCCGTCCAGTCCTACACTGACTGATTTATAGCCTGGGTGGACAGAGGTATCATAATCTCTTGCGCAGTGCTTCCCAATCACGGACCTGGAGTAGAATCTGAAATATTTGTCCAAATCTGACACGACCCAGCTGCTTCTATCAGGCTTGAACTGGGACCCATCCACATTCATACACACTACACTCCCCGGGCAATATATTAGGCATCTCTGTGATATTTTGGTGGGGGGTTAAAATGGGAAATGGGTCCTCTGATTGAGGTGCCTAGATTGAGTGCCTAGATGGAGCATCTGGACAGCCAGTTGTTTCCGTTTGCTCACCATCTTAACGAGCAACATATCTTTCCTTTTCCCTGTATTCCAAGATGCGAGACCATGCTTGCATTCACAAGGCTGCAAATGTGACTGGGTGGAATGATGAACATATAGAAGCATTCACACATCTGGACTCGCAAAATCCCCAGATTTGAATTTACTGGATGTAGGCCACATTAATGTTCAGCAATGCTGAAAATCTGTGGGACTACCTAAAATAGGGTTGCCACCCATCCTGTAAAATACGAAAACGCCTTTTATTTAGCAATTAAATGCTGCGGCCCGAATTAAACCAATACGGGACGCGATTTGTTCCGTATTTCCGTAAATGTCCGTAAATTTGTTCCGTATTTCCGTAAATGCCGTAAATTTCTTCCGTATTTCCATAAATGTCCATAAATTTGTTCCGTATTTTCGTAAATGTCCATAAATTTGTTCCGTATTTCCATAAATGTCCATAAATTTGTTCTGTATTTCCGTAAATGTCCGTAAATTTGTTCCGTATTTCCGTAAATCTCAATAAATTTGTTCCGTATTTCTGTAAATGTCCATAAATCTGTTCCGTATTTACGTAAATGTCCGTAAATTTGTTCCGTATTTCCGTAAATGTCCGTAAATTTGTTCCGTATTTCCATAAATTTTGTAAATTTCTTCCGTATTTCCATAAATGTCCGTAAATTTGTTCTGTATTTTCGTAAATGTCCATAAATTTGTTCTGTAATTCCGTAAGTGTCCATAAATTTGTTCCATATTTCCGTAAATGTCCGTAAATTTGTTCCATATTTTCGTAAATGTCCGTAAATTTGTTCCGTATTTCCGTAAATCTCCATAAATTTGTTCCGTATTTCCCTAAATGTCCATAAATTTGTTTCGTATTTTCATAAATGTCCGTAAATTTGTTCCGTATTTCCGTAAATGTCATAAATTTGTTCCGTATTTCCGTAAATGTCATAAATTTCTTCCGTATTTCCATAAATGTCCATAAATTTGTTCCGTATTTTCGTAAATGTCCATAAATTTGTTCCGTATTTCCGTAAATGTCCATAAATTTGTTCCATATTTCCGTAAATGTCCGTAAATTTGTTCCATATTTCCGTAAATGTCCGTAAATTTGTTCCGTATTTCCGTAAATCTCCATAAATTTGTTCCGTATTTCTCTAAATGTCCACAAATTTGTTTCGTATTTTCATAAATGTCTGTAAATTTGTTCCGTATTTCCGTAAATGTCCGATATACACGTCTGTCACACACACACGAATGATCACAATCTCTCTCAAAGCTCCCCATAGACTCAGTTCAAATACGGGATGCCCTTTGTTCCGTATTACCGTAAATGTCCGATAAACATGTGTGTCACACATCACTCTGCCCCAAACAATCGCGCCCCCCTCCCCGAATCAGATCAAATACAGGATGCGATTTTCGACCACGTCATTCACACATGACCCCCCGTCCTTTATTTTCATTTCTGAAAGGTGGCAACCCTAACCTGAAACAACCAGTAAAACACCAGGGAAGGCATCCACCAAATCTGGCCTAGTTCTTTGATGTAAGAGTGACTGAACATTGATGTGGCCTACATCCAGAAACCTGTCCAGTCCATGCCAAATCGAACCACAGCTGTTGTTCGTGCTGGTGGAGGAGATACATGCTATTAGGCACACGCTATTATCATGTTTGTGTTCAGGTTTGATGGTGCATTGGAGCAGTACTTAGTGTGCAACCTCCCTTAAAACCATAATGCTGAAAAAGTAGAGCGTATTCATATCATCTAGGTCAGTGGCCAGCAGCTACATTTCGAGGCCAACCTCCTGCTAGCATGCTTACTTTCTCATGATATAAACCTACTTTAGCAGGGTGGTTAAAACCCCTTTTTCCTGTGCTGTGACCAACACAGAATACATAGAACTTCATGCAGAATTTTGTGCAGCCAATTATCCATAAACTAATGACGGCTAATATTATTGCTGCATTGTGTTTTGTGTGTAGGAGCATCAGGCTTTACCTGGCACTTTGAGTGATGACGGGCTGGTTCGGTTCATTTTTGAACAGAATGTTGTTGATCTTGTGTCAGAGTGGAACTCAAAACCTGACCATATGGTTTGAGTTTGGGCTCAGACTAAATATTGGCATGCTTGGACAGGGTCCAGATTGAGGGTACTAAGGGTCAGGTCAGACTAAAGTTCTGTCCTCGGGTAACCCTGTCTTGTTCTTGTTGTTTAGCTAAATGGATGTTTCTGGATGTAGGCCACATTGATTTTCTGACACTCTAAGAATTGTGCAGTTGGGCCAGATTTGGTGGATGCCTTCCCTGGCACAATTCTGAGGAGAATTTCCTGTAGACTGGGATTTTAGCTCCTGCTGGTAGACCCGTATGACCATACGCTTCCTGCAGATTCAGCTACTTCCTTCACACTATGGTCTTTGGGACACCCAGATACAGTCACTCCTTTTAGCCAATCATTAACATCTGCTCTGGCGCAATTTACCACACCTGGAATGAGACCTTCCCTGCACTGTACCACCTCTTCTCAATCTATGAACCCCGTCACTCACACCCGGCAGGTACTTACAGCCCCATCATCCTTGTGCAGCGCCATCTGCAGGAGCCTGAAGTTACTACCGCCTTAAACACACAAGGTGACTAATTTTTTGTCTGCTTATCTTTTTATATAACACTGTAATAGTAATAATTCTGTGTAACTAGGATACTGTTGTCTATGTCTCGGTGAAACGTTATGACACAGCTATTGAGTGTCATTCCTCCGGGTCTTCCTGACACCGCCGATTTGCCAGACTCCATTTCCCAGAGTGCACTATCCGATGACATCACACTCACATGTCCCCAGTCAACCAGGGTCTAGCTCACCTGAGTACTGATTTGTTTCACCTGACGTTCATCACACATCCTGTATAGAAACCTCTCACACACACTGCGAAGTTTTGCCGAACCCCTGTTTGCAACTCTAAGCGTTTCTCTATTGCCTTTTTCTCATATCCTTTGTCTTTAACTCACTCTCTTTTGCTCATCCCTTTTTGATTTGTTTGCCTGATTGATTTGACTTCCTGGTTTTCGAGCTCTGACTGTCCTCGACCCTGCATCACGGCTTTTGTTACGATTGCCTGGATTTCGCTATAGTGCTCGACTATCAACTTGTCAAATTAACCTCCTTCGGCTTTTAGCTTTGCGTGCTTCAACCCTAGTTCTTTGTCTGGGACAAGGGGCGAGAACCTCCTACTGTGAAAACCAGTTCACACTTCTCTGCAGTGATGGCCATGCAAGATAAAAAGGACAGCATGAAAAATGCATTGTGCAAAACCTTAGGGACCTTCAAAGAGGGCAGGAACGACTTTTTCCAGCTACTTTATACTTGCAAATTTGCCGATGTGTCATACCAGGTGTGTTAAAACAGGGAAACCCCAGTTCCCTTCCCCTTAACCCTGCAGATATGGGTCAGTTAGTAATGTTCTCAGTCATCTCTAACACTCAGACACTGAAGCTCTTGTATATGGAGTGGTAACCATTAAACAAAGGTCTCTCAGGCAGCCGTGAGCGTCGGTAGCTGCTGTAACCTTACACTCAACAAACAGAGCTGCCTTCTCATTCAGGCCTCCATTTCCAGCAGCTGCTTTGACCGTTCGCCAGTGAAAACACGTGCTCCTGAAGACTCAGAGTCAGGAGAAAGTCCAGGACTAAAGACATCCCAACCATCAGGCGCCTATTTGTCTTCGAGCTGATGCTGCTCGCAGGGATGCCAAGCAATTAGAACTGCCTCCAGATCCCTACATCTTGTGATCAGCACCACTGTCGTCAACAAGTATGGGACTTCTGGCGACACTTATTCTAAGAGGCCCACCCACTCCTCATGTTGGGTTCCTAATGTCGCCTCAGGAAGACAGAGGTCAATAAAAAAAGGACAGGTCATCAATTTGGAGCTTGCCTTGGAAGTGAGGGCGGTAGAGCGACAAGC
Source organism: Prochilodus magdalenae (assembly GCA_024036415.1). Taxonomy (NCBI): domain Eukaryota; kingdom Metazoa; phylum Chordata; class Actinopteri; order Characiformes; family Prochilodontidae; genus Prochilodus; species Prochilodus magdalenae. Next base: position 119,537 of record JAMWET010006552.1, read on the forward strand.
ACTGCCAGAGGCTGTTTAAAAGGGAACAGCTTGCGCTAGCCAGGAAGAAATGTTTTCTTCCCTTCCCTCAATACTTGGGGCGTCTCTGCACCCGTGAGGGAAGTGTTTGTGTTGGCAAAGGCCAGCCGACGGTAGCCTTGCGGTCGACTGCCGATGGGGTGCACACAAAGGGGTTGGGGTGGGGGGGCAAATGGGGATTGCAAGCATTAGGGAGGCCGGTAGGGTGGGGGTGGGAAAGGTTGGGAGTCTTTAACCTTCCTCTTGTGTTAGGGTCGTGACCGACCCGTTTGTAGTTTAAATTGCATAAAAATACTACATTAATTTGTTTATTGCATCAAGATTTTTTGACTTTGTCCGGAACTTCTATTTAAACAAAATCTAATACATATATTTTTGTTTACTACATTATAAAATGCTCTTGTTAAAATTATGACCTTTATGTTGTTAGGGTCAGTTTCGACCCAGGTATAATATAAGATTAGAAAACAATAATAAGTCCCAAAACTGAAATCATAAACACACTATAAACCAACAGCCCACAGCCAGCTCTACCTCCAACCACTTGAGGTTGAGTTAGGGGCTTCTATGTTTGCCTATTTCAGTCTCAGTCTGATGAGGAGGTCACCGGTGCTCAACTTGCCTCCCCCTCTATTCCTTTCTGAAACATTCAAATCCAAAAGTGGCAACATCTGTTGGAGCTCAGTACCTCCTGACATACATGGCAGGGCAGATGCTGCAAATGTCATCAAAATGACCCCTGGGATCACAAGGTTTGCTGTGACAAGAGTAAGTGACATCAAGACGTTTTGATCTGTTTATGCCATCGTCACTAAAAAACTCATTATTTCTATGACAAACCTTGAAGGAAAAAAAGTCCATGGCAACATGTGGAATGACATTGATGATGAATACCTGGATGCCTATATTGGTGGTTCTTCTCTTTGGCTGGATTGTACAAATCCAGCCAATGAGGCCACTGATAGTCTCTGGGACGCGTCGACAGGCAGGAAATATTTTCCATGCAACAATGTCACTTCAAAACTTTCAATGATATCAAAGAGTACTCAGATTTGACAACAGAGACACCAGAGCAAAATCTGACAAACTTGCTTCCATCAGGGATGTTTGGGAGAAATGGGTGCAGCTTGGAATCTACAGATTTACACAGGCAAGTCTGCAAGCGGCATCCCTGAAAAAAAAACAAGGAAAACGTGTAGTGCTCAATATGACTACTGGACTGCAGGGTCACAACATTACTTGTGACAATTTTTTTACCAGCTATGACCTTGGACAAGAACTTCTCAGGAGGAAACTCACCATGGTGGGCACAGTAAAAAAAAAAAAAAACCTGAGCTGCCCGCTGCAATGTTGCAGGTGAAGGGCCGGGCTCCACTTTCCTCAAAGTTTGTTTTTTTTACAGACACCACCACTGCTGTTTCATACTGTCCAAAAAAACGACGGAATGTGATATTGATGTCCACTATTCACAAAGATGCAGCTGTGTCATCAGGAAGTGACAAAAAGCCCATAATCATCCTGGACTATAACAAAAACAAAGGACGAGTGGACAGCCTGGACAAGCTGACTGCCACCTACACTTGCCAGCAAATGACCAGGAGATGGCCAATGGTTGTATTTTACAACATCCTCGATGTGTCTGCATACAATGCATTTGTGTTGTGGACCCACATTCACCAAGGGGGAAACTCAAACACAAAAAAACAAGCGGAGGATGTTGTTCTTGAGGAGCTAGGAAGATCCCTTGTCAAGGTGCACATTGAGCAAAGGGAACGGGTGCCCCCCGAGACCCAGTCGCTGCAGCCTTGGTCAGACAGCTGCAGAGCTCACCAAGCACTCCATCCACACCCACAGCAACACGAAGAGCATCTGCACCAGCATCCTCCTCAACCAAGCCCCGCCTCAACATCAACTAGGACAGCTACAACCCCAGTGAGACCACTTGATTCTAAAAAGAAAGAGGTATCAGGTCTGCCCTAGCAATAAGGACAGAAAGACAAACACATTGTGCTTAACCTGCAAAAAATATCTCTGCAAAGAAACACACACAAAAACTGTCACTTTTTGCCACACATGCATCTAACAATACACAAATACATGTGCATGTTCTGGCACACAGATTATTTATGAAAACTTGATTTCTGTTGGTTTTGATTTGCTTGATTCGTTTTTGTTTTGTTTGACCTTGAGAATCTACATTTTATTATTGTAATTTTTATTATTTTGTATTATTTAATACTAGTTATTTATTATTTGTTACTAATGCCTTTCAATTTGTATTTGTATTAAAGTCCTGTATTTAAAAAAAAAGACTTTTTTTTTGCCTTTTCTTGAAGTAATTATATATGGGTCAAAATTGACCCTTAACACCATAGATGTTACTAGAGTTAATAAGATTTTTAAAAAATATATATATTTTTTTTACATTTTAGGATATGTGTTCTAATACCCTTCAGTAATAGTCAGGTAATATAACAAAGTTTTTTTTATTTACATTATTCTCTTGAGGATCATTTGACAATATTTTTATACTGAAAATGAGGGGTATGCTCTCAAAAGAAAGGCCCAGGGGGCCACAACAAAAATGTTAAAACCAATCCTTTCATGGATGAGGAAGCCTAACAAGGTAACCAAGACGGAAGAAACATATTGGATGATAAATAATTGTTTTTAGGGTATCTTAGGGCTGATTTAAGACACGGGTCAAAACCGACCCGTTAACATAAGAAATAGTAACAGAAAGCTAACACAAGAGGAAGGTTAAGTGGAAAACCAGGAGCAATGCCGAATTCCTTCCCTTCCTGTAGTCACTCCCACCTTTTGTTAGAACAAGGCTTTAGTGTTCTCGGCTTGTCTGAAGCTCTGAGAGTATCTGGTGTCGAACAGCAAGAGGTTGTGCTCAAACCAGTTTCTGCAAATCCAGGCATCTTTTGATGGCTCTTTGACTTTTTCCCCTGACACATCAGTAAGACTTTCGCTGGAATGTTCGAACTCGCCTGAAGAATTCAGGTGGTCCCCAAAATGGAATGGAAGCATCATAAAGTTGGTTGTAATATACGAGTCTGAAGTCTGAAGTTCCGTCTGACGTATGGAAAGATTTGCTCAGATCGACAGATGTTCCTGATCTCCTCCTGAAACCCGCCTGTCCTGCCCGTCCCCAGTGCGTCAAGGCCCGAATCAAAAGCAGATTTCAGTCCACCAAGATGAAGGTGTTGAGTTGTTGAGTGAGATGTGGATGTGGAGCGGATGTAGATATTGAAACTGGACCAGACTCAAGAGCAACAGCCTGCGACTCACACTGTGATGTTTACTCTGAGGTTTTTAAGGCAGGCATGGGCGGGGCAACCACTAGCTTGCAGCAAAATGCAACCTGCAGAACAACAGGACATTATGGAAGTATCGTGCGATGAATCAGATGAATTTAATGGTACTCTGGCACATAAGCAGGAAGTTATGTAAGTTATGCATGCAGCAAGCTGACCTCCGGATTTCACAATGATAAACAGTGTGAATATAGCTGTGAGGTTGTGGGTGCATGTGTGAATAATTGACTTCTGGCCATATTTCACATTAATGCATCACCTTACCAGATCAACCAGAACTTGTTGAAAGCGCCCTATTGTTTGCTTTATAATCTCCTGTAGCTGTAGCACATTGGCCTCGTAGTTCTTTCTTGACTGTAAATTTACGCCAGTCAAATTTATGCCAAGCTCAGCCAGTGAGCAGCGGGTGCTTTTGGCCATAACCGTCAGCCAAGTACCTGTTTGTTTTTGTCTTGGTCAGACTTACGGTTAAGCGTTTTGCATGACAGATGACCATGAATGCCCTTTTGTCTCAACTACACATAAAGGAAAATCATAAAAACAAACTTTGCTAACTCATCTGCAGCAGGCAGCTTACAGCCTTATTAGCACTGATTGGCTAGCTTATCACGGTATGATGTTATCAACCTAGATTTGACAATGTCCTTTATCCATTCATTTTCCTCTGTGACTATCTTTTTCATTATTTGCTATGTGTACAGCAGCAGTTTTTGATCTGCGGGACTTGCCCCAAGAGGGGCTGCGGTGGTACTGCTAGGGGGCCTCCAGCAATTGGTGGCTAAAAAACGATATCATATGTCATTGGGTGAGTCAGAAGTACATACCGGTCCTGTTTCAGTTCTTGCATTAAATCGGTCTTACACAAGTGGCCACTCACAGCAGGAGACCAGCTTATTCTAACAGAAGGCCTTGGCAGATTAGCCTCAACGAGGAAATTTGTTAGCCATGCAACTTAGCAGTTTTAAGTGTTTTAGCATTACATCATTGTAAGCTAAGTAGTTAGCTATGTTCAGCATCGGTAAGCAAATGATTTGCATACCGCGGCTGAATGATTAGCTAATTAGCTCATTGCGTTAAGCCTCAATGAGCTAATTAGTTAGCCATGCAACTTTGCAATGCAAAGTGTTCTAGCAGGACATGTGAGTGTGTGTAAGCAGTTAGCTGTGTTCACCATAGCATACTGTCTACTGCATACTGCACCAGTGTATACTGCATGCTACTCTTCATCAGTAATACACTGTGCAATCCCTAGTATATGGCAAAAACCATATGGGTGCAACTAGGGACCACCATCAGGAACTAATACATACTACATACGACTTAGTAGTTTCAGTAACAACCCCAGACCATAATCCCCCCTCCACAAAACTTTACACTCAGCACAATGCAGTCAGACTAGTATCGTTCTCCTGGCAATCACCAAACCCCGGCAAACATCAGATTTCCAGATGGAGAAGCATGATCAATCACTCCAGAGAACTTATCTCCACTGCTCTAGAGTCCAGTGGCGGTGTGCTTCACACCACATAAAGTGCATTAAGGTTTTATGCGGGTGGTGAATCAATCTTAGCACTGCAGTAACACTGACATGGTGGTGGTGTCTTAGTGTGTTTTGGGTGTGTCTAGATATACACGCACCAGAACACCAGGTTTAAGGAGGTTAAGGGTGTTGTGTTTAGCATATGTGTGAATGTGAAACTCTTAAGTAAATGACTTATAACCCTATGTAAATCTATTACTCATCACCTTACGAGCCAAAAGCTTTCAGAAGTGTAATGAAAGTTCATGAACTCTCACCCAATAAAGGCTGTGGTGTAATGAGTCATTAAAGTAATCAGTTTATTTTTGGTGGGTCTACTGGAATAATTTTCCATGCTTCAGTTTTCCCAAAACACAATGTTTACATTTTAGGCATTTAGCTGACGCTCTTATCCAGAGCGACTTACAAGGTTATTCGTTTTACAGGTGGGCCAATGCAGTGTTAGGAGTCTTGCCCATGAACTCTTATTGGTGTAGCTCAGCATTTGCTACCTAGACTGGGAATGCCCCTCTTACATATCAGGTGGTAGTTCTCTGGTGGGTGGTGGTGTTAACAGCTGACCCACACCAACAATGTTATTCTACTACTGTATGTCTATATTCACCTTCTCTCTGAAACTCTCAGTTAGAGCTCCCTTGTCTTTAAACCCCAGGTCCCGATGAGCCCAGTGTGCTCTAATTAGTCAGCATTTCCACTCCGTTCTGACTAGTCAACTTGCCACAAGTTCCACCCCCACACTGCTGTGGCTGTTATGTTGTAATAGTTTGAGTCAGAGTCCCATCCTGAAAGTCTGGTAGAACAAGTTGATGGATCCACCGTCCTTAAGCTGGACCGGAGCTTCAGAGTGGTCAGTTTTTTAACAGTTTAACTGTGTATTGTCTGAGGATGTCCCAGACTTGACGGCACGTGAGCAAAAGGGATGAGTTGGCTGGGAAAAAATGGTTTCTGTGGGACACACAGCTGCGGGGCAGACTCTTGTGTGCGCTTTGGGCGTTGGAACATTGCAGATTATTTACATGCACACAAAGCCACAACACACTAAAGGAAAAAGACAAAACCAAAAAATTGTGTGTGTTGCTGCATTGCAGCTGTGAGGCTTCCTGTAGACGTAGCTGACTGAAAACGCTACTTCTTTGTGGCTAAGGACTTTTCTGGCCTTCAAGGCTTCCTGGGCCAGCTGCCTCTGTGACATAAGTCATGGTGTAAGATCATGCCTTGCATCTAAGTACTCTTTCCACACTAGTAAGTGACTGTATACTGTGGTACAGAGAATCTCTGAGAATCTCACTGGCCGCAGGAAATTTATAAGAGTTTTATTTATTTATGATTATGTATATTTTGGAAAATGTCTGATTGTGAAGTGTCCTTGCACATAGACAATGTGCTATAAGAATAAATGCGATCATAATGCTAATGATAATGATTTGACTGACTGAACTGTGGGCAACTTCAGATCCATAACCCTTTAACGTCCTCACCAAGAAGAAAGAACTAGATTTTTTTTGCTTGTTAGTTTATTTGTTTGGGGGAAAAAAATAATAAAGCACATAGTCAATTTTAATTGCATTAGCTTAGCATAGAAACTGTTAGCATAAACAACAACAAAAAATGTTTGGAAAAGCATGCTTTACTTTACCATTATTAGAGTTTTTGATGTATAAAATTACAGCATTCTGTTCATCTAAACCTCTAAAACTATAAATGGCAAAAAAAAAAAAAATCCACAGGTTTGGTGTGATTTACTTGTTGCTTGCGTCTTCTATGAATGAAAATCATAAAGTTGTATCTCAGCATCTTCTAGTGGATTCCCCTAGTCTAACACACCTCTGCCGTTTGGTGGAGATGGCACAATCAGCTTGAGTTAAGTTCCACACCTACCGAAATGTTGAGCAGGGAGGTAAAGGGTTAAGGTATTTTTACACTGCTGATGTCACAGGGGGGTGAACGATCTGGCACTGTATACTCCCATACAGAGTGATCAGACTGAATCTAAAGCCTGAGCTAATAAAAAACACAAAACAAAAACATTTTAAAAAATGAAGGTCAGCAATGGCTTTTTAGGCCGCACTCTGTGAAACAGGGTGTAGCCAACACGATTCATAATACATGCTATTACTTACATCATCCTTTCAAACCAAAGGACCAGTTAGGTGAGGTGTGCCGAGGGGATATGAGGGATATGAGATCATATTTCGTTTGTTGTCCTCTCTGTGCAGGATTTTACCTGTCCACAGGTTCTCTCTCAGTAGATGTTCTTATTAAGCTATTTTGGCTCGGGCCATCATGTCAACTCCAGGAAATGTTGTCAGTTTGATCTCCTAATGTGAGTATTACTGCTTTTTATGATGTGATATTGGTTCAGCTGACTGCGTTGTTGTTGTCCTTGCCCAGTTTTAATTGCCTCAGTTATAACCAGCGTGCTGCAACTATATGAAATACAAATAAGCTTTGAAGTCATACCCCATTTGTGTTGGTAAGTAGTATCGTATTCTGATTGAATTTGATTGTGTTTACAGGCTTTTATAAACTTGCCATATTTTTCTCATTGCATAATTCAGAAATAAAAGCATAGACCCAAATCTGTTGATATGGAAGGTAAATTTCATGTAATTGTGGTTCATTACTATAAAACAATAGCTACTGGAGGTGAGTTGGGGGGGTTCAGCTCTATTTGGCAACCCGGTCCTCCCCCAGATTTCTGTCTGATGAAAAGATACCAACGGAATTATTACAAACCAGAAGTACATATTACGACACCATGTGCTTCATCAGGAAGGTTACCGAGTTTCTTGCATCCTCATACCAGTTGCATAATGTAAAACGTCTAGCAACTTGAAATTTCACCTTCGTGAAATGTGGTTTGAGGAAAGAACCTGTTGCAAACATGTGGGTTCATCAAATGAATGGGCTGAAAAGGAAAACAGTAGATGGTTTATTAAGTGGTTGGTACTTTATCATTTCGCCAGTTTCCTGTCATGACAGCAACAGTGAGTTTCTTTAAGCTAAGGTTTCCAGAACCGTCTGATTTCACTTGGCTATCTAATGCAGCTGTTTAAAAGACTCCTGCCAGTGGTTATCCTTATTTAGACTGCTGTTACTGTGCATTATGAAGCTAGATCCCTTTTGTCCTCCATTAAAACGTCTATGTTTCATGAAATATGTAAACAATATGAGCTAACCACACCAACGTACCAGTAAGTTTCTGGATGTAGGCCACATCAATGTTCAGACACTCTTGCATCCAAGAATAAGCCATGTGGAGTACTGCACAGGCACCAGAGGGGGTGGTATGTGACTGTATAGAACATTCAGCAAAGAATTAATAAACATTGTATTATAAATATAATAAAACACAGCTTAAAAACTGCCAATCAGAGAGTTGTGTGGGCGTGGCTAATGAGCAGCTTGACTGACAGTGTGAACAGATATGCAGATGTAAGAATTGACACACAAACAAGTGGACAGATGAACCAGATGAAATGGATGGACTGACAAAAAATCTAAATGACGAAGCCACAAGTGAATGAAAGAACAGAGGAACAGTGTTGGTGCTTGGATAAAGGAATAAATGGATGATAGATAAAGGATTAAAGGACAAAGATACAATGTTGGTGAACGTGTAATGGAATGAACAGATAAAAGAACAGTGGTGATGTAAAGTTAAAGGAATGAACGGCTGAAAGAACAGAGTTGGTGATGGATAAAGGAATGAACGGCTGAAAGAACAGTGTTGGTGATGGATAAAGGAATGAACGGCTGAAGGAACAGTGTTGGTGTATGGATAAAGGAATGAACGGATGAAGGAACAGTGTTGGTGTATGGATAAAGGAATGAACGGATGAAGGAACAGTGTTGGTGATAGATAAAGGAATGAACGGATGAAGGAACAGTGTTGGTGTATGGGTAAAGGACTGAACGGATGAAGGAACAGTGTTGGTGATGGATAAAGGAATGAACGGATGAAGGAACAGTGTTGGTGCATGGATAAAGGAATGAACGGATGAAGGAACAGTGTTGGTGTATGGATAAAGAAATGAACGGATGAAGAAACAGTGTTGGCAATGGATAAAGAAATGAACCGATGAAGAAACAGTGTTGGTGCATGGATAAAGGAATGAACGGATGAAGGAACAGTGTTGGTGTATGGATAAAAAAATGAACGGATGAAGAAACAGTGTTGGCAATGGATAAAGGAATGAACGGATGAAGGAAGAGTGTTGGTGATGGATAAAGGAATGAATGGATGAAGGAACAGTGTTGGTGTATGGATAAAGGAATGAACTGATGAAGGAAGAGTGTTGGTGATGGATAAAGGATTGAACGGATGAAGGAACAGTGTTGGTGTATAGATAAAGGAATAATAAACGGGTGAGAGGCTAAACAGTTTGGTGATGGATAAGGGAATGAACGGATGAAGGAACAGTGTTGGTGATAGATAAAGGAATGAACGGATGAAGGAACAGTGTTGGTGTATAGATAAAGGAATAAACGGGTGAAGGAACAGTTGGTGATGGATAAGGGAATGAACTGATGAAGGAACAGTGTTGGTGATGGATAAAGGAATGAAAGAAAGAAGATGAACTCAACAGTGTGTGTGTGTATAGATAAAGGAATGAACGGATGAAGGAACAGTGTTGGTGTATAGATAAAGGAATAAACGGGTGAAGGAACAGTTGGTGATGGATAAGGGAATGAACTGATGAAGGAACAGTGTTGGTGATGGATAAAGGAATGAACGGATGAAGGAACAGTGTTGGTGTATTGGTAAAGGAATGAACGGATGAAGGAACACTGTTGGTGATGGATAAAGGAATGAACGGATGAAGGAACAGTGTTGGTGATGGATAAAGGAATGAACGGATGAAGGAACAGTGTTGGTGTATTGGTAAAGGAATGAACGGATGAAGGAACAGTGTTGGTGTATGGATAAAGGAATGAACTGATGAAGGAAGAGTGTTGGTGATGGATAAAGGATTGAACGGATGAAGGAACAGTGTTGGTGTATAGATAAAGGAATAAACGGGTGAAGGAACAGTTGGTGATGGATAAGGGAATGAACGGATGAAGGAACAGTGTTGGTGATGGATAAAGGAATGAACGGATGAAGGAACAGTGTTGGTGTATAGATAAAGGAATAAACGGGTGAAGGAACAGTTGGTGATGGATAAGGGAATGAATGGATGAAGGAACAGTGTTGGTGATGGATAAAGGAATGAACGAATGAAGGAACAGTGTTGGTGTATAGATAAAGGAATGAACGGATGAAGGAACAGTGTTGGTGTATAGATAAAGGAATAAACGGGTGAAGGAACAGTTGGTGATGGATAAGGGAATGAACTGATGAAGGAACAGTGTTGGTGATGGATAAAGGAATGAACGGATGAAGGAACAGTGTTGGTGTATTGGTAAAGGAATGAACGGATGAAGGAACAGTGTTGGTGATGGATAAAGGAATGAACGGATGAAGGAACAGTGTTGGTGATGGATAAAGGAATGAACGGATGAAGGAACAGTGTTGGTGTATTGGTAAAGGAATGAACGGATGAAGGAACAGTGTTGGTGTATTGGTAAAGGAATGAACGGATGAAGGAACAGTGTTGGCAATGGATAAGGGAATGAAGGGATAAGGGACCAGTGTTAGTGATGGATAAGGGAATGAAGGGGTGACAGACGGCTACAGTCTACTTGGTCTAGCTTGCTAGCTTTTGTTGATGCTTGTCAGCATAAGCTTGCTAAGTTCTGTGTTGTGTGGGCGGGGCTAGGGACATCAGCCTTCTGATTGGTCAGAAAATGCTTTTGTAAGTTTTACCCAAGGTTAGGACCGGCCAGTTTCCATGAACTGTACATGAACATTGTGGCCCAGAGGAAAGGTTGTTCAGCTGTCATGACAATGAAATAGCAAGCAACTCACAACATGCACCATGTAAAGGCAGCTTTACTGCCCCTGTTCCTATGGAAACTCACTTCTGCTGTTGGTGTGACACATCGGGCAAAGGGTCAAGAAGCCCTCTCTTAAAAAGAGCAATGGGGAACAGAGGCTTTACCGATGGAAAATCAATTCCATGCCCATCCCCTGCCGTCCTACTCAGCCTCCCTTCGACTGATCCTCATAAACTCAGGGGCTTTTAGAAACGGGAACATAAACATGGAAGGGAAACTTAATTCTGTAGCCCTCTTTGGCTCCTTGCCTAAAACATATTGCACACATTGCCACTCGTATCATGCAGACCCGGCGTTCGAACCCGAGTTCAGATACAGCCAATGTGAAGCACGCACAGGCGACCTGAGGGGCAGATGGTGTCTAGGTTGTGCAATGCGGCACAAGGCTGATATATTTTGGTCTCTCAGCACCAGACTGCTGTGTGCATGGTAATCTAAAAAAAAAAAAACAGAAGAGGAAGAGAAAGTTTCCCTAAACTAACACCACTTCCCATCATTTCCATGAACATGGTCCAGTGGTGAAAGTAAAGCTGCCTCCACTCAAATCACTTCAACAAGTGACTCTGAGCTTACCTCGGAACAAGCCTCGGACAGTTTTGGACTGACCGGACCAGAACTAGACACTTACTTGGGGTCAAGGTCGCAAGGGGTGAGTGTGCATGCATTTGGGATTTATAGGATTGCTCTGAGACGAGAAGTCCAAACGAAGAACCCAAGAGCTTCTCTTTTGTGCATTGGTGCAGAGCAAGCATGTGGGAGTAGACAGTGCAATAGCCAAACTATGTTTATGTACCGGTTATTAAATCCACAGGTGAGAGCCTAAACGAATGGTCACATGAATCCTTGGCATGCATACAGGAAGTGCGAATACACATGCAAATATGAAAAAATAATCTTCAACTAGGATCTAGTACTGGTGCATGCAAATACTGGTCTGATAAGGGGGACACTGGATATATATATATATATATATATATATATATATATATATAGATATATATATATATATATAGATATATATATTATGCAATAATGCATAACATTTCAATGGGGTTTAATGCTTTTCAGCTACAGGCTCAGATACTTATTACTGTATAAAATGAATGGTACTGTGTATATCCATATTTACAGGAGTAAGCTTGATTTAACTTTAGTGTCAATGGAACCAGACTTCTTCCCAAGCAGTTTTGGTATTAAGGTATTAAGGATCCTCATAGAGAGCTTCCATTTCATTTTACCGGGAAGGCTTTACACTAGATGTTGGAACATTGCTGTGATGAATTCATCATTCTCTGTCACTGCAGAGAGCGCTGTTCCCACTGTGCAACTGCTTTGAAGCTCAGTGCTATGTGTGGGCTTAATACCTCTCCAGTCAACACTTAGTGAGAGTCATGGTGACCTTGAGTTTATGTCTGGCAGCTCCAGAGCGCTCTGTTCTGCTGGCAATGTTGTTCTATGGAGATTGTAAACTTACCAGACCTAATAGTTTGTAATCCCTCCACAAGCACCAATAACAGCTGTGATGGTATTTGGCATGTACTGGATACGTTTATGGATGTGGATGGGCCGGGTTTGGTGTCTGGATACTTTTGGACACACAAGTGCTCACTTTTCTGAAGTAAAGGTACAAAAAAATCACTGTTTTCTTTCAGCTTTGATTCAGTTTCAGTTACAGGTAGTAAAGCACATTGATTTGACTCCATCAATTGTTTCTGATGTCTCTCTTTTATGTTTTAATTTTTTAGCCGGTTGATAGTTTATTAGACCAACAGTAACTAAAACTCATGCTAAAAACTCTATATTTAAAAAACACCAGTAACTAAAAATGCATACCAAAAAAAACGACACTAAAAACCACCAGTAGCTAAAAACTTTATACTAAAAACCACCAGTAACTAAAAACTTATACTAAAAACCACCAGTAACTAAAAACTTATACTAAAAACCACCAGTAACTAAAAACTTTATACTAAAAACCACCAGTAACTAAAAACTTATACTAAAAACCACCAGTAACTAAAAACTTATACTAAAAACCGCCAGTAACTAAAAACTTATACTAAAAACTTATACTAAAAACCACCAGTAACTAAAAACTTATACTAAAAACCACCAGTAACTAAAAACTTATACTAAAAACTTATACTAAAAACCACCAGTAACTAAAAACTTATACTAAAAACTTATACTAAAAACCACCAGTAACTAAAAACCACCAGTAACTAAAAACTTATACTAAAAACTTATACTAAAAACTTATACTAAAAACCACCAGTAACTAAAAACTTATACTAAAAACCACCAGTAACTAAAAACTTATACTAAAAACCACCAGTAACTAAAAACTTATACTAAAAAACTTATACTAAAAACCACCAGTAACTAAAAACTTATACTAAAAACCAACAGTAACTAAAAAACTTTATAAAACTTTATACTAAAAAACCCAGATAAATATTTATGGGTATGGCTGGAATTAGTCTGTATATTTTACCCAAAATTACTGCAAAGTAATGTGACTTTTGTTTTGACTTTACACTTGTTTAGTTGACATCTAGAACCTGTTGTAAATGTAACATCTTACATCATATAAACCATATTAATTATCTACTGCTTTATACACTTACCTGGTTAATAAGTAATAAGAATACTCTTAGGGGGAAGTGTAGCTCTTACAAACCTGACCAACAATAACTTCTTTAATAAAAGTAAACTTGAATAATATCTGATTTCCTTGTTTTTCCTTGTGTGAACCTCATGTTTGCACATTTTAGCACTTTTCCTTGAGTACAATTATAATATGAACTTTTGCCCTCATATTTTGGTTTTTCTATTTATAACAGTTCGTTTCATTGGTTTACATTCATCCCCAGAAACCCTCATGGAGCTGTCAGCGATCCCGGTCCACCTCAGCAACCAGACCTATGGAAATGCATCATGTTCCCGTGACAATGTGCTAAAGACGACCGTCTTCCCTATCCTGTATTCCATCCTCTTCCTCCTCGGATTGTCCCTCAACGGCCTGGCGGTGTGGGTGTTCTTCAGCATCCCCAGCCGCTCCCACTTCATCATCTACCTGAAGAACATAGTGGTGGCAGATGTCCTCATGACCCTCACCTTCCCATTTAAGATCCTGTCCGACTCCAAGGTGGCCTCCATCGCCGTCCGTGTCTTCGTCTGCCGGGTGTCTTCCGTACTCTTCTACCTCACCATGTACATCAGCATCCTCTTTTTCGGACTGATCAGCATTGACCGCTGCAGGAAGACTCTCTGGCCCTTTGTGGGCACCAGTGCCAGACGGCTGGCCTTCAGAAAGCTCCTCTCGTGTGCCATCTGGACAACCCTCCTGGCCCTGTCACTGCCCAACGTTATCCTTACCAGCCAGCCGCCCACTTCCAAGGACTTCAAGTGCAGTGACCTGAAGACTCCACTGGGGCTGAAGTGGCACGAAGTGGTCAACCACATCTGCCAGATTATCTTCTGGGGCAACCTATTAATTGTAGTAGTGTGCTACACGCTCATTACCAAAGAGCTTTACAGGTCATTTACACGAACCCATGCCCAAAGCGGACCAGCGCAAGGGTACCCTGGGGGGACCAGTGAATGCCGGAGGAAGAAGAAGAAGGTACGGGTGAACGTGTTCCTTGTTCTAGCTGTGTTCTTCATATGCTTTGTGCCCTTCCACTTCGCCCGTGTGCCCTACACCATGACCCAGACGAAGGAGCGCATGTTCGACTGCCAACAAAAACTGATCTTCTTCCAGGTGAAAGAGAGCACCCTCTGGCTGTCCTCCCTCAACTCCCTGCTGGACCCACTCATCTATTTCTTCCTCTGCAAGTCCTTCAGGGACTCCCTGTTCAATATCTTACACCTCTCACCAGGGAGGTGTAGGGCACTACAGAACAGTATGGACACTACCGCAGGCAGCAGCCCTGCACTGAACCCCATATAAACCAAGAGGACTTTTATCTCAGTGACTGTGAGCGCAAATCAATTCTGGCAAATCAATTTTTCGTGCTTTCTGATATGGGCTACCCTGACTAATCGTTACAGTTAATTCGGCTTCTTTCAGTTTATAATATTTTAAACTATTTTTGCATTTATGAACATGAACAGTATAACTTACAGTAGCTTAATTATCCAATCAGTTATTTTGTGAACACAAATCGTGGACAAAAGATCCCAATCGTACTTCGTACTAATTGTTTCCCAAGTAGCTAACATTTTCTAGCAGCTACTGGAAGTTATAAATAGCATTTCATGCATAGCAGCAGTTGTCCTATTGACAAACCATTAAAACTGCATCTAGCGGACACCAATGGGGGATGTTCAGTCTGATGTAAATAATTACTTTCGGAGTGAAACATGCCGACAGACCCCCAAAACAAATGACAGTCACAGAACACGTAAACCTTTTCAGTCATTTCCTTGTTTATTCAGGCACCAGTGTGGGTTAAAAAGGGTCTCACTTCTTTCCACTCCAATCCGCTAGTCAACATGGGTGGGTTGGAGCCTCTACTGAGACTACATATAGTCTTTGTGTTTTACGGGGTGTTTCTTGTTATGAACTACATCATTATTTTCTGGTTATCAGCTGTTTTAACGTGCTGCTCAGCTAAAGCGAAGACAGCTAGCCTTAGCTAGCCATTTCTGCTTTAGCTGGATAGCTAGCCTAAGTTCTGTATTAGCTAGCCAGCTAGCTGTCTGTAGATTGGGTATTTGCTAGTGGGTGCTAAGGTTAGCTAGGTTCGCTAACTATCTAACATTAGAGCCCACTGGCAGCAAACCATTTACTTCATCGCTTTAAGAATTGCAACCCAACTTATCGACTGCAGACATCTCCTTTTCTCTTTCCCATCACGAGGAAAGTGCTAGAATGATGACTACGTAGTATTTTAGAAACACAGCAGTTCAACCACTGAACCTCAGCCAGTAAAGCAATGGGAGAACTTTCACTCCATGACAGTTTGCAATATATATATATATATATATATATATATATATATATATATATATATATATATATATAGAGATAGAGAGAGAGAGAGAGAGAGAGAGAGAGAGAGAGAGAGAGAGAGAGATTTTAATCCCTTGTTGATCCCACAGTGGGGAAATTTAGTCTCCGCATTTAACCCATCCGTGAATTGAAAACATTGTCATAGTTTATGCCACTAAAACACACTCTCATTAGTGAACACACACTAGGGGGCAGAAATATATATAAAATAAAATATAAAATATAAAATGTAAAGCAATTTACACTTACAGAGTGGTGGGCAGCCCTATCCACGGTGCCCGGGGAGCAGTTGAGGGTTAGGTGCCTTGCTCAAGGGCACCTCAGTCGTTACTGTCAGTTCAGGGAATCGAACCGACAACCTGGTTTTTATATATATATATAATTATTATTATTATTATATATAGCTATATATATTATTAGCTTGGAAGCATTAGTACATTCCATTAGTATAGAATTCTTCAGAAACTAAAATAACTGTGTTGAAAGAAATGGTCTTTTAGAAATAAGAAGCTACTTTATGTTCAGCTGCTACAAATTCAGGTTGAGATAACTGAAAATAATCCACCACATGTATTTCAAAACGCCTCATCTCTTATGAAGCTCTATGGAGACAATCATAAAGCAAAAGGCAAATGGGACAAAGCCATGTAGGCTAAAAATATTTCCTTGTACTGCTCATTTACTCTCACTCAGAGCATGCAAAAACGTTCTCTGGAGGTTCTGGAGCAAGTGGAGGAAGTCACACAGTTTTGGACCATTGTGTTATATACTGTACGTTTGCATATCATCGCTGTCCTAAGAAAAACAAGTATATCCAAAATGGCAACTTTGCAGGAGAGGCCAAAAACCTCATTTAGATTTAGTACAAGTCAAGGGAAACAGACTTCATTCCAAGTGGGTTTGGACAAATTCTGTTAGTCCATTCATCATCACATGTTCACACAGTGTGAACAGCAGCTGGTGTGTGCTGTGTTCAACAAAATCAACAGAAATAGAGAAACAAAGTTTTTTATTAGGACCGTGACAATGTATAACATATATATATATATATATATATATATATATATATATATATATATATATATATATATATATATACATACACACACACACACACACACACATATATATATATATATACCGTATAATGCAAATTTCATTGTGTTGCCAAAACATTTGAGTTTTTGTCTTTGGCAACGACGTACATCCTGAGCGAATGCTAATGCAAACCAGGGCACGTCTTTGATAGGGCTTTTTGATAAGAGCTCCCCATGAACTAGATATCAGAAGTATCATGTGATACAGCACATGCAAAGCTTTAACATTTCCATGTTTTGTAAATAGTGATGATTCCAGGGAACGCTGCTGAATGGCTACATGCGCAACGTCTCTTAGATACATTTGCATTGCGTTTCTTTGGAACATTTCTAAATAATAAACAAATGATGCCATAAATAAATGAATAAATGCAGCATGAACCGTCAGCAGAGCTATCCCAGCACATCATGACTCACTGAAAAAGGTCCCATGCTGAATGAAACAAGGGGAAGGAATATTGCACCAGGCAGCAATATGTCATTTTACTCCAGATTTACTCTCACTAGGCATGCAAAGCAGGCCTCTGGAGCGTGTGGGAAAGCGCTCACAAGGTTTTCTACAACTTCTCCACCTCTATGCAAACAAAGAAACCTCTCACAGTTGGAGATGGTATAAAACAGGCAGCAGCTTTTTTATGAACATATGAATAGACATCTACAGCAGATAGAACGGAGACTGGAAGTGTCTGGATTAGAGACGGCTCCTTATCTTGATGCTTTAGTGTAGAATAAAAGTGAAGACATAAAACTATAAACCAGCACAGTCCACCTTAAACACCTCCAGAATGGAGCTTTACAGGAGGAGGAACCAGCTTTCTTAACCTGCAGTGGAGCTGATCGAACAAGGTTTATTTCTAAGCAGGTTTGGAGCGATTCTATTGGTTGCTCCATCATGAATATTCACTAACCTGAAAGGAGAACTAGAGCTTTTACACTGAGCTATAAAAAAAAGAGGTACACGTTTTTGTGCAACAAAATATGCCCTCATCATCAAAAGAACAGCTGCACCCAGAAGGAGGTGTGGGAGTGCAGTGCTGCTGGGAAGGAAGATAAAGGTCACCAGGATCAATAACTGATGATGCATTTAGACTGATATGGGTAATATCTATTGAGCTACACATACAGAAGTCTGTCTCTCAGTATGACTAACCCAACATGCCAGACGTCTCTGCATGGTGTCGTAAAGGTTCCTAATGGTGTCCTGTGATAATCCATCCCATGCAGCTTGAATATTCTCACACAGTTCCGGCAGATGGTGCAGTAGGGGTGGAGGTGAAGTGACACCAGCCCTTCTGGACACGTGACAACAAATCGTTCATCTTGGTGCTGACCACGAGGTTTCGATGGGCGTCTCCACCAAGACTAAAGCGGGACTCGTCACTGAAGATGACCCGCTGCCATTCTGAGTCACTCCATGACAGCCTGGCACGACACCATTGTGGTCTGGGGTGATGTTGACAGACATCATAATGGTCAGTGTGCATGTAGTCCTGTGTGGTGCAGCCGTCTGCCAACAATGCTTGCACCAACAGGGTGACTCATGGAGGACATCACTGTTCGCTGAATCTCGGCAGTCGTGGCTGTTGGGTCAGTCAGGTATATGGCCTGTCCGTGCTTACATCACACGTGTGGACGAGTGTAAAACTCAAATCGTGCTCATGTCAAACCTACTCACCAAGTTTCATTCCTACCGGTTGGTTCCTTCTGGGTGCAGCAAGTACCCAGTGTAAGCTGAGTGTAAATCGTCAATATGGGGCTTGCATAACAAGGGCTCTGAGTCGCGTGTACTTGCCGTTCCTTCCTTTTGCGCAAGGGACTTTTGCTGGCCTTGCAGCAGGAACTCTATTTTAGAACTCTACTTTACTCTACTTTAAACGAAATCTGCCACACCCTCCTGCAGCACTGCAGTTCGCAAGGATGCTCACGTCAACATAATACTGACCTTGAGCACGTAGGCAGAAGGAAGCAACTGTGGTCTGGCGAAAACCAAAAAAGATGCACAAGCATTTTTCAACGCCCTTGCCTGAGGTCCCGCACGGTGCCTGTCAGTGCTGCTTGGAATCAGATTAGCCATTTCATACCAAAGGAAGGGAAAGCACTGTCTTCTAGATCTGCATATCATCACATGGTTTTGAACTTTGGTCAGATGGAGAAAGTAATTAGACAGATAGCAGATTCACTTTTCTATGACTTCTCTTTCCCCCCCAACCCCCCACGCCCCCCTCTCACTGTTGCTTCACTTTTCTATAAGGAGCGGAAAAAGCTGTACGCCAGTGGTATCTTTCGTTTGGGTGTAAAGAGAGAGAGTGAGAGAGAGAGAGAGAGAGAGAGAGAGAGAGAGAGAGAGAGACTTTTAGATATGTGTTATGTTGTGAATAACTCAGTCAAGAAATCATTAGTAAATCTTAATAAAATTAAGATTTACAGCACATCAAAAGTTTGGAAACGCCCAACTAAAAGGGATGGTGTTGGTGGTCTTAAAGCCTCTACAGTCTTACACTTAACAGCTCCAACTGATGAGAGTCTGTGACAGTACATATCCTGATATACCACATATCCTCTTAATGTACCACAGTATGATATTTCCCCATATCTCCACCTCTAATATATCATCGCTGTCCAATGAAAAACATGTATCTCCATTTTTGTCAATTTTTACTTTGATGCTTCATTTGATCACATGACCTGTTGTTTACATAGTGTGAATATTTAATGATGAATGGACCAACAGAAATGGCCCCAAACTGCTCGGAAAGATGTCTGGTTCCATTGACTTCCATTAAAATCAGGTTAGGTTTTTGTTCTCTCGTGTAAAGTTACTATTTGGAGATACTTGTTTTTCTTTGGATAGCGACGATATATTTAGTGGTGTAAAAACTTTGATCTCTTTTCCTGCACAGTGTAAAAGCTCTAGTTCTCCTTTCAGGTTAGTGAATATTCATGGTGGACCAACCAATAGAATCGCTCCAAACCTGCTTAGTAATAAACCTTGTTCTATATCAGCTCCACTGCAGGTTAGCAAAGCTGGTTCATCCTCCTGTAAAGCTCCATTCTGGAGGTGTTTAAGGTGGACTGTGTAATTCCGTGAGTGCATTTCTATAGTTTGATGTGTTCACTTATTCCAAAGCAAAGCATTAAGATAAATATAAGGAGAAGCCAACATGAGTGGCCATGTCAAACTTTCCACTGGTAGTGTAAGTAATTAGTTTGGGTCATTGGGTTTCAACCTGTAGAACTGAAACTGAACGATTGGGCATAGAAGCATTCAGGTCCTGTATTTGCCCACAGATGGGGGTGCCCACTATGTCTGGATGTTGGAAAAATGATATAGTGGTGGCCTGTCTGGGCTGTCCACAACCTGTTGACCATGTGTACGTCCTCTCCCATAACCAGACCGCACCTGTAAACATTTACATATCTGCCATTTCTATATGGGTGCCTTATTTGTTTTTGTCTATGAGTTTGTATACATATACGAAATATAGTATGAAGGTTCCTTAGAATGGAAAACTGTATTTACATGTTCATGGCTAAAGGACATAGAACTGACATACCGTGGACCTCACTGTTGTTCCTCCTTTCAATACAAGTCCTGCATTCACAAAAGAAAAAGATTCACAATGCAGAAGATTCCGAAACCCTAGCCTGTTACATAACAATCCTGATGGTCCACATGATCAACACGGGTGGAAGTTAGCACCAACGGAACTAGAGCAAAGGTGGGCCAACGCAGCCGGGTCAAAGCTTTAGCCCCAGTGGGCTCAGAGGAGCCTTGGCTGCCAAGAGAATGTAATCAGACCTTAAAAGTTTGCTGGATGAGGCAGCGAAGATGAAGTAAGGGTTTTTCTTTGACTCCAACTGTATTTTCTGACTGCTTCATCGATTTTGAGTGGCTTGCTAAATTGGCTCACCTCTTTTGACATTTTCAACCAGTTGAATTGACTCAGGCTTCAAGTTTTAATCAGTGGCGGCTTTTCTTGTCCAAGCCAAATCGAAGCTACAGTAAAGAAACCGGACACATGGGCCAGATGTGGACCAGTCAAGCAACAGGTCCGTTAGGAGTCATGTCTGATTTTCTGGCAAAAGAAAGAGTCTCCCTGCCATCTGCTGTAGGAAGGATGATTGTAGAACCTGCAAAGTTTGGAGAGGCAGTTGAGGGACTAGTTTCCAGCTCCAGAAGTTCATTTCTGCTGGTTGAAGGAATCCAACTGTCGATATGATCTAATGAGTTCCTTCAAGTCTTCTTTGCTTTTATTTCGCTCCACCTTAGCAACACCCCTTTCCCATGCCTCTCACCTGTGGCTTGTTTCTAGCCCTGCTGAACAGTTGTTCCCAGGGAAACATTTAGAAAATGTTGCATAACATGGTGTGCAACAGACTCTGAGGATGCGTTTCCTTTCATTACATCAGCAGTGATGTGTATAAAAACCCCAGTTAAATATATATATCATGCACACCCCGCTATATTTATATATATATAGTGGGGTGTGAGTGACGTGATCCATAGATTGAGAAGAGGTGGTACAGTGCAGGGAATGTCTCGTTCCATATGTGGTAAATGGCTCCAGAGCAGATGTTAATGATTGGCTAAAAGGAGAGACTGAGCATTTGGGCGTGGCCAAAGACCATAGTGTGAAGGAAGTAGCTGAATCTGCACGTGTATGAAAGCGTACTGTCAAGAGCATCTGAACACTGATGGGGCCTACATCCAGAAACTTGTCCAGTACACGCCAAATCCAATCAGAGCTGTTACTGGTACTCGTGGAGGTATATACATATATATCCTTCTCTGTGCTTTCTAGTTCTCTTCCCTTTTACAGTCCAGACATCTAGCCACTTGAAAAAAGACAACTTTGATGAATTTTTGCATCATTGAAGTACATCTTCTATCAACGAATAAATATAGTGCACTTCCTGTTCTCGGAATAATACAGGAAATGATTCAGATTGATATAAGTTGATATAAGAAGCTTCGTTTCTAAGAAGCGAGTCTTTTCATTCCATCCATTTGTCCAACCTGTTTGCTTTATTGGCTAAAGTTTAACATTAGGAAAGTTTATTAGGAATTTCTGGGAATGGGGAACATATTGTAGTGAGTCACTATCAGCTTGCGATGCTGTGGGAGGCGTGGCCATGGACAGTGGCTACACCAGCAAGCTCATAGGTGGTGCTGCGGCTGCAGTAAGCAGGATTGATAAACGTGAGTTGTTACTGTTAGCTTGTATGTGTTACCAGTGCTATTTGTTGCTGGGTAGTGGGGCAGCGTTGATTAGATGTCAGCTGCCAGCTGCGTGACTTCTCTCCTACGCTGCTGTACTCAATAGAGCCTTCACTCCCAGCACCTTGCTTCCTGCGTCTTCTTCTATGCTGACACCTGATTATAAATAAAACAGTGATAAATAAAGCTTAATATTAACTAACCCATTTAATAAACTATAGATATCCTCGAAAATCATGGAAACACCTTCTAAGGCCACCAAAGACCTGCTGTCAAGCCTGCACACAAGGAAATACAAAAATAAAAATACTAAAATATTTTGCACAAATTTGTTGCGGCCTGTGTAACTAAAATGCCCAACTAGGCGTTTTCTTTCATTACATCAGCAGTGATGTGTATAAAAAACTCAGTTAAATATATATATATCACTCACACTCCGCTATATTTATATATATATATATCAGGGTGTGAGTGACGTGATCCATAGATTAATAAGAGGTGCTACAGTGAAGGGAATGTCTCGTTCCATATGTGGTAAATGGCTCCAGAGCAGATGTTAATGATTGGCTAAAAGGAGAGACTGAGCATTTGGGCGTGGCCAAAGACCATAGTATGAAGGAAGTAGCTGAATCTACAGGTGTATGGAAGCATACGGTCAAGAGCATCTGAACACTGATGGGGCCTACATCCAGAAACTTGTCCAGTACATGCCAAATCCAATCACAGCTGTTACTGGTGCTCGTGGAGGTATATACATATATATCCTTCTCTGTGCTTTCTAGTTCTCTTCCCTTTAACAGTCCAGACATCTAGCCACTTGAAAATAGACAACTTTGATGAATTTTTGCATCATTGAAGTACATCTTCTATCAACGAATAAATATAGTGCACTTCCTGTTCTCGGAATAATACAGGAAATGATTCAGATTGATATAAGTTGATATAAGAAGCTTCGTTTCTAAGAAGCGAGTCTTTCCATTCCATCCATTTCTCCAACCTGTTGGCTTTTTTGGCTAAAGTTAAACATTAGGACAGTTTACTATGAATTTCTGGGAATAGGGAACATATTGTAGTGAGTCACTATCAGCTTGCGATGCTGTGGGAGGCGTGGCCATGGAGAGTGGCTTCACCAGAAGCTTCATAGGTGGTGCTGCGGCTGCAGTAAGCAGGATTGATAAATGTAAGTTGTTAGTGTTAGCTTGTATATCTTACTAGTGCTATTTGGTGCTGGGTAGTGGGGCAGCATTGATTAGATGTCAGCTGCCAGCTGCGTGACTTCTCTCCTACGCTACTGTACTCAATAAAAGAGCCTAGCACCTTGCTTCCTGCGTCTTCTTTTATGCTGACACCTGATTATAAAAAAAAACAGTGATGAATAAAGCTCAGTTAATAAATTCTAGATATCCTCGTAAATCATGGAAACACCTTCTAAAGCCACTAAATGACCTGCTGTCAAGCCTGCACACAAGGAAATACAAAAATAACCACAAAAATACTAAAATATTTTGCACAAATTTGTTGCGACCCGTTTAACTAGAAGACCACAAATAGGCCCTGCCCTCATATGTTTTTATATAGCCATGTTCTTTAAAGTTTGAAAGTCCCCTGTTCAAACTAGACATGCAAGACATCGTCTACCAAGAATTTGAGGACACAATTTGTACATATAAATTTAAATATTAGCCACAATTTTATGTTTTTGTCCCAATATCTTAAATGCTAACTGTGGTATTAGGTGATATTGTAGCCCCTCCCACCGGAGTAAGGGGGAGGCTGGGGGACAGAACGAAGATGGAGGTAGAGAGCCATGTTATGTTGAGCACAAGTTCAGGAATAAAAGTATTGGCTTGTCTGAGGTAACCTCAAGTTGTCTTGCATATAATTACCCACGCACATATTAAGAACCAAGAACACGACACTAACCAGTCAGCAGGAAACATTCCCAGAGCTTTAGCTAACCATACCTACAAGATTTAACGAAGTTTTAAAGAAGACATTTTAACAGAAGAAGCGCATTCTCAGCGCAACATTCTGAAAATGTTCTGTGGGTGTTACTGAGATGCTCTCTGGAGAACGTTCTCCTACTTTTAGAAAGAAAATTCTGGGAACCAAATGAAAACCTCCCGCTGAGAACATTAATGGACCATCACACTGCATATTCTTAGAACGTGTGTAGAGCAGATCATTTCCAGCTGGGTATGGGGCAGGAGGGTGGCACAGTGGGTATCGTTGTCGAGTCACAGCAGGAATAGACCTGGGTTTGTTGTGTGTGGAGTTTGCATGTTCTCCCTGTGTCCACTTGGGTTTGTTCCGGGTGCTCCGGTTTCCTCCCACAGTCTAAAGACAGGCATGCAAAGGCTGATAGGAGACGTTAAATTGCACCCCTAGGTGTGAGTGTGTGTGCCAAGGAGAGAACAAACTGTACACTGAATTTTACTTAATTCAAGTCGTATACTTTCCATGAACTTATGATTAACCCTTATAAAACGATAATATATGGCAATGTATTGAAAATATAGTGCAATATATGAAATACTATAATGTCATATATGGGAAACAAGTGCATATATTTTGCATATATTTATATAGTGATAAATATATTACAATATATTGTATAATACATAAGGAATTGCTGCTTTTCATATATTGTATGTATGGTAGTATAATATATATTTACTTATATATTGTAATATATTCATTTTATACGTAATAGACATCATATGTATTTCTGTATTTTATATATGTGAGAATATATACATATAACGGCACATGTATGTATGAAAATATTTTCACATATATAAAACTATATATATTTTCTATATATATTATATATATATATATATATATATATATATATATAGATAGATAGATAGATAGATAGATAGATAGATATATATATATATATATATATATATATATATATATATATATATATATATATATATATATATATATATATGCAAACACATATGGAGAAATACACATGATGTCTATTACATATAAAATGAAATATATTACAGTATATAAGTAAATATATATTATACTACCATACATACAATATATGAAAAGTGGCTTATAGCTTATAGTCTTTATAATCTCACTTCTAAAAGCTTCTTCAGTAGGCTTTTATTTAGTATTTTTTAGCAAGCCTGCGTCACAGCCCAGCTAGAACTTACATATATATTTATTATTCCCCTTTAATAATTATTAAAATGTCTTTTTACATTCTTAAAGTTCTTGTGCATTTTTGTAAGCTTTAGTCTGTTTAACGGGGAAAAAAAGGTCACTGTTGTCAGTCGACTTGAAGGGTCTCAGTCGACTTAAAGGGTCGCCAACTGACGATTCGACTTGTCAACTTCTAGAAGGCAGCCTTAGTACATAGTATCCTACATATAATCAGTACTGCTATTAAATATATACTTCAATAGAGCCGATTGTACTTAGCTGTACTATATTGAGATATTAGCACTTAGATTCATTTAGAGATACTTAAGTACATACTAAAGTACATTTGTAGTACATTAAAATAGACTTGAGTGCTGGGAAAGGCTCCAGCACCATCCCACCCCAGCAACCCAGAAGGACATGGGGCTCAGAAGATGAATGAATGAATTAAATGCATGAATATTAAATTGGTATATTTGTGACGTATGTTCACTTTATTTGTATGTGTCATTTGATCTGGAACACCAAAACCTTTGCATGCTGTATAACTTTCAATGTTTGAATATGTGATACACAATGTAGGGCTAATAAGGATGATTGGTATCAGTCATTGCTTCCTGTTCCGGTTGCGCTGGCGACTGGATGAGTTTATCATAGACATTTAAAAATGTCATACAGAAATTTCCATAAACAAATGGAAAAAAAACTTCAGATTTATTTCCGATGATACCAGTAGAAAACCAATGGCCATTTAGTTTTATCAGGTTTGGAGATGCTTCGACTGTACCGTCCACACTCAGGGACAGACAGCATTAACATGGATGCTGGTTGGATGGTCGGATCCAGTCGAACGGGCTGTAGGCTGGACTTGGGGGCGTTTATCCCCACCTAGATTAATGCAGATGCTTTAGAAGCAGTGTAGAAGAGCAAAGCAGATTTATCTAAATAGCACTTGCCCAGGTTTTGAAAACGTTTACTCCAGGAACGGCATTCCGGTGTGTTCCGGTCCATTTCCATCCTTGACTACAACCATATGTAACGCGCTTTTAAGATCGCAAGTGCCAAAATAAGTGGCTTTGTAACCACAGAAAATGCTCTCCTGATTACAAATGACTTCAGTTTCGTCAGTGTTTCCGTGTTCTAAGATTGTATTATCGAGTCCCTTCCAGTAAAAAGTCTGACAGTTCTGCCTAGACAGCTGATTGTCACTGATACAGCATGACTCTACTGTAACGCTGAGCTGCACAGATAAGGACATATCAGCTGCATCATGTTCCGGGCTTGTGTTCCGACCGACACTGGAGCGTCACTACAGCACACCGCATACAACACCAAATATCAAATTTCCTGCGTTACGAAATAGCTAACCAGTCCTTGCATAATCGAGTCGTATTAGTGAAGATTCAGTGCTGTGCAAAAGTCAAAGACCACCATTAATATATTTCATAACCAGAATAATTTTATAATGCATACGTCCAGCAGTTTAAATTGCCCTCTGATGTTCTACGTAGGAGCTACGAAACTTTGGTCAGGGTGAAAATACCCAGACGCTGTTTTACACACCCATTTAAATCAAATAAAACAAGCTATCTTGGGTTTTTGGTGAGCTCATGAATATTTTCATGAGCTCTGCTCTGATTGGCTGGTTTACAGTGAGACTCCGCAATGATCACGCTGGCGTAACATGTGGAAACACGCTAAATAAAATGACCCTCCATGTAAATAAGCTTCGTCCACAAGCTGTTTAGTTAGCTATGCTAGTTAGCTTGGAGCTAATGCTAGTAGCTAACGTTACCTGTACTAGCTACTGGCTTTCCATCTGCACATCAACACACAGTAGATTGAAGATGTTCCCCACTATGAAACTCTCAATTTAAGATGATCTGCTTCAACCAGCAAACACAGATACAATCACACAGCATGGTTGCTACTTGCAGGCTGCTCTTGGGGTTGTGATGCTGAAAGGTGGAGCTGCACCCCCATTCCCTTTCTTCAGTCTCTTCAGTGTTAGACGCTGAGTGAAGCTGCTCCATAATGTGTAAGAGTTTGGAGCGAAACGTGCAGACCTAACCGTTCCACCTTAAATGGTGGCGCAGTTACATTTTGGAGCCTGTACACGCTGTAGCATTTAAGGTGGAATGGAAGATATGATTAAGAAGCTGGTGAATAGGAAGCAGCCTTATCCTTGTGTTAACAGTTTAGGATCTGTATTTGAAGGAGGAACAACAGTGTTAACACAATGTCAGTTTTATGTTCACCAGAGTCCACTGTGACTGAGCGTGTAACACCTCCACAGGCACCAGTAACAGCTGCGACTGGATTTGGCCATCTACTGGACACGTTTCTGGATGTAGGCCACATCAATGTGATTGATTGGACTGCTCTGATTGGCTGGTTTACAGTGAGACTCCGCAAGTTAGCTATGCTAGTTAGTTTGGAGCTAATGCTAGTAGCTAACGTTACCTGTACTAGCTACTGGCTTTCCATCTGCACATCACCACACAGTAGATTAAAGATGTTAGGCTAGAACGTGAGCTGGCATATGTACATTTTGGGGACATCATTTTGGGTGGAGTCAGGATTGTTATGTAACAGTTTAGGATCTGTATTTGAAGGAGGAACAACAGTGTTCACACAATGTCAGTTTTATGTTCTCAACACCAAAACTGAATCCCTTGTGACTTAGCGTGTAACACCTCCACAGGCAACAGTAACAGCTGTGACTGTATTTGGCCATCTACTGGACACGTTTCTGGATGTAGGCCACATCAATGTCAAGTCAGGTGACTTTTATTGTCATTTCATCTCTGTACAAGTACACAGTGAAATTATTATTTTGTAAAATAAACATTTAAATTAAAAAGTGACTACAACAATTATATAAAATATATAACAAAAATGTAATATATGTGAGTCACCCAAACACAGTGTTGGATGAGAAAAACATTGCGCACAAGACAATGAAAAACAAGCCCAGCAAGATGATGACGGAAACAGACGCGTGTCTGACTCAGGGGGAAAATATATAAATAATAAACCTAAGATCATATTGAATTGTATAACACAACAAAAGATCTTTCCATGTTCTCAGTATTTAGGTAAATGACATTTTTTAACATAAAAGCATAATATTAAACAACGTAACCAGCTAGAAGTAGGTACCAAGAGGATATAATGGAACTATTGAGCACACAGGATAAATAGTATTGCGCCATGTAGTGTGTAGAAATAGGACTGTGTAATGAGATTACAGTCTGAATCAGGCGGCTGGACAGGAAAAGGCAATTGTTCAACGTAAGAGTGTTGGACAGCAATTCTGAGTCAGAGGTTAATGAGGGTACATAGGGAGTGCATAGCTTATGTAAGCAAGGTATACGGTATTCGGTAATAAGTGCATAGAAAATTTTTATTGTTCATGTTGTGAAAGTACTCTCACAATACACAAAAGCAATGAGCAGTTGTGACGTGTCAAGATTTGAGTGGACGAACTCCAACTGGCCACATATTTATTATACTATGTATAGGTTGTTAGACACAGTTTAAATAACATGGGGATTTCTGGGCCCATCCAGATGTTATATAACAAAAAGTGACACGTGTCATTTGACGTGTACCAATACATGTGCGGAAAATCTAGTCACTAATGGCTGCAGGCCCTGTGGAACAAGCAAAGAACATTAGACCTCACAATCTAGGGAATTAACTAGGGACTCAGGAGATATTTCACTGTCTCCTCAGTTAAGATGGTGAGCAAAAGGTGAATGAAAAAAAACTGGTGCATCCAAGCAGCTCATTGTGTAAAGGCAACTTGGGGTTTCATTAAGCTACGGCATTTCACCTCCACCAAATCATAGACATTTAACAATGGTATCCAGAAATTTCCAATGAAACTACATGGGGAAGGAAATCACTCGACTTATGTACAACAGATAATATCCAGTATGTACATACAAAGTACCAGTAGTAGTACAGCCTATATAGAACCATGTCTAATGGATACCTTTCAGGAGATCGGCAGAAGGGAGGTAGATTTTTCGGTATAAACCAAAATGTTATTCCACCTGCCTGAGAGGGGAACGTTCAGAGTACCCCTCCTGACAAGGAATGAACATATATAATGGCCAAAGGGTTCTGTGTCCCATTCGCTCACGCTCATACTATTCTTCCCCCCCACTGCTCCCGCTAGACCCCGAGACCCCCTAATCATGTGTGTAGATATACGTATACAGACTAGTCACGTAGACACTCATGCTTTTGTTGGGATGGGGTGTTCTGTGCCATCACGGTGACGAGCGATTTCATTACTAACTAGGCTTGTTACATCACTGTCATATAGCTTAGTCCCGCGGTCCATCGAAATCGACACATCTCTCATTCTCTCACATCATACTTGTCACTAACTCACACTGGCGTGCTGCTGCAGTTATTGCGGGTGTCAGTAGGACTAGAATCGCTGACAAGAGGCAAGAGCGGTGTTATCCATTGTACTATACCAACCACCACGTTTTATATATCAGGGGAGCAAGCCACTACAACTCACATGTACCTGTCCATAACAAGTCTAGCTTACTACTGATGCGTACACTACATGTGCTAGTCATAGTCATTTAGAGTGCTCTCACTATCAGTTCTTATGCGTAGTCTCTGGTAAGTTCAGTCATTTCTGCGCTAGGTGGTCAACCCTGCATCGCTATGATAATAACATGAACATGCTATCATCCAAATAGACATGCCGAAGAGGTGTGACTCACGTCGCGACGGGTGCACCTTGGACTTGACCTTCACATGGAACTTTGTCAATCATGATATACGTGTAGGAGATGCAAGCACAGTATGTACTAGTGCGCTAGTGCTTAAGAGTAGACAAGCTTGTAGCACTACTACTGAAATTGTGCTTGGATTGTTCTGCAGGAATTGTGGTGGAGAACCTGGCTAATGATCGATGGGTGGACGAAAAAATCTTATTGCAGAGAAAACTCTCAGGAGGTAGCTATCGCTCATCAAGCAGACTTTGCTTAATTACGTCTGTGACCATACCAAGCTATTCTATGTAGGGGTGATACTGTGCGACTGGAACCGGCTAACTACTGCGGCTGTGTCTGTGCACTGCTATAGTCAGTAGCTGAACTGCGACTGTGAGATTGGCTTGCTAGCTAAGTGCTAGCCACGTGTGCGGGAAGCAGTGATATAAGCATCGCGCTTCTCCACGAGTAATCTGACACCGAAGCTACTGTCGTACAATGGTATATCATTACCTAAATTCCATAGTTTCACTGGTACTATCTCTATGAAAGAGTGCTTCACAAGTTTATTTGTTTTATTGCTAAAAAAAATACGGTGCATTAATTGATAACCAGACACTCAGGGAGAAAGTTCCCACGTGGGTGCTTTTTTTTTTTTTTCTTCTGGGCTAGTGTTAACCACGCTTATTTTACAGGAAGTTAGGTTTAGAATGGATGACAGACATAATAGTGCGCAAGATCGTGTGCAGCACTCAGCCCAGGCCGTTGAAGTTTGGGTACGTGCATTCGCATCTTTGAAGGTATATTTAAAAATAGATGTCCTTTATTTGGCTAGATTTACCCTGGGAAGTGCTTGTGTTTAACGTCGGCTGATGTTTTATCCAGGCTCGTGACGTGCATTAAAGTTTAGGTGGTGATTTTTACAGGCTGCTTTCACAACAGGATATAAGCCAGTCATATTCTTTGATATCGCTGAAGAGGTGATGCATTGAATTGACTTGATTTAGATTATGTATATCTACAGTAAACGGGTTATATAAATGAGGTTTCAGCTTGCAGGTAGCTTGTGATAGCTTTGGCAATATTTGTGTTGATGGATCATGTTACTGTTGTGGTTCTATCTACTCGTCATCAAAAACCACCATATATATATATATACATATATATATATATATATATATATATATATATACATAATATATACTTATACCTATTATAATATATGTAAGTTATTGTTGATTTTTGGTGATTTGGGCTTTTATGCATCATTGGAACACAGCAGCTGCTTCATGATGGATGGATCAATGGAAATGGCCCGAAATCTACTGGAAAAACGTCCGGTTCCATTGACTTACATTCAAATGAAATTAAGTTTTTGCCCTCTCCTATTAGTGAAAAGTAATTTTATATATTATAGATATATATATATTATATATTATAAATTATATATATATATATATATACAGTATATAATATATATATATATATATATATATATATATATATGTGTGTGTGTGTGTGTGTGTGTGTGTGTGTGTGTATATATATAGATAAATAGATAGACAGATAGATAGACACACATACATATATATGTATGTGTGTATGTATACATACATATATACATATATGTGTGTGTGTGTGTGTGTGAGTCTGTGTGTGTGTGTGTCTATGTATATTTAAAAAAGTGATATATTGTCACAGTTGAAAGGAAATATATATACATGTATATATACATGTGTGTGTGTGTATATACGTGTGTGTGTGTGTGTGTGTGTGTGTGTGCGTGCGTGCGTGTGTGTGTGTGTGTGTGTGTGTGTGTGTGTGTGTGTGCGTGCGTGCGTGTGTGTGTGTGTGTGTGTGTGTGTGTGTGTGTGTACAGTAACCATTTTAGAGATGCTTGTTTACCAAATTAGCCACAACACTGGTAGCTTCATGTTAAAGAGATGTTGTCAACAAGCAAAATGTCAAATGGCTTACATGAATGACATACAATGTGAAACAGTTGTGCACAATGTGCTCGATGTTTTGTCATTTTGTCAGAGGCGTTACGGTCAGTGGTGATGTTCAATATAGCTGACTGCAATTCACACCCAATATGCAAATATTCATATCTCCTGTTCACTACAGCAATGGTAGACTGATATTAATTCAGATAGAATGTTTAGAGTACCTGAATCAAGCACATTCATAGTCTATATACAGTTTTATTTGATATGTACACTATAAATACCAAGCTAGTTGATTTATAATGGTGGATATTACAGTGAAGGATTTCTCAGAAATGGCTGTGGTGAACTTGGTGTTGGTGATTTGTTGTGCTGTTCATCATAATAAGCACCAAACCACAAAAGCACATGACTGAGCCATTTGTAAGGTTGCTTGGTTGGCAGAAAGTTTGCCTCATATTTTAAACCAGGTTGGACTTTCATGTTAAACATAGACTCACTTTTTAAGACTCCTTTTTCCAAAATGAGGAAACGAGAAGTGAAAAAAGCAGAAATGGGTTGCGTGAGAAGTAGACACAGATGCTCATGACTGTCCACCTCAGCTTGAAGTGACTGAAAGCTTATTCTCCTCCCTGCAGGTTAGATGGAGTCCAACAACCTAACAACCCCTGACTGTGGCATTAACGACAACGCGAGGGCCATAGCCATCTCTAGCCTCTACTTCCTCCTTTTCCTTCCCGCCCTACTGCTCAACCTGCTGGTGGCTTGGATCTCCTTGCACCTGAAGTCCAAGACCACCTTCATGGTGTACCTGAAGCATCTGGTGGGGGCCGATCTCCTGATGACCTTGACCTTTCCTGTGCGGGCTGCTAGCGAACTCCCAGGCACTCCGGACGGATTGCGAGCTTTCGCCTGCCGCTACTCCCATGTCTTCTTCTACCTGGCCATGAACATGAGTATCATCTTGATGGGTCTCATCAGCGTGGACCGCTTCTTCAAGATCGTACGACCCGGCGGGAGACTCCTGTGCCAGAGCCTGCGTTTCAGCAAATTCTTCTCAGCTGCCATCTGGGTGCTGCTGATTAGCTTGAATTCCCTACCGATTATCATCACGTCAGACCAGGACCCGAAGAACAACGCGAGCAAAAGCAAGGAGTTTTGTATGCGCATGAAAAGCGAAATCGGAAAATCGTGGCATACGGGCGTCATTGAGTTCGCCAAAGCTATTTTCTGGACATCGTGCATTTTGATCTTGTTGAGCTACACGTGCATCACCAAGAAAATGGTGGAGTCGTTTCGGAGGTCACGCAGCAACAACAACCAAGGCAACCGTAAGGCCAAGGTTCGGGTCTTCCTGATTCTTTTGGTTTTCCTGATCTGCTACGTGCCTTACTACATCGTGCGGATACCCTACACCAAGACTCAGGTCGGCAACAGTGCCTCCCCTTGTAGAGGACCCATACTGAAAGTCCTCAAGGACGTAACTCTGTGGCTCTCATCAACAAACGTGTGCCTGGACCCCTTGATATATTTCTTCTTGTGCAAGGCATTTCGGAAAAAGTTTATGGAGACTTGCGAGTTCAACAGGTTCTTTCCATCTTTTGGCAAAACTGCAGAACCCTGTCAGTCCTCAGACACTTCGCTGTGACCTTTATGTAGAAACAGAAGATCTCTCTTCGTTGGCACTTTGCACAAGCACTGGTTACACAACCATGTAAACGGACATGGCCTGAGTTACTGCAAAAAGAGCACGGCTGAGAATACTGGGCCGGCCTTGCATGTGTAAATAGCTGCCCCTGAACTTGCAATAGCTGAGGGGGAAGCATCACAGGCGTCTGTGAGTGGAAGCCACATTTGTGAGACGTCTTCATCAGGACTCCTGTAGCATTTTTAAATGAACCCGGGGGGGGCTGTTTCGTAGAAACTCTTCTGAATTTCTGCTAAAGCAGAGCTCAATTTGTCAAACCTAACCCAAGTAGCCTATAGAAACAGCATTAGGTGACAAAAACACCTTGCAGCATCTCGCTGAAGTGGGCAATCCCCAACACCAGCAGCTTCTGCGTATGTCCTTTTCTTAATGAGGAGCTTCTTACAGTTATACTTCCTTTCAGACCCTTAGTGTTGCGTTGCCCTCCTACAGTGGAGTCAGCAGTGCAGCTTCTGTTATTCAAATATGAATGCATGAAGTGGTCTACCTGCTTTGCCAGCTTTGGTGGTATACCAGGTTGCATGGTTATTAGGAACCCCATTTTCTTTGTTGCTTCTAATAATTAAAAATAAGTCAAATCCTGTTTTCAATTAATATTTTCTTAGGCTATGCACATTTATTGTCCAGTATCTCTTGGGAAATATACCAATCAAGCATAACCATTATGATCACTCCAATGTGTCTACACTCCTTATCCATTTTATCAGCTCCACTGACCATATAGTCCTGTGGGCAGCGTCCTGTGGGCAGCATCCTGTGGGCAGCGTCCTGTGGGCAGCGTCCTGTGGGCAGTGTCATGTAAGCAGCCTCCTGTATGTAGCATCCTATGGGCAGTGTCATGTAGGCGCGGTCCTGTGGGCAGCATTTTATGGGCAGTGTCCTATGGGCATCACTCTATGGTCCCTGATGAAGGTCTAGAGGATGACCAACACTGCACTGTGCAGCAGCAGATGAGCTATCGTCTCTGACTGTACATCCACAAGGTGGAGCAGCAAGGTCTAATAGAGTGGACAGTGAGTGGACACAGTGTTTAAACACTCCAGCAGCACCGCTGTGTCTGATCCACTCACACCAGCACAACACACACTAACACATCACCACCATGTCAGTCTCCCTGCAGTGCTGAGAATGATCCACCACCCACACAATACCTGCTCTGTGGTGGTCCTGTTGGGGTCCTGCCCATTGAAGAACAGAGTAATACAGTATACAGAGAAACAGATGGACTACAGCCTGTAACTATAGAGCTACAAGGTCCACCTACTCTTCAAAGGATAATGAGTGTACAAGGAGGTGGTCATAATGTTATGCCTGTATATCCTCTATGACGCATAACTTGCACTTTAGGAGAAGAGTGGTCTCTGACTTTTGTACAGCCCCCGTGCTTTCAATCTGTACATGTCACACAATGTCCGTTTTTCTCTTGGTATTAATATTATTGTTTCTCTTTATTAACAGCAAACCAGCTCAGAGTCAGAGTTGAATGGTCCTATACATGTCTATGGGTCTCCGGTGCCCTCTGAAGGTCAAACGTAGAACTGCATGCCTTGCTGGTAAACAGTGTATCTACTGTACCAACACCTAACAACAACAAGAGCCTATAGACTACAAATGCTCTGCCAATTACACGTTTATCCGTGTGCATCCGCGAGAAAGAGAGGCAGAGAAAGAGAAAGAATGAAGTCATTGATTTCACACGGCTGCTCCATTTAGTGGAGTGAATAGCTATAGGCTCTGGCAAGCTTCCCCCAGCCACAGGAAAACAGAGGTCACACTGTAGGGGGAAGTAGTCTGTGTGCAAGTTGTGTTCCTGTCTGTCTTATTTAAAGACTTGAAAGCGTAGGGTACCAGTCGTCCTTGTACACCTGGACATCTTCCTCAGATCTATACTGCAGCATTAGTTTTACTCGTGGTCCATTCAGGGTTGAATTGTCTGTTGTGTTTTCTATAACTTTATTATGAAATCAAAATATAATAAAACATCATTTAAAAAATTATGTCACAGGCTCTTTTGAACATGAATTCATCTTGTGCATGAATGTCTTAAAGATCTGTGAATTTGCAACATGACTAAGATGTACGCAAAGTCATTGGGAGTGGTTTGGAGTGAAATGCTTCATCATAGAGAATCTCGAAGTTCATCACAATAGCAACCAGACATCAGGAGAACTGTGTGCTTATTACACAAGGCGATTATGAACACCGCCTGATGCCTGAGATGTCATGTTGTGACATTTGAGAGGCCTAAACTGTGCCATTTCTAAAACCCATACACAGTGGAGCGATACATAGAGGCTGTTATAAGGCAAAATAGTCCCAAAAGCTAACTCACTGCTGTTTTGCTACTATTAGCACTAATGCTACACATCAGAAGACATGTGTAGGTTCATGCCTGGTTTCTGGATAGAATATATAATGGCTATTGGAGACATGGCCGCCCCAGGAAAATGATGCTAATGATGCTAACAGTAAATGAAAGCAAACAGCCACCAATTAGCAACATGCATATAAGATCATGTGAATTGGTGCCTAATGGCTTTATATCCCTGCTAGCCATATTAGCACATTTGGTCCTCATCTTAATCCCATTCATCTTGAAACCGTAATCTAGAGACGTTTTAAACACCAACAGTCAAAAGTTTGGAAACACCCAACCAAATGGATGGTGTTGGTTGGTCTTAAAGACCCTACTGTCTTATACTTAACAGCTCTAACCGATTAGGTTCTGATACTGTACATATCCTGATACACCACATATCCTCTTGATGTACCACAGTATGATATTCCTCCATATCTCCACCTCTAATATATGTTTAGTGGTGTAAAAACTTTGATCTCTTTTTCTGCACAGTGTAAAAGCTCTAGCTCTCCTTTCAGCTTAGTGAATATTCATGATAGAATCGCTCCAAACCTGCTTAGAAATAAGCCTTGCTCTATCAGCTCCACTGCAGGTTAAGAAAGCTGGTCCATCCTCCTTTAAAGCTCCATTCTAGAGGGTGGACTGTGTAATTCTATGAGTGCTAGTTTATAGTTTGATGTCTTCACTTTTATTCTACGGTAAAGAATTAAGATAAACATCACGGAAACCTTTTATGAGTAGACATGACTAAAACGGAAACAAACTTTTGACTGGTAGTGCGTGAACAATTTCAGTGCTCAACATGCTGCCCATATACAGAAGAAGAGCCAATCAGCTTGCAGGGCGGAAAGGTTGCTGTGCTAACTGGGAAACCACCTTCCTTCTATCAGGCTTTTGTCAGATTGAATCAGTGAGTTCAAATATGGTTTCATAAACCAGACTATCCCATACAGACCAGACTATCCCATACAGACCAGACTATCCCATACAGACCAGACTATCCCATATGGACCAGACTATCAGATTCAGACCAGACTATCCCATACAGACCAGACTATCCCATACAGACCAGACTATCCCATACAGACCAGACTATCACATACAGACCAGACTATCCCATACAGACCAGACTATCCCATACGGACCAGACTATCACATTCAGACCAGACTATCCCATACGGACCAGACTATCACATTCAGACCAGACTATCACATACAGACCAGACTATCCCATACAGACCAGACTATCACATACAGACCAGACTATCCCATACAGACCAGACTATCCCATACAGACCAGACTATCACATTCAGACCAGACTATCACATACAGACCAGACTATCCCATACAGACCAGACTATCCCATTCAGACCAGACTATCCCATACAGACCAGACTATCCCATACAGACCAGACTATCACATTCAGACCAGACTATCACATTCAGACCAGACTATACCATACAGACCAGACTATCACATTCAGACCAGACTATCCCATGCAGACCAGACTATCCCATGCAGACAAGACTATCACATACAGACCAGACTATCCCATGCAGATCAAACTATCACATTCAGACCAGACTATCCCATGCAGACCAGACTATCCCATGCAGACCAGACTATCCCATACAGACCAGACTATCCCATTCAGACCAGACTATCCCATACAGACCAGACTATCCCATTCAGACCAGACTATCCCATACAGACCAGACAATCACATTCATACCAGACTATCCCATACAGACCAGACCATCCCATGCAGACCAGACTATCCCATTCAGACCAGACTATCACATTCAGACCAGACTATCCCATACAGACCAGTCCAGACTATCCCATACAGACCAGTCCAGACTATCCAATTCAGACCAGAGTATCCCAATCAGACCAGACTATCCTAATCAGACCAGACTATTCCATTCAGACCAGACTAACTCAGATCTATCCCATTCGGTTGAATCTGAAGGTGTGTGTATATAAGAGCAACAGCTATAAGAACATTACTTTAAGGTTGAGCTTGTTGTCTTTGCCCTCAGGATTATTGTTTAACAAAGTACTTTTGTTTTCCAGTCAATAGCAGCGTTAGGGGATGTAGAAGTGTAAGTCATCAGTAATTTTGCCAACATAACAAACTACCTTCCGGCAACAACCAGCTGACAACTGCTGATGTCATTAAACTGGGTGTCTCATGACATGCACTGCTTAGAAATAAAAAAATGGAAGCATCTTAAAGGTGGGAAAAACACTACCAGCCAAAAGTTTAGAGTTACCCAACAAAAGGGATGTTGTGGGTGATCTTAAAGACTCTACAGTCTTACACATAACAGCTCCAACTGATGAGAGTCTGAGACAGTATACTCCTGATGTACCACAGTATAATATTTCTCTATATCTCCACTTCTAATATATATTTAATACATTAGTGTAAAACCTGCTTAGTAATAAACCTTGTTCTATATCAGCCTCCACTGCAGGTTAGGAAAGCTGGTTCATCCTCCTGTAAAGCTTCATTCTGGAGGTGTTTAAGGTGGACTGCATAATTCCATGAGTGCTGTTTCATAGTTTGATGTCTTCACTTAGTGCAGCTGTTAGTGTAATATCTAGTATTGCTCAATATGAAGTTGAGATAAGATTTTGTTGTTGAACTATGTTTAAGTAACATGGCCTTATCAAGTGGAATGATCAGACTGCACTGACGGATCATTTCATTTCCTCCAAACATTCTTTTTTAAACGGCCTGAGACTTTTCCTTGTTTGGTTTCCAAATAAGAGTTTTATGTAGGCTGTAAACATAATGTGTAAAGGCTAAGCCACAGAAAAATCCTGCATTAATATCACGAGTTTAGCTCCGCCCTTTCATGCTGACGTTACAAGAGCAGTTCCATAAATGTAGACTGATATGGGAAATATTTATTGAGCTGCACATACAGAAGTAGTGTCTCTCAATATGGCACTAACACAACACACCAGACGTCTCAGCATGGAGTTGTAGAGGTACCTAACGGTGTGCTGTGATAATCCATCTCCCATGCAGCTTGAATATTCTCACACAGTTCCTGCAGATGGTGCAGAAGGGGTGGAGGTGGAGTGGCACCAGGCCTTCTGGACGTGTGACAACAACCCCTCCACACGGTGCCTCCACACACAGATTCGTTGGTCGTCTCCACCAGGATAAAAGCGGGACTCGTCACTGAAGATAACCTGCTGCCAGTCTTTGGGCAGTCATCGTAACGGTCTGTGTGCATGTAGTCCTGTGTCGGGCAGTCGTCTGCCAATGGTGCTGGCACTAACACGATGACTTATGGCGGCATCCCTGCTTGCTGAATGTCTGCAATCGTGGGTTAGTCAGGTACAGCGCGTCCTTGCTAGTGTCACATGCACGGACGAGTGTGAAGCTTGAATCTGGTGATCAGTGTATGTTAAAGTTTTTTAAGAGACTTAAGCCCTGCATATAATTAGCAACACTATGTACAAACTGTCTGAATAATCTTCTAATATTATTACAACCATCTAAATACGAGACATAACGCATGCATTTCAGGCCTTGAAGATCGCTGCACAGGCCGGGGGTTGTTTGTGCCCTGTAAGCGTTCAGTCGAAGCATTACTGCATAGCAGCAGGACCAAGAAAACAGACAGAACCCACCAAAACCAAACTGTGGCCGAGAGCATGGGCACCCAGCGGCACTGTAGCGTTTCCTGCGCTCTTACTGCGAGACAAGATAAGAACTGAGTTTTGGCTTAGTTAATGCTGCTGCATGGCAGGTGGTTTATTGGAGTAAGCACATAAGCAACCCCAACGCCACCAACGGCACATGCACCATGCACTCCCACAAACACAAACAGAGGCTGCGTGTGAATGTACTTCAGCTCACCCACAAACTTCTGCATAACTTGCCATACACACAGATGCACAGCAAGTCACGCAAACGCTCGCCACAAACCACTCTCTCTCTTTCTCCCTCTCTCTCTCTCTCTCTCTCTCTCTCTCTCTCTCTGCTTCTCTCTACATACCTGTTTCTCTCTGTATGTGACCTCTTAAGCACTGCTAGACAGCTGTAGACACGGTTAGGCTCGGGTAATA
The DNA here is from genome assembly GCA_024036415.1 of Prochilodus magdalenae. Taxonomy (NCBI): domain Eukaryota; kingdom Metazoa; phylum Chordata; class Actinopteri; order Characiformes; family Prochilodontidae; genus Prochilodus; species Prochilodus magdalenae. Next base: position 159,701 of record JAMWET010006552.1, read on the forward strand.
ACAGAATGCATGTAATAGCGTTACATGGTCAGGACACAAGCAGAGGTACAGTTACATCAGGCCCTTACCTCTCCAGTTTAGATGGCTTCCAACCTCTACTAGATGGACTATGCGCCCCCTTCTGCTAAGGCAGACCATGTGCAGGATCAGCATGCCTTTGTAGCATGGTTGGACCTCCCAGGGTATTTGTGTACCCAGCCAGCCAGTGTCACTGTTGCGCCACCTTGAGGCACTGAATCTTTGATGCTACTTCAGATTACAGGTACATGCTGTACATTACTGGCTGAATTACATTAAATACATATATGGAAAACTGAGTCACCATATTATCATCAAGTGTTTAGCCTAATTTTGCATAGCCTGAATCTCCAGCAGGAAATGCATATAAAGACATATAAGCAGCACAGCCTCTTAGCGTTGCTAACGGCGCTCATTCAGAGTTATTAGAGCGGCCTCTATTTATAGCATTGTTAATGAAGTGGACTATATTGTTGAAGCTCATGAGTCACACCAACTCAAACAATTCATGCTGTACACATGTGTCAGTCTTATGTTTGCAATATTTCCATATACACTACCAGTCCTCATAGAAGACCTCATAGAAGGCTCTCCTTCTGTTTATCTTAATGCTTTGCTTTGGAATAAAAGTGGAGACATCAAACTATAAACTAGCACTCATGGAATTATACAGTCCACCTTAAACACCTCCAGAATGGACCTTTTCATGAGGATGAACCAGCTTACTTAGCCTGCAGTGAAGGCTGATATAACAATATACAGTATCTCATCAGTGGGAACTGTTAGGCGTAAGCCTGTAGGGTCTTTAAGATCAACAACACCATCCATTTAGTTGGGTGTGTCTAAAAAAAATTCTTAAAGCTTTTTCATGCAAGAATAACAATGACTGAGCATTTTTCCCTCAAATTTTTTCTTTTCCAACCTCTGCCCTCCGGAAAGAGGTACCGGAACATCCGAGCCAGAACCACCAGGTCCAGGAACAGCTTTTACCCTAGTGCTGTCAAACTGGTCACACCAGCAGCGCCTACCAGAACATGATTACATCACTAAAGACTGCTACTGATTTCTAGTTCCACACAGGACTGTCTGCACCGCACTTTAACTCAACCTGTATACTTGAACATCCAGTTTTGTTTTTATTTTGATCTTATTAATCTATATTTATTTATCTATACTGAACATCTGTACAAAACAATCTGGCTGTTGCTGAACATTAAGCTGCTATTTTCCCACCTGCACTGTACACTTTATATATCCATACTGTTTAAACCACATACTTACTGATACTGCGCTTACTCTTTGCACATGTCCTGTACACATACTGTACTGTACTGTTTGCACACATTGTTTTTGTCTATTTGTCTTTGCACTACACTATATATATATATATATATATATATATACATATATACACATTTTTCAACTGCACTGGAGAAGGAGCCTGACCGTGTTTCGTTATACTGTACAACCCTGTATTGGTATAATGACAATAAAGTTGAATTGAATTGCTCCACCCAGTTTGGCCATGTCACTCCACGATCCTGGAAGGTACAAAGTACAGTCCCTGACATAAGTTCTGTCGCTTATCCATGTTGTGGAAACAAAAGCTTATAACCTGACTTTAGATTCATCCATTGGTTTTAGAAATGACTCATATGAAAGCTGAAACCCTCCCAAATGAGATTTAATTTACGAAAATAAATTTGCTTCACTGCAGAAATATTGATCATTTAATGAACACAGAAAGGTCAGATTTTGGCAAGACAAAAGTTTTGTCGCCTTGTCATATAATGCACCCAATCCTAGTTTACAGCCTCACCTGTGCTCACTAATTGATTGGTTAATTAGTGGGTGTGTATAAAATGAACTCCAGCACCCCAGACCTTCACTTGCACTGCAACTTGACCTCTGACAACATGCCAAAAATCCTGCGACCAAAGCCTTGATTATCAAGACGCTGAAGACCAAATCCACTGCAGAGGTGGCTGGCACCTTTAATGTGTCTCAGCGTCAAGTACAAAGAATTAAAAAAAGATTTGAAGAGACTGGAGATGTTTTTGACAAGCCCAGGTCCGGCAGACCCCACAAGACAACTGCTCGGGAGGAACGTTTGTTGGTTAGAAAATCCAAAGCCAGTCCCTCTTCCACTGCAGCAGAGCTCCACCAGGCCTGGTCACCTCAAGTCCCTGTGTCAACTAGAACAGTTTGTAGGATTCTGTCTCGAAATAGCCTCCATGGTCGAATCAGTGCCCAGAAGCCAGCACTAAACAAAAGGCAGGTAAAAAAACGTGTGGCATTTGCCAAGGCCCACAGCCTGCTAAACGGATGGACGCTGGAAAAGTGGCAGAAGGTGGATTTCTCAGATGAATCTTCAGTTCAATTACACCACAGCCACCGCAAATACTGCAGGAGACCTACTGGAGCCCGTATGGATCCAAGATTCACCCAGAAAACAGTCAAGTTTGGTGGTGGAAAGATCATGGTCTGGGGTTACATTCAGTATGGGGGTGTGCGAAACATTTGCAAGGTGGAAGGCAATATCAATAGCCTAAAATATCAAGAAGTATTAGCTACATCTTACATTCCCAATCATAAAAGGGGTCAAATTTTGCAGCAGGATGGTGCTCCATCTCATACATCCATCTCTACATCAAAGTTCCTCAAGGCGAAGAAGATCAAGGTGCTCCAGGACTGGCCAGCCCAGTCACCAGACATGAACATCATTGAGCATGTTTGGGGTAGGATTAAAGAGGAAGCTTGGAAGACAAAACCAAAGAATCTTGATGAACTCTGGGAGGCATGTAAGACTGCATTCACCAGTGTTATGAAGCATATCTTTGTATATGAAGTGAATTATTTGTTTGATTTTCACATTACTTTCTGTGGGCGACAAAACTTTTGTCTTGCCAAAATCTGACCTTTCTGTGTTCATTAAATGATCAATATTTCTGCAGTGAAGCAAATTTATTTTCGTAAATTAAATCTCATTTGGGAGGGTTTCAGCTTTCATATGAGTCATTTCTAAAACCAATGGATGAATCTAAAGTCAGGTTATAAGCTTTTGTTTCCACAACATGGATAAGCGACAGAACTTATGTCAGGGACTGTACATATAGCACAGATTTAAGTGTTTTCGCCGAGTTCATTGATTTTTCTTCTGTCTTTGGGCATTCATATGCAATAAAAGGACAAGTAATCTGATTATGTTACTTTAGATGAAGTTACAATTACATCATTTAACAAATTCCCAAGCATCTGTAACAACAAACATAGCATACCGACCCATATGGGTGAACCGTACTAAATATGGTTGTTTTTGTACATACAAAACAGAGCTATATATCCATATAAGGCTGGGATATGGGAAATCTAGCCTAATTTGCTTCACCGCATAATCTGGCCTTGCAACATTAACACACCATTCCAAGGAAAGAGTGCCTTTTACAGTACATTGTACTTGTTTTGGCCAACAGAGGGGGCCAGTGCCATCTACTGAGCGTTTATGCCACTTGCTGGCCTTGTTTGGAGAAAAATGCTGTGCACAACACCAGAAGCTAAACAACACAGTATAGTAATCCCTTGGTTTAGATTACAATTGCAGTTTTTGAAGTCACAGTAACCCTTCAAACCCTGACACTGTAACAGGCTCACACTTTGTGAGGCTGCATGCAAACAAAGCATTCTGGCCCATTGGTTTGTCTGTACAACATGTCTCTGTTGGAGGTACACAGCCGTATAAGGCTGGGATATGGGAAATCTAGCCTTATTCCTAATGACCATGTAATCTGGCCATGCCACATTAATAGGCCATTCCAAAAAAGGAGAATCATTTGAGTCTGATACAGAAACCTGATAATAGTGTTCAAGCCCAAATGTATGAATAGAAAGGTCATCATTACATTCGTTATAATCATCATTTATTGACCCCAAATTGCACTTAATCTTCACTCTCACGTTCTTAGCAAAACAGAAGTGTCCTTATGCAAGCTGTAATAAGATTTTCTCATTGCCTAGGGTGACCTGACCTCCCTGGTTTGCAGGGAAAGACCCCATTTAGCACACAACACAAAGACCTAGGAAAGATCTACTACTAATTTGGGCCAACAGAGGGCGCTACTGCCATCTACAGACCACCTCTTCCACTTGCTGGTCTAGTTTTGGAGAACTCTTCTGGGCAAAACTCCAATAAAAGCGAGCAAGTGTCCAATGAGTCAACAACATCACAGCAAATGTCTTTACAAGACTCGAGGTAAACCAGGGGTTAAAGCAGGAGTGGGTCTTCATGGGACTTAACTCAAACTTCCAGGTGATGGTAGGCTCTGGTTTCCATAGACATACAATCTACTGGAAAGTAGCTCCATGCTATCTACTAACAGTGCATGATTTTATAAGATGCGTCACTCTTCCAGGAGTCCATAAATGACATATGCCATATGGTGATAGCAGCCGTTTCTGTCTGGGTGTTTAGTATGGTGGCCGAGACTGCAAAACTAGAAGAAGTGCATTTAACAAATTAAAAAAACAAAATTACAAAAGTAAAAACAAATTCACAAGACATGAAACATTACCATTCTGATGGAAAGGGTGGGTCTAACACACAGGAAGTGCTTGATGCAGACCCTCGATCAAACTGTTTGGTGGTGGTAGAGTGAATGGAAAAAAGAGAGAACCAAGCGATGTCTCAAACACGCAGAGTTGGAAGTGTTAGGGAAGGTAAGTGGGCTGTAGCGCTAGCTATAGTGGAGAACCAGACAGCTAGCTTAAAAAATGGCTGAGAGCTTTTTGCAAAACAGCCTACTTTTTAAAGCCCACCTGGTTTAGACATCGCCTGTTCGTCTCTTTCTTCGGTCTGCCCTTTTAAAAACTCTAAAGACCCACCACAGGAAAAACTAAAGCGTGCCAGCTGGGTAAAAAGTGTGCCACACATTATACAAAATGTGCTTTAGTGTTGTCACCACAAGTTTGATTTACAGGGGTCCGAACAAGCACTTTCTGTGTGTTCCACCCACCTTTTCAGAATTCGCAGTTTGTAAAAAGCGTTTCGGTACTGGTAAGTGTTTCACGTCTTGTAAATTTCTTTTCTTGATTTTATTTATTTTTTTTTTTTTTATTTCTTTTCCGTTTTCAATTTCCTTTTCTGAAATGTTCATTCGTTTTGCTCTTCCCTGCCACCATAGTTAGCATCTGGCTAAGGGCTACAGCCATGTTTCTGTATTCTGTAGCCACAGGCCTCTTTCTCCTGGTAGAATATTCAATGTCAATGAGATTTAAGGGTTTATTCAAACTCTGAATCATTTGTGGTCGTTTTGTCTGAACTACAGTAAACTACAGTGCAGCAGTGACCATGGACAGAATAGTGCCAGACTGGGAATGTCCCCGATTTGCATAGCTGATATCCACATTATGGTGCCTTTCATTTATGTTTCATACTTGCTTACAGGTTAATACAGCCCCCCCACCCCCCAGAAACCCCCAAACATGTAATAAATGACTGTGCAATGAAAGGAGATTAGCCCAGCTAATAAAAAAATACTCTCAGCATCCATGCAACTACACAGTGCTCATGTGATAACTCAGCAATCAGGCGCCATTGGTTGTTGATCAAGGAGGACTAGAGTATCTAAGATGTCTCTTTAGATGCTCTGAAATTAACATGCTCTGCTTACTGTTGTCCTGTGCCATATTCATCTTCATAAATAAAAAAAATATGTGAGATTAATTGTTGTAGTAGTGTTCAAGCCCAAATGTATGAATACAAAGGTCATCATTATGTTAGTTATAATCATTTTTTCACATATTTATTGACCCCAAATGAGACTTAATCTTCACTGCCACGTTCTTAGCAAAGCAGAAGTGTCCTTTTCTGAAATGTTCATTCGTTTTGCTCTTCTCTGCCACCATAGTTAGCATCTGGCTAAGGGCTACAGCCATGTTTCTGTATTCTGTAGCCACAGGCCTCTTTCTCCCGGTAGAATATTCAATGTCAATGAGAATTATGGGTTTATTCAAACACTGAATCATTTGTGGTCGTTTTGTCTGAACTACAGTAAACTACAGTGCAGCAGTGACCATGGACAGATTAATGCCAGACTGGGAATGTCCCCGATTTGCATAGCTGAGCACCTTATGGTGCCTTTCATTTCAGGCTCGCTTACAGGACAGTTAATACAGCCCCCCCACCCCAGAAACCCCCAAACATGTAATAGATAGCCGTGCAAGTGAAAAGGAGAAGGCCCAGCTAATTAAAAAAATACTCTCATAATTACAAATACCTTCAGCATCCATCCAACTACACAGTGCTCATGTGATAACTCAGCAATCAGGCGCCATTGGTTGTTGATCAAGGAGGACTAGAGTATCTAAGATGTCTCTTTGGATGCTCTGAAATTAACATGCTCTGCTTACTGTTGCTCTGTGCCATATTCATTTTCATAAATAAAAAAAATATGTGAGATTAATAGAAAGCAACACTGAGGCCTGAGCCTGAGTTTCTGCCAGTAGAGGAATGTGTAATAGCTTCATGAAACATCTGACTTGCCTATTTATAACAATGAATTCTCCAGTGTGTTAACTTAGTTTGACCCTCTATTGACCTCCAGTCATGGCCATGCCAGGAATGATAATGTTGCTTTTAACTGAATTTCACTGTAAGTATCAGCTCAGTTAGTTATAAATGGCAAGACCTTCCATTTGAGCCCCTCTACTTGTCTATCTTTCTACTCTTATACTCAGCCACACAGGGCTTAGTGTCATTACAGGCAACATTGACCTCCTATGTCACCGCTGTCCAATGAAAAACATATACTTCCATTTTGGTTCATTTTTACTTTCATGCAGGATTTGAATACAGCAGCTGCTTTTTACACTGTGTGGGAATCTCATGATACATGGACCAACAGAAATGGCCCAAAAGTGCTCAGAAAGACGTCTGGTTCCATTGACTTCCATTCAGATTGAATGAGGTTTTTGCCCTCTCCTGTAAAGTTGCCATTTTGAAGACACTTGTTTTTCTTTGGACAGCAATGATATACAGGCATTATCAAAAAAGAGTTGCTCCTACACAAATTAAACTTGGTGGGTAGGTTTGACATGGTGAGATATGTGAATGATTCAAGTTGCATACTCAACTGCACATGTGGTGTAAACAAGGACAGGCCTTATCCCTGCACCTGACCAACAATATAAGGTTGTCCTGTTGGATGTGCGTTGTAGACATTCAGTGAGCAGTGATGCCCTCCATGAGTCATCCTTCTACTGCCAGCAGCAGGACTACATGCACACAGACCGACTGTCCTTAACACCACCTCAATGTCCCCAAAGTCTGCAGTGGTGTCGTGCCAGACTGTCATGGAGTGGCTTGGAATGGCAGCAGGTCATCTTCAGAGACAAGTTCATTTTTGGCTCTGTGGAGACGACCAACAAATCCGTGTGTGGAGGCACCGTGGTCAGCACCAAGATGAACGGTTTAATGTCTAGAAGGCCTGGTGTCACTCCACCTCCACCCCTACCACACCATCTACAGGAACTGTGGGGGAATATTCAAACTGCATGGGATGGATTATCACAGGACACCATTAGGAACCTCTACAACTCTATGCCGAGATGGCTTGTTGCATTAGCAAACATGGCGGCCCGACACCAAACTGAGAGACACTTTACTAAAGGAAGTTGGTGGTTAACACGTGGTTTAAGCAGCTGAAGGGGCACGAGGCAAAGTATACCTCAGTCCTGTTCTTCGCCGTACAATGCCCTGAGCACATACACCCCTTTTACTCACCCTTCATAACATCATATGAGCGGACACTTAAAGAAGGACATTAGGGCAAAAGGTGAGAATTGGGACAGAGCCTAGAAGAACAACATACTTTAAGATGGAATGGGAATAAGAACAAGAAGCTAGCTTCAGCTTCATCTGTTCTCTAGCCACTGTAAGAGTTAGAATCATCAAACCCAAGCTAAACAGCTAGCGAGTGGGAGCTGTTGGTTTAACCCTCGAATTACCACATATACACACTTGGAAGTGTCACATACTACCCCCTCCTGGGCCTGCGCCATGACATGTGCTCTTGTTTTTTCCTTTTCCCTCTGCACTCTGGCTCCACCCCCTCTTCTCCTCTTCCATACATCTGCAGTTGATCCAGGACTCCTTAGGAATCCCATAGACACCCCTTTTGTTTTCCCTGTCAGCTTGCAAAGTCCCTGTGTTTCGTCCCTTAGCCGCCTGAGCCGTTCAGCTTTTTGTGTAGAGCACTTTCCTGGTTTTGACCCCTGCTTGGCTTCCTGTTTTTGGTATATGGATATGTGGCTGATATGATGCCTTCCTGTGTTTTGACCCCTGTGCCTGTTGTATGGACTTTGAGTAATGGACGGCTCTTACAAAAGCCACTTCACACATGCAGCCTGCTTCAGCCCCACCAATACAAGACCTATCATTCATACTTGGTGCGCTTTATTGCGTGATCGTTAGCTCATAGTAAGTGGCTCCAAACACCACCATCCCACCTGAAATTCACCCAATTCTCCTGATTACCTACTCCGGCCTTACTCCCTAAGAAACAGGCAGCGAAGTATTTCCTGGGCAGAGCACTGGCTTCCTTCCTACTACCATTCCGTACTATTCTTGTTCGGCGTTTGGCTGATGGTAGATTCATGAACACAAGTGAGGCCTCCTGAGATGTTCCTCTGGGGTTGTTTGTTGATCTTCCATAATAATTAATGTCTTGGGCAGCGTAATGATGGTGCTCAATGTTCGTTGAATGCTGTTTGGCTGACAGTGGACTGTGTTAGTCCAGAAATGGTGTAGTAACCTCTGGTGTCACTCCCCCTCCACCACTACCGCACAATCTGATGGAACTGTGTGAGAATATTCAAGCTGCATGGGATGGATTATCACAGGACACCATTAGGAACCTCTGCAACTCCATGCCGAGTATGTCTGGCATGTTGGGTTAGCAAACATGGAAGCCTGACACCATACTGAGAGACACTACTTCTCAATAAATATTGATCATATCAGTCTAAATGTATCATCATTTATTGTTCCTGGTGACCTTTATCTTCCTTCCTAATAGCACTGCAATCCTATACTTCCTTTCTCGGTGCAGGGGAAATTAAAACACCAGGTTGTGCTACATGCTCTCCTACCAGTGGAAAAAAAAAACTGCCTGTCGCCCACAGACCTTCTTTTCATGCAGTAAAGACACGGTCCCTGAAGAGCTGCCTTGAGCTCCTGCACAGCAGCGTCACTTTACGTTCTATTGAGACGGATGCAAATGAGTGAATGAACTTTGGCACAAAGCAGAACGAACTCTCCCTCGAAACAAAGGGCAGGAAGCTGGACTGGACGGGGATATTCAGCCTGCCACTGGCACTGCAGACTTATTGTGACAGGAAAGGAAGTCTTTAAGAGGCCACCAGTAGTGAAAACAAGCGTGTGTCCATCTGTGTGTGTGTGTATGTGCTTGTTTTTGTACACTTCCAGGATAGAAGGTCATGACTATGAAGAAAAAAAGAGAAGTGACCAACAGAAGCAGCAATAGTGCTGACTTTGTAAAGTTTCATGTTCCGTTTTTAGCATATGAAATGTGTTTACTGAACAAAGGTGATAATAACTTCACGTAGTGACCTGGAAAATGGGTCCCGAGCAGATGTTAATGATTGGCTAAAAGGAGTGACTGTATTTGGGCGTGGCCAAAGACCATAGTATGAAGGAAGGAGCTGAATCTGCAGGTGTATGGAAGCGTACGGTCATACGGGTCTACCAGCAGTGGCTACAATCCCAGTCTATAGGAAACTCTCTTCGGAATTGTGACAGGGAAGGCATCCACCAAATCTGGCCCAGCTAGCCAAGTCTTTGATGCAAGAGTGTCTGAACATTGATGTTGGCCCATTGATGGCCCAGAAACTCGTCCGGTTCATGCTAAATCCAGTCACAGCTGTTATTGGTACGTTTCAGTCACAGGTGACTCTTTTACTAAATTATTTTTATTGCAAATTGTGTATACTTGTAAAATGTACAAAAAGTGAACTTTGTAAGGAACTTAAATAACTCAACACAACTCCTCAAATCCAACACAGAACATCACTTTTAACAATGGTCCGGTTGGGCTCTAGCCACTCAGCACACGGCCTGTTCACCTTACTGCCATCAGGCAGGGGGTATCGCAGCATCCAGGCCAGAACTAACCACCTAATGAACAGCTTTTACCCACAAGCCATCAGGTTCCTAAACAAGCTGTGAGCCTTTCACCAATGCCACCAATACCTCCAACACCACCAATACCTCCAACACCGCCAATACCTCCAACACCACCAATACCTCCAACACCGCTAATACCTCCAACACCACCAATACCTCCAACACCGCCAATACCTCCAACACCGCTAATACCTCCAACACCACCAATACCTCCAACACCGCTAATACCTCCAACACCACCAATACCTCCAACACCACCAATACCTCCAACACCGCTAATACCTCCAACACCACTGCACTCTGACACTTTATTATTATTAATATTCTTAATATATCACCGCTATGGACAATATCACTGAGTCACTTTAAACAACAGACATACATACGTATATGTATATATATTTATATTTGCAGATGCGCCAGCAAGACGTGCACCAACAATCTGTCCTCTTTTGAACTCTGGTATGTCTCCCATAATGCTGTGTGCATTGCAGTATTTTGAGCAGAACTGTGCTCTTACCTGCTAACTGAACCTTCACACTCTGCTCTTACTGGTGCAATGTGCAATTAATGAAGATTGGCCACCAGGCTGGTCCAATTTAGCCATGAGACCTCCCACACTAAAATGACAGGTGTTTCAGTTTCATTGTCCAAACCCTGTATATATATATATATATAGCCATCCTTGTCTAATAAATGTACATATCAGAGTATTTCTACAGACCCCTCCTGCCTTTATATTTTGTGTATACTTTGTGTATTTCGTATTTATATAATATATATTTTTATTTCTCTTTATCTAATATGTTTAGTTAGTATGTATATAAATGCTGCCCTGTTGTAGAGTATCAATCTGAGCCTCACCACAACCATTCCAATGAATAAATGTCCTGACATGTTCTGCAAATGACAAATAAACCTGAAACTTGACTGCATTCTCAGAACTATTTAACCCCTTCGTAGATCACCATTTCGTGATTATGACCTGCTGCGAAAGTGATGCACAGCCAGGCACCAGCTTCTGGCAGCAGTCCTTTCAGCCTGGTGAGACTGAGGAATCTTAGCCCATGCTGCAACCGCCTTCTTTAAATCCCACCAAAGATTTTCTATGGGGTTCAAGCCAGGCGACTGTGACAGCCACTCCAGAATCTTCCAGAGCTTCTTCGGAAATCAAGCGTGGTTGACTTTGAGGTAGGTTTTGGGATCATTGTCCTGAGGGAAGGTCCAGTGATGCTTCAGCTTTCTCACTAAAGGCATGACTATCTTCTAGATGAAATCCGTCTTGCCATTTCTCTCTATGCGGTGCAGGTTTGCAGTGCCAGAGGAAGTAAAGCAGCTGCAGAGCATCACTGAGCTGCTGTCATGCACTCAATTGTCATAGTCAACAAACCCTAGCCAGTCCAGCTAATGTGTTTTATCTCAAGCACATCTGATGCAACTACTGAAGCACTTTGATGATTTGCATCAGGGGTGCCTGAGAAAACCGTATGCCCTTATAAGGGATGCTATTAAGCGGGGTTAATAATTCTGGGAGGGCAGTATTCATTAAAAGTGGCATTCTGTGTTGGATTTGGAGAAACCGTGTGATATATAGTTGTGTGGTGCTATTTAAACTGGTCTTGTATGATTGGTTTGTCGATTTTTACTTTGAAGCATCATTTGATCACATGACCCGCTCTTTACATTATGGGAAAATTTCACAACGAATGGACCAACAGAAATGGGCAAAAATTGCTTGGAAAAAAATCCTTGTTCCATTGACTTCCATTCAAATTAAATGGGATTTTACCCTCTCCTGTAAAGCTGCCCTTTTGGAGACACTTGTTTTCCTTTAGACAGCAGCAACATGAGATGTATTATATACAGTCACTTACATTTATAATACACATGGGACATATTTTCACATACATAGCAAGCACTCATGGGATGTAATCTGGTAGTAACATCCAGCTACTTCTGCATATTACACATAGAGGAAATGTAAGGGTCCCACGCCCTGACACTGTGCAAAAACCAGTGCGTGTGTTTGCGTGTGTGCGTCTGCATGCGAGAGCATGCGCGTCTGCGTGCGAGAGTGTGCGCGCCTGTGTGTGAGAGTGTGCGCACATGCACATATCCAGGCCACAACCAAAGAGCAGCAGTCATTTAGCTGTTGGCTGGTGTTGGGTCATTTACTGATCCTCATGCGGTTGAAGGCAGCTTGAGCCGAGAAGAAGCTAAAGAAGAGCTCTCACTTCTTCCAACAGCAGCTGGTGAGTTCATATTTACATACCGGATTCAAATTTGTATGTTAATGCAGCTAAAAAAAGGAAAATGTAGTCTAAATATAAGCTGATACGAATATATATATGTGTGTATGTGTAGTATATATTACTATTATTTAGAAATATGTACTATATGTTATTAAAATACAATTATATCTATACATAATATTGCAATGCATATCAACTTATATTTATACTACTTTTTTAAGTTGCATTAATAATACAAGACATATATATATATATATATATATATTGTATTCTGTTCTATATATGTCTTGTATTCTATTCTTGTAATCTATTCTACATTATATATATATATATATATATCGTCGCAGTCTACAGAAAAACAAGTATCTCCAAAATGGCAACTTTACAGGAGAGGCCAAAAACCACATTAAATTTGAATGCAAGTTAATGGAACCAGACGTCTTTCCAAACACTTTTGGGCCATTTCTGTTGGTCCATTCATCATGCAATACTTATACACAGTGTAAATGGCAGTTGCTGTGTTCACATGATGTATAAAAGTCAAAATGGACAAAATTGGAGATACATGTTTTTCATTTGACAGCGACGTTATATATATATATACATATATATATGTGTGTGTGTGTGTGTATACGATGCAGTGCATTCTGTTTTTAGACTGACAATACACTGTAAAGTCTATATATTATCTTTTATGACTATGACTAATAATAAATATGTTTCTAATATTACAGTTGTGTTTATACATGGATGGTAATGGATGTGCCTGTAGACTGTACATGCATGTGCCAACTAATAGTGTAAAACTACACACTGCACATTCATGCTGCATTCAAATCACTCCGCAATTATTAGTGTAATAAACAATGTAAAAATATATCGTTCTAGGTCAGTTGTATGTATGAATCTATGAATGAACGTATTGCATGTGATGTATGAATGCATATACAGAAGCATGCCTGTGTGTAAAAACTAGGTTAGAACAATGTAACATTGTATTGTTCTAGGGGTATTGTTGCCAGTGTGCCCCCTGCTCCACTTCCATGATGCTGTATATGCCACCTGTGTTGTCTATGAAACCACTAAATGCTTTGCGGAGGCGCTGCCATGCACTACAAAGTGCGCAGCCACTATGCATACGTGAGACTATCTGGTGCATTTCTTTGGAAGGATTCTGAGGACAGTCATCATGCTGGAATTTTAAAGCAGCGCACGTATCCCTTGCAGCACTTTTATCTCAGTGGGCCATGCGACCCTGGGGGAATTTATCAGTCCCTGTCCATAGAACACAAGGAAGCAGCTGAGGCTCTGTGAAATGAGCTTAATGTAAGAGCTTGTCCAGTGTGGCTCTGACTCTTTGGCTCTTTTAGAAATGGATCACACTGTAATAATGTAATTGCAGATTTTAATCCAGTATGAATCTGCAGTGTGTGTAGTGTTTACAGTCTGACAGTAATAACTGTGGAGGGATTATAATCCAGTATGAATCTGCAGCGTGTGTAGTGTTTACAGTCTGACAGTAGTAACTGTGGGGTGATTATAATCCAGTATGAATCTGCTGTGTGTGTAGTGTTTACAGTCTGACAGTAATAACTGTGGAGTGATTATAATCCAGTATGAATCTGCTGTGTGTGTAGTGTTTACAGTCTGAAAGTAATAACTGTGGGGTGATTATAATCCAGTATGAATCTGCAGCATGTGTAGTGTTTACAGTCTGATAGTAATAACTGTGGGGTGATTATAATCCAGTATGAATCTGCTGTGTGTGTAGTGTTTACAGCCTGACAGTAATAACTGTGGAGTGATTATAATCCAGTATGAATCTCCAGCGTGTGTAGTGTTTACAATCTGACAGTAATAACTGTGGGGTGATTATAATCCAGTATGAATCTGCAGTGTGTGTAGTGTTTACAGTCTGACAGTAGTAACTGTGGGGTGATTATAATCCAGTATGAATCTGCTGTGTGTGTAGTGTTTACAGTCTGACAGTAGTAACTGTGGGGTGATTATAATCCAGTATGAATCTGCTGTGTGTGTAGTGTTTACAGTCTGACAGTAATAACTGTGGAGTGATTATAATCCAGTATGAATCTGCAGCGTGTGTAGTGTTTACAGTCTGACAGTAGTAACTGTGGGGTGATTATAATCCAGTATGAATCTGCTGTGTGTGTAGTGTTTACAGTCTGACAGTAATAACTGTGGAGTGATTATAATCCAGTATGAATCTGCTGTGTGTGTAGTGTTTACAGTCTGAAAGTAATAACTGTGGGGTGATTATAATCCAGTATGAATCTGCAGCATGTGTAGTGTTTACAGTCTGACAGTAGTAACTGTGGGGTGATTATAATCCAGTATGAATCTGCTGTGTGTGTAGTGTTTACAGTCTGACAGTAATAACTGTGGAGTGATTATAATCCAGTATGAATCTGCTGTGTGTGTAGTGTTTACAGTCTGACAGTAATAACTGTGGAGTGATTATAATCCAGTATGAATCTGCTGTGTGTGTAGTGTTTACAGTCTGAAAGTAATAACTGTGGGGTGATTATAATCCAGTATGAATCTGCTGTGTGTGTAGTGTTTACAGTCTGATAGTAATAACTGTGGGGTGATTATAATCCAGTATGAATCTGCTGTGTGTGTAGTGTTTACAGCCTGACAGTAATAACTGTGGAGTGATTATAATCCAGTATGAATCTCCAGCGTGTGTAGTGTTTACAATCTGACAGTAATAACTGTGGGGTGATTATAATCCAGTATGAATCTGCAGTGTGTGTAGTGTTTACAGTCTGACGGTTATAACTGTGGGGTGATTATAATCCAGTATGAATCTGCAGCGTGTGTAGTGTTTACAGTCTGGCGGTAATAACTGTGGGGTGATTATAATCCAGTATGAATCTGCAACGTGTGTAGTGTTTACAGTCTGACGGTAATAACTGTGGAGGGATTATAATCCAGTATGAATCTGCAGCGTGTGTAGTGTTTACAGTCTGACGGTAATAACTGTGGAGGGAATATAATCCAGTATGAATCTGCAGCGTGTGTAGTGTTTACAGTCTGACGGTAATAACTGTGGAGTGATTATAATCCAGTATGAATCTGCAGTGTGTGTAGTGTTTACAGTCTGACGGTAATAACTGTGTAGTGATTATAATCCAGTATGAATCTGCTGTGTGTGTAGTGTTTACAGTCTGACGGTAATAACTGTGGAGGGAATATAATCCAGTATGAATCTGCAGCGTGTGTAGTGTTTACAGTCTGACGGTAATAACTGTGGAGTGATTATAATCCAGTATGAATCTGCAGTGTGTGTAGTGTTTACGGTCTGACAGTAATAACTGTGTAGTGATTATAATCCAGTATGAATCTGCAGTGTGTGTAGTGTTTACTGCCTGACAGTAATCCAGTATGAAGTCATTTCATTTTTTAAGCTGTATTATACACGTATTATATGGATAACATAATATGGATTATTATATCATCTGTATATTTTAGCAATTTAAAACCTCATACAGATATCAGATATATGGCCATATAGACACATATAAGTATCAAATATTGGACCCCCACAGGACCACCACAGAGCAGGCGTTACATGTGTGGTGGATCATTCTCAGCACTGCAGTGACACTAATTATGGTGGTGGCGTGTTAGTGTGTGTTGTGCTGGTGTGAGTGGGTCAGATGCAGCAGTGTGGCTGTACACCTCAGTGTCACTGCTGGACTAAAAATCATCCATCAGTCAAAAAGC
This sequence comes from Prochilodus magdalenae, assembly GCA_024036415.1. Classification (NCBI taxonomy): domain Eukaryota; kingdom Metazoa; phylum Chordata; class Actinopteri; order Characiformes; family Prochilodontidae; genus Prochilodus; species Prochilodus magdalenae. The sequence continues at coordinate 175,916 of JAMWET010006552.1, forward strand.
AACCAGCCAACACCAGCGCACGTTAACCTGCCATGAACGTGTCAGGGCCACTGCAGTGCTAAAAATAATCCACTACCCATATATGAACTGGTTAGTGGTGGTCCTGTGGGGGTCCTGACCACTAAAGAACAGGATCAATGGGGGCTAACAAAGTATGTAAAGTGTAAGATAACGTACATCTCATAACATTACCTTATTTAAATATATCAGGGGACTATATTTTCATTTCTTTGAGGTTTTACTATAATGATGATGTTATTGCTTACAGTGCATGTTTTTAAAGTTCAGCTTTGATGCAATCATACTAGTTTCAGCCAATAATATGAAGCTAATAGCTGCACCCAGAAGGAAGTGTGGAACTGCAGGGCTGTTGGGAAGGAAGATAAAGGTTACCAGGAACAATAACTGATCATACACTGATATGGTGAATATTTATAGAGTTACACATACAGAAGTAGTGTCTCTCAGTATGGCTAACCCAACATGCCAGACGTCTCAGCATGGAGCTGTAGAGGCTCCTAATGGTGTCCTGAGATAACCCATCCCATGCAGCTTGAATATTCCCACACAGTTCCTGCAGATAGTGTGGTAGGGGTGAAGGTGGAGTGACACCAGGCCTTCTGGACGTGTGATACGTGACAACAAACCGTTCATCCTGGTGCTGACCACACACGGACTCTTTGTTCGTCTCCACCAAGACAAAGCTTGTCTCGTCACTGCCATTCTGAGTCCCTACATGACATTCTGGGATGACAGCATCTTTGGCGACGTTGACGTGGTGTTATGGGCAGTCGTCGTAATGGTTTTCGTGTAGTCCTGCGTCCGTGCCTAATGGAGGCAACACTCCTCACTGAATGTACGCAGTCATGGATGTTGGGTCAGTCAGCTACAGTGGATGAAGCCCATCCTCACTTACATCACATGCCCGGCCAAGAGCGATTCCTTCTGGGTGCAACTATAACTGTATATCGTCACTGTCCGAAGAAAAACATGTATCTCCATTTTTGTTGATTTTTTACTTTTATGGCGCATTTAATCACATGACCTGCTATTCACACTGTGTGGAAATTTCATGAAGAATGGACCAACAGAAATGGCCCAAAACTGCTTGGAAAGACGTCTGGTTCCATTGACTTCAATTTAAATGAAATGAGGTTTTTGGCCTCTCCTGTAAAGTTGCCATTTTGGAGATTTTTCTTTGGATGATATGTTCATATCATGATCATAATATATTTTTATACATATTTTAGTAGATATTTAAGTTGGCATTTAAATCTTCAACTTCAATTTCAAAATCAAGTATTTGAAATCCATATATCAACATCAGATTTCCATATGGGACTAATCACACCATCATAGCCATAGGACTAATAGGCTGTAGGCAATGGTGCTGCAGCCATAGCCCCTTTATCATGGTAGCTGTTTCACCAGGTCCATCGGTTTGGTGTGTGGACCAGCTGTGGAAAAGGTTTTACTGAAAATGACGCCTGTTGATTTGAAAAGGTTTTGGTTTGGTAAGGTGACCTACTTCTAGCGCATTCTTATTCATCTGTGGTTATTCAGCGGATGTGTGTGTGGGGGACTTCACAGTGCAAATATGTCAGTAGTCCTGGAGGGCCAGTGTCTAGCAGAGTTTGATGATTGACCTGCTCAAATACACCTGGATCAACTCATCTTTCGACCCTTAGTTTTGATGGGTGTGTTTGAGGAGGGATCTGGCAGATGGTGCTGCCCACCAGCCCTTCAGGACCACAGTGTTTAGGTGTTAGAGTGGACCAGGGTGTCTACTTGTAGTGAAGTCCAGCATTTCCTTTTGTCTGAAGCAGCTGTTTTCATTTTCTCCAGGGCACCAGGAATGATGAACGTGAGCCAGCAGAACGCGTCCCTGCAGTGTGAGCGGAACTCCAGGGTCACCTCCATCCTCTTCCCCTGCCTCTACACTGCCCTCTTCCTGGCTGCTATCGTGCTTAACTGCATGGCCGCCTGGATCTTCTTTCAAATCCGCAGCACCTCCACCTTTATGGTGTACCTGAAGAATGTAGTGGTGGCCGACCTGCTGATGACCCTGACCTTGCCAGTTAAGGTGCTGGGTTTATTTTTTTAGGTTCATTAAATTGTAATAAAGTAGTTGTTTACTTCAGTGTAGTCAGGAACCATCAAAACCTTCTAGGCCTTCGGAGAAGATCTGATGGTTCTCTGAAATGGGGCAGCGCGTAAGGTTTAGAGGGGGATCTATTATTAGATATGGACTATAATATGCGAAGCTATGGTTTCATTACTGTATATTTACCTGCAACTACAATTCATAGTGGTTTCGCTAGTTTAGAATGAGGCCTTTATATAACAGATACTACCACCGCCATGTTTCTACAGTAGCCTAAACACACTGGCTGTAAACAGTGACTTCGTAATTGTAAGCTTTGCGGTTTTACACTTACGCATCAGATTGAATTGGATGGTGCTATAGCACTGAACGTAAGATGTACGAACAAGCACTTATTTATCAATAGCTCTGAACACAAAACTCCAGTAGTTAGTAGGTAGGATATTATGACAGCTTTAATCTTCTTATGAAAATTACTACCAGCATTAAAGCTATGAGGCTGATCCCAGCTTCTAACTCTTAGATTTTGCGTTCCACCACTGACATTGCCACTCTTGAGTTCAGATTTTCCTGTTCCACCTTAAATGTTGCCCATTTTGCAAGCTACTTGTTAAAATCTTCCCTTTTCTTAATTATTATTATTTTATTTATTTATTTATTTATTTATTTATTTAATTATTTTAATTATTATTATTATTATTATTATTATTATTATTATTATTTTATGAACAAGAGGGTCCAGTCCATGTCTGATTAGTCTGCAGTTAAGTAGTCGGGTCATCGGATGGATCAGCAGGACGCAAGCCAAGCTTCCACAGTGCAGGGCAGCCAGGAGCTCTGTGGAGGGCAAGCAGTGGTGCCCAGTCAGAGCAGATGAAGCGACAGCATCAGGCCACGCAGGGTGGGCAGCAGTTCAGCTCAGACAAACAGAACATGCAGACTGTTAGCTCTGACAGACCCTATATGGTGTTAACAGAGTGCAGCAGTGACTCCGGCAGGCCTGGCTCTTACAGCAGAACTAACAGGGAGAGCCAGACATGAGGGCTCCCCGAGAAGTCAGCGCCCCTCTGCTCCACCGTCAACAAACCTGAGAGAACATGAAGAGCAGCAGGACGACAGCACCAACATTCCCAGCTTACCAAACACTCTCTGTCAGTGGACCCCTAGACCTGCACCTTTTATCTATCAGATGGTCGGTTTTAAGCCTGGATATAAAGATTGAGGCTGTGTCTGAGTCCTGAACTGGCAGGTTATTCCAAAGTTGGGGGCTTGTATGAAAAGACTCTGCCCCCTGATGTAACTTTGTTAATTCTACGCTCTAACAGAGAGCCCACACTTTGTGATCTAAGGTCATGTGACGGTTCATAATACGGGATAAGTTCATTGAGGTACAGAGGAGCGAGGGCGTTTTTAACTGGTAACCAGTGTGAGTTAGATAAGCCTGGGCTGATATGGTTAAGTGTTCTACTTCCTGTAAGGACTCTGACTGCAGGGTTTTGGACTAACTGCAGTTTGTTAAGGCTTTTGCCGGAACAACCAGAAAGCAGGGCATTACAATAATAGGCCAACTGTAGGCCATTCTAGATATGTCACTGATGTAGCCGTCAAACCAGGTTGTGGTTAGGAATGAAAACTGACGGTGGCACCTATACATCTCTGGGACTCTCTACTGAAAGAGCCCATGTAATATATATGAGGTAAAATATATAACTGCTACCCAAACAACCCGCTACCCAGTTTTGTTGATTTTTACTTGTATGTGTCATTTGAACTGTGTAAACATTTCGTGGTGAATGGACCAACAATCAGGTTCCTTTGACTTACATTAGAATTAAATTAGGTTTTTGACCTCTCCTGTAAAGTAGCCATTTTGGAGATACTTGTTTTGGTAGCATCTGTTACAAGCTCCTATGTCTAAAACCTATGTGCAGCAGCAGCACTAGCATAATGCTAACATAATATCAGAAGCCCAATTACAGGCTAGCAGGAACTAGATATATCACAGAGGTGGGTTTTTAGCCATGTTTTGGTCAGAACTGGGCTCAGTCACTCTTCGCGCCTTCCAATGTCGCTACTCGGCCGTGCTCTTCTACACCACCATGTACATCAGCATTCTGCTGCTGGGCCTCATCAGTCTGGACCGCTACCTGAAGATTGTGCGGCCCTTTGGCAAGTGCTCCCTGCAGCATGTAGAAGTGGGCCGGCTCATGTGTGCCATAGTCTGGATCGTCATGGGGATCCTGGCTCTGCCCAACACAATCCTAAGCAACCAGGAGCCACGAGCATCTGCCAGTGGAAGGCTAAAGTGCATGACCTTGAAGAGCACACTTGGTCTGCGCTGGCATGAGGGGTTTAACTATGTGCAGCAGCAGCACTAGCATAATGCTAACATAATATCAGAAGCCCAGTTACAGGCTAGCAGGAACTAGATATATCACAGAGGTGGGTTTTAAGCCATGTTGGTCTTTACGGTCAGAACTGAGCCAACACAAATGGTCCAAAATTGCTCGGAAGAAGTCTGGTTCCATTGACTTGCATTCAGATTAAAAGAGGTTTGTGGTCTTCCTGTAAAGTTGCCGTTTCAGAGATAGTTGTCCTTTGGATGGTGGCGATATGTTAGCATCAGTTACAAGCTAAGGTGGAACGTATGTGTAGCAGAATTAGCATGATGGTAGCATAATATCAGAAGCCCAATTGTGTGCTAGCAGAAACTAGCTTTATCACAGAGGTAGGTTGGTTGTTATGGTCAGAACTGAAGGCCTAGCTTATTTTACTCATGGTTCTCCAGTGCTTAATTTCATATGACATGGTATGGATCCAAGATTATGATTTTGCACCTTCCAGACAATTTTTGTGCTTATTAGTTTCAGTTAGCTTTAGCTAAGATATTTCAATACATCATATTGCACCACCTTTTTTATCACCAGCGATAGCAGCCACTTTGAAGGCTGTTGAGGGTTCTGTAGAGTTTACAACAGCTCCTAAACCATCCCACTTTATTCCTCTGTGAAGGTGCTGGTGGACGCAGGCGTGGGCTCAGTCACTCTTCGTGCCTTCCAATGTCGCTACTCGGCCGTGCTCTTCTACACCACCATGTACATCAGCATTCTGCTGCTGGGCCTCATCAGTCTGGACCGCTACCTGAAGATTGTGCGGCCCTTTGGCAAGTGCTCCCTGCAGCGTGTAGATGTGGGCCGGCTCATGTGTGCCATAGTCTGGATCGTCATGGGGATCCTGGCTCTGCCCAACACAATCCTAAGCAACCAGGAGCCACGAGCATCTGCCAGTGGAAGGCTAAAGTGCAGGACCCTGAAGAGCACACTTGGTCTGCGCTGGCATGAGGGGTTTAACTACCTGTGCCAGGTGGTGTTCTGGGGGACACTGGGCCTAATGGTGGTCTGCTACACCTTTATCAGCCGGAAGGTGTACGAGTCCTACCGTGCCTCCAGAAGCAGCTCTGGTGCTGCCAGCAAACGAACCAAGTTCAAGGTATGTGCTTTTCAGTTTACTTGATCCCCATTCCTAGACCAGTCCTCCCTGTAAATGAGTCAGGCCACAGTATCTCGGTAGGGTTAAGGTCAGGGCTCTGATTTGGCCATTCCAAAATTGTCTTGTCTATTTCCCAATGTTTCTTTGGTGTGAGGTCATGGAATGGTACCCTTACATTGACTTGGGTGATATATCTTTGAATTCATTGTTCCCCAATGGCCACTAAGGAATCCAAGCCCCCAGCAAAGCAAATGCTTCCTCCACCATGCTTTACGGTTAGCATGAGCTTAAAGTGGCCAAAATGTACCACTACTGTTTTAGCTGTCCATAGAACCTTTTCCTATAAGCATTATGGAACCGTGGTCTTGGGCTACCAAGGCCAGGAATGCTTACTGGACTGACAGTGGACACTTGAACAAAGGTTTTGTTGGGTCTTCAGTAGATTGTTTGCTGTTACCCTGCTGGTTGCTCTCCGAATAGTGTGATATTCATTTAGTTCCAAGCCTGCTTGAGGTTGCTCTGCATGCTGTAGACCCAACCTAAACAATCCTTCTTTCTTTTTTCAGGTGTTTGTGGTGGTTGGAGTCTTCTTTGTGTGCTTTGCGCCCTACCACTTGGCCAGAGTGCCCTATACCCTCAGTCAGACGCGAAACACACTCTCTCACTGTTGGGCTGAGAAGCAGCTCTACATTGCCAAGGAGACCACGCTCTGGCTCTCTGCCTCCAACATTTGCCTGGACCCTCTCATCTACGTCTTCCTGTGCCGCGTCTTCCGCAGGAAGCTCACTGCCACCCTCGGCCGCAGGCCCATGGCTAATGGAGGGATGGAGTCACCCACAGACACTTCCACCAAACAGGATACGTCTAACATGGTCCATTTTAACAAATCTCACGAAGTCAGCACCCATTAGCGATGCTTTAATCTTGGAGGGTGAGGCTGCATTAGACTCAGGCCGGTCCCTGTTGACCAGGAGTGTGGTCACTGAAGCCTT
>JAMWET010006552.1:187500-197500 GCA_024036415.1 Prochilodus magdalenae
GAAAGCTGATGAACTGATTACGAACTGGCGCCTCGAAAGCAGAAGATGACGAAGTGAAGCTCGCTGTCAACAGCTCTTTTCAGTAAAACCAAGGAGAAGTCACACTTCAGATGTATACACCATTTCTGCATGAACAGTTTTTCCAGTTTCCAGTTAATACAGCCCATTCAGTACCCGTACAACATCTGACAGACAAACCGCGACACGAGCAGAGCTAAAACAAGAACTGGTCTTATTAAGAAAACGGAAGATCGAACTCAGCAATCAAATCAGTGCATGTAGGCCAGAAGGAGACAAGTGAGGGGCGACACCAAACAACCCAACAGTGAACAAACTAAAGCCAAAACCAGAAAGACGAGACACGTTCGGTAAGACCAATACCTCGCAAGGAGTGAGAGCAAACAGACCGTAAGCTGTATTCTAAATCACACACACTATACCGCACACTGCATACCGCACACTGTGTGTAGCATACAGTACTGTAACAGGTTTTGACCTACATTGTAGCGTACTAGTGCAGCCACATGACCAGTTACCTCACATTTACCTTCGGGGTGCTAACAGAAATTAGCATTATCACAGAGGGGGTTTGAATGTATGTCCTGAACTGAAGTAGCTCTGACGCTCACAGTTCTCTACTGCAATTCATCATCCAGTCCTGCTCTCCCCTGCCTCAGAAGACTGGGTATTTTAGGGGAAACGTTTGAAGCTAATTGTTTATAAATTTTTAGAATGAATTAATTCATTTTGCAGCTAATTGTTTATGTGTCAGGGACAAAGAACCAGGAGCGGCACACTCTGAGTTAAAAGTCAGATGGGCTTTATTAAACAATCGAGTAATTGAACACAGCAACAAAACACAAACAGACATTACTGTCTGTTACTTCTGTGAACTTTGTATATCTGTATATTTGTATGCTACTGGATGCTTTGAATTTCCCTCTATCTATCTATCTATCTATCTATCTATCTATCTATCTATCTAGTCTAGATCTATCTATAGTATCTTATCTATATATCTATCTATAACTAGAGTAGAGGGCACGGCCAGAGATTGGTCAAATGAATGAAAAGAAGGTTGATAGACTTTTACATTTACATTTATGGCATTTAGCTGACGCTCTTATCCAGAGCGACTTACAAGGGTAGTCATATCACAGGTAGGCACAGGTAGTGTTAGGAATCTTGCCCAAGAACTCCTATTGGTGTAGCACAGCATAGTCACCCAGACCGGGATTTAATCCCCAGCCTCCCACACATGGTGGTGGCTCCTTGGTGGGTAGTGGTGTTGTCCGCTGAGCTACACCAACCCCCAGAGTAGAGAGTAGATCAAACAAGAAAGCCAACAGGGATAAAGCCAGAGTGAGGATATACAGAGAAGAAACGCTCAGAGTCAGGTAGGCAGTAAGTGTTTATGAGTAGAGGGAGGCCAAGACAGCTGGCCTAAAAACTCAGGAGAATTGGAGCGGAGCTGAGAAACTAGGTGACGTCATCGAGCGATGCTCTGTGAAGCAAGTCCGGTAAGCCAGAGACAGAGTGGCATCATGTGTGGCATGGCCTTTAATAATGAACCGATACGCACAAACAGAAATCAAAGATACTAGGAAAATAACAATCATAATTTGATTTTAGTGGTTATCTGAAGTAGTCATGTAAGCAGCATAACTAGCATTTCTTAGATCTGATTAAGTCCACTATATTCGGTATAGAGAGCTGGACTGTAGCTCTGTAATCAGGTTTCTCAGTGCATGTCGACTCTTACTCTGATTTCTTTCACTGTTCTCAGTCTGAGCAAATGCAAGAGCAGAGTGCAGTCGGGTGTTAAACACAGTAACTGTGAGATGACAACAAAGCAAATTGGGAGTGAAGCTGATATCAACGACAGGCTTGATGAGTTATGAAATTTTTAAATGTCCCTCACCTTTTCTCAATCAATCAATTGCTTTTTATTTATATAGCCCTTTTTACAGCTAACGTTGTCACAAAGCAGCTTCACAGAAAAACAGTGTGTATAAAGAAAACGAAAAACATGGAGTCCGTGTACAGACACTGGGAAGGGGAAAGCCGGGTCTAAGCCCCCTGTGAACAAGTCCACAGTGACAGAGTCAGAGGAAGATACCTCGAGAGGAACCAGACTCGAGGGGGGAACCCATCCTCAGGTTAATCCCAGATGAAGAGAGAAAGGATTGGATAGGTTCTCTGTTTAAGTGCGAGATAGAGTTTATGATCAGAACCATGTCGGGTGACGAGCTGGAGAACCAGGGCGGGAAACCCACATTGGCGATGATGCCCTGATGACTCTAGCAGCTCTGGGGGCTCCCCTGTGATCAGTGGCATCAGGAGAAACGTTGCTCCTGGGGCTCAACAAAGTATGTAGAGAGAGCAAGAGAGAGAAAGAGATAGACTGATTAGAAGAATGGAGAAAATGGAGAAAATTCCTCGTCGCTGGGAGCTCCTCCGTGTTATCCGTCAGGATCAATCAGCTCATTCTATATGGCGTACGTTCATTTAAGGTAAAGTAACTTGATGTTTGAAAAAGAAGGTCGGCACACATGGTTTGAGGTTTATGATATGATTTACTGGCTGACTCGTGTAGGTGTCTTCATTTTACCATCTCCATACTCAAGCGCATGAAAACATGGAGATTGGATTATGGGCAAAATCCTCTGCATATACACCTACTGAGTGACATCAGAGAGTTATTCCATGGAAAAGGCAACACTCATCTTCGAGCTTCATGCCGGTGCGCTCCAGTAACACAAGACCTGGCTGAACATGTTCCACCTCCACACGAGGAGGCGTGGCTAAAATGTGTGTGAATGAATGAATGAGTCTTTGTGAATTATTTAGTAGATGTATTGAATATAAAACATAACTGAACAATATCCCTGTGGATTAGCTTTCAGTGCACAAGCCTACATGTAATTCAGGCCTTAATGTCTCTAAATAATAAAAAAAAATGTCTGCTGGTGTGACCGTTTGGCCATTTATCCACATTATGGGAAAGTAGTTTATAAAATCTTACATAACTTATTTTTTATTTTAATTTTCATCATCATCATCATCATCATTATTATTATTATTATTATTATTATTATTATTATTATTGTCACATCCTTCTCTAAGAAATACATTATTTAATTCATTTTCCAGAGCAGTTTTCCTTTAAGGGGTTAGATACTGCCTCCTTGTGGTCATTTCGTATAGCTGAAGTAACAAAAACCCTGGCCAAACTACTTCCTGTATCGTCTTGGGAGCAGCATTACCGTTTGAGTTCTGGACATTATTTGTCTATAAGTAATGTTTCCGTCTTAGTGAACCAGATTCCTTTCAGATAATTCGGAATTATTTCCAGTTTCTGGGTTTGCCTAGCTTAGCTGCTAGTGATGCTAGCTCTATGGGGTTTTGTGTGTTGTTAGCATTAGCGTGTTTATGCACTTAAATGTATAGGGCTAGCTACCATGCTACTTCTGTGTATCTCATATGTGAAGTTGATGTATCTTTTCCTTTCTTTGGGTTCTGCAGTTTTACCAATTACCGTTACCAAAAGACCTGTATAAATGCTGGTTGTAACCTCAGGTAAACACAAGAAAAGTACACCTTGTGGAGTCTTTTGAACATTAACAACTTTATTCAGGACCAAGGGTTAGCTAGCTGTCTACTACTGCAAATTCAGGAGAACGCAGTGTGAGGGCAGCATACTGTCTGTCTGGTGATGTCCATATGTCACACAACGTCCCCTCTGGTTACTTCATGTTATTGCACTGCTTTTCCTGCTCCACCCTGGCTCCACCCTCTCCCACACCTGATGCTAATCTGTAACTCATTTGGACTTCCATTAAGGCTCCTTTGTTTGGCCTGTGTGGTCGTGAAGTCGCTGTTTTCTCTCGTGTGTTCTAAGCCGTGGTTCCCTTCTGTTCTTGTTTCCTGTGTTTTGTAACGTTTGTGTTTATTCCTGAGTTTTTGACCCTTGTCTTGTTTCTGGCTGTCTTCACCCCTTTTATGGATATGCCCCTGTTAATACCTACCTGTGTTTTGACCCCTGTCTCCCGGACCAACCTTAATAAAACCGCTATACATTTGCAACCTGCCTCAACCTCCCCATTACAATTATCATTTACTATTATTATTATCATTACTATACAGTTGTGACAATGGACAAACAGATTGTGACGCATGCTGAACTAAAAGCAAGGCACACTTTATTAAACAGGTCTGTACTAAAACACTGCAACACCAAGAACAAGGAGATACAATCAAGGGCTAAACTGAGTCAGAGTCAGTAAACAGGCAGGGGTCAAACCAAGCAGACCATCAGACCAGGCAGAGGTACCAGAGGGAACACACAAGAGGAGTAAACCAGAGAATCAAAATAGAGTCAAAGCCAGAGTAACACACGGTCAGAGAGAGAACGCTCGGTGGTAATACTTCACAATGAGCCAGCGTGAGAGAGAAGCACTTAAACAAACTAACTGATGGCAGGTGGTAAATCAATGATCTGGAGACCGAGAACGAGGCAATGGGGTGTGACTGGGAAAGGATGAACACAGGACATCAGGTGGTGGGTTATGGGAAATGGAGTCTGGGAGATCGGAGGTGAGAGGAGAACCAACAGGCATAACAACAATAATAATAATACTTATATTTTTATTATTATTAATACTCTAATAATACACAAATAATAACAATAATAATTATAATGCTATTATTATTACTGATATGGTTGATATTAGTGAATACTTATTATTCATTACCATATCGTAGATTTATTTTTGTTTCAGAAAGCTGGCATGTAAGCAATTCTTTAGCTCAGCCATACATTTAACCAGACAACTGGGTGATAAATTGGTGGTGGATTTGGTGGACACAGCCAGGGAAGAGGTAAGGGCAGGGTACAGGATGAGAGGAGGAGGGCTTAGGTTTATGGATTGAGAAATTCTTTGTGGTGCTGCAGATGCTGACTGATGCATCATTATTGTTCAGTTCTGAGTCATTGGTGGGGCATGTTCAGTTTACCAAGTCAGATCAAGCGACCCCCCAGAAAAACCATGACCATGCATTATTATTACTGCTTATTGCACAACTGTGATGCTGACTAATCGCTGAGGACGTCATGACTAGCGCGTAGGAGAAAAGCTCTGAGTGATTTAGTGCACAGGCTTACCTGAGTAATCCAGTGGCCCTGAGTGTCTGTTTTATGGTGCTGTTGTTGTTGTTGTTGTTGTTGTTGTTGTTGTTGTTGTTGTTGTTGTTGAGATTTTTTAAACCCATGCAATAATCCGACATGTGTCTTTGTTAAAGGAGAGGTTTTAGTAGAAGCAGTGAGAAGGTACGCTCTGCTGTACTGACTGATTAAAACTGTACTTGAGTTTGACTAAACTCTGCCTACCTCTGATTCTGACTCTGATTGACTGACATGCTGAACTGCCAATCACAGCGTGACCTTACAGGACAGGAGGAGCCGAAAGCAGAGCCAGTCAGAACCTCAAAAATACATGCCTGATTTGGTATATGTATTTATGTTGAGTGTAATGACAATGTTCCTCCTTCAGTGGAGCCTTAATCCTAAAGTCCTGGATATGCTTCATGTCCACGTCTTCATTGTGTAGGTGTCAACTAGCCAGTCATTCATGCATTTAATACAACATAGTATAAAAAGTTAACACTGTGGTAAGAGAAAACCTACCCTTAGGGTTTATACTTAACCCGTTACTTTGATTGAACACATTTTGAGTCATTATATCCTAATGACGAAGGTGTTAAACATGACTCAACCTGATTATGCCATCTCTACCAATCGGCAGAGGCATGTTAGGCTAGGTATTCAATAGATACGCCATTACTGTTCTCATTCACAGTGGAAACAAGCAACTTCCACACACGTGGATGTTTTTTTTGTTGTTGTTGTTTTGAGTTATTGAAGGTAAGCTTCTTAGTTTGGCATATTTTTCAGAGGTTTTGATGAGCAAAATTATATTTTTAATAAGAATAAAATCATTTTCATGACCTCATACATATTTACAATTTGTATATATTTATATACATATATACAATATGTATATAATGTAAATTATAGGTAAGATATGTTGTTCATTTGCTTTGTTATTATTGTTGAGAATTTTAAAGGGTAAGAGGAATATCTCATGGTGTTTTAGCCAAACTGGGCCCCCCCGGCTTTGTACATCTCAGCTGCCCATTTTTAACTAGCTAGTTATGTCGTCTACAGCAAATGTGTAAATAACATCTTCAGTTGTTGCATACACCCAGCTCCTGCGTGTCAGTCTTGAGATGGCCGTGATTGACTCATTCCTTGATGTTGGGAGCCTAGTGACACACAACCAGTGTCATTATACTGTAGCCCTGTCCTTAAGAATTACAGTCCATTAAATGGAAAATGACCAGTTCTGGTATTCCCCCAAACAAACACGCAATCACTTTCTTTCTAAAGTGAACTTTATTTAAACTCCCTTGACTAAAGTTCTATTTCAGTAGAAAGACTCACTGTGTCACTGAATGTCTCTGTAACTCCCTGGGGAGGAAAGCGTAAATCAGGCCAGAAATATCCCTGCCTGGTCCCGTTCAGTCACGGCTTTACGAGCCTTATTTACGTGTATAAAGATAGGAGCATCTGCGTGGGCAGGATAAAGGCTTTCCCACTCATTCGTAATGGTATTCCCAGTATGGAAAAAAGAATTTGCTTGAATAGGATGCTGGTAGCTGGGAAACCCAAGATGAAGTGAGCATGATGGAATTGATATTGTATTGGAATCGCATTTTGAACAGCTTTCAAATGCTGATTGCTAAAAATCGTTTGAAATCTGATTTGAGTATCACATTAGATAGATAGAAATCCAAATTGACAGGCTGGAGATGGACCAGACAGGAATGGACCAAAAAAATCAGATAGAATTTTTATTTTGAACTATTTTGAAAAATCCAGTTTGAGCAGCCGGAGCATCCAGACTGACATTGATCCATAAAAATCTGATTGGAATGGCATTTGAACCACCTTCAAATTTTTGTTTCTGAAAAAAAAAAAACGTTTTACTTGATACGCCTCTTTCAGGCACTACACTACAGCACTATACACCAAAAACGATAAAAGATAAAAGATAAAAATAACATAAACAAACATGTGCAAACATACAAACACATGCAGTGCACGTCACTTAAAAATGATTTCTGATTCACCCAAAAATCAGCTCAAAAATATCATCATTTCTTTATTTTTGTAAAGAATTAGTGTTTAACCTATCTCTAAATGAAAGAATAAAAAAAAATGCTGTCATAAAGTAGTAGTACAGAATAGTATAGTAATGGATAGTATAGAATAGTATAATATAGCATAGAACAATATAGTGTAGTATAGTATAGTGCAATAAAGGATAGGTAGTATAGTGTAGTACAGTAAAGCATAGTATAGTACAATATACTACAGTATTAGTAGTATAATATACTATATAGTAATATATACTATATATATATATATACAGTATATATATAAATATACACACACACAGATATATATTATATAGTATAGTATAGTATAGTATAGTATAGTATAGTATAGTATAGGGACTACTTTTCCTGACACAGAAATGTTTGTGTGCAGTTCTCAGACCTCCTTGATCAAATTATCAAATTATGAACAGGCCTATGAGTCACTGTCTTATTAGATTTAGGATGGCTTTAGTTAATACTGTGGTCCACATGGCTCACACTACCACTAAAACACCCAGCAGAATATCAGTTACATCCATTCCTCACAATTTATTAGATATATAATTAGCTTTTAGATGTAACCATTCAGATAATAATCCAATGAACATGCATTTAATTGCTTGACGATTTTAGGTGAACATATAGAGTAATTTAAACATTACTGAACACTCCATTAATGTTTGTGGAATGATGTAAACAAAACAGAAGCAAAGATTCTATTGAAGGTCTACCTAAAATTAATGTCAGACTTTCTGTTCTATTTTTTATCTGTCATTGTTGATCAGTATCGGTATAGGGACATTAGTCTTGGTTTCACTTAGTTTCAGATCAAATGGGAAATTAGTACTGTCTTTGCATCATCGCATGCCGCATGATATTACCACCTCCAGGGACATAGCTGGTACTTAAATAAAGGACATCACCATTCTCATCGCGAATCAGTGAAGCCCACTAGTAAAACCCTTCGCGTGACACTCAGTAGAACACTTTACATTACATGTGTCTGATGTTCAATCAGTGGCCGGTATATATGTGCATCTGTGTGTACACATCCACACCTAAATAGTTATATATAGAATTGGGTAACACTCAATACACTCCCTTATCTACACTCTCTGTCTGAGTTATCAGCTCCACTGACCATAAAAGCGCTCTGCAGTTCTACAGTTACAGACTGTAGTCCATCTGTCTCCCTGAAAGGCCTATTTGCCCTGTGCACTGAATACGTTCTGTATGCTTGACACGGGCAGGATATTTATGAATATGAAATCAGGCAAGACGTTAACCACCACACCCTCCTGATTGGAGATCAACATCCTGTTGGCAGCTTGTCCAGGAGCTCACGACTCCTGACTCCCGGTCTTAGGTTACTTGCTGATAAGAAGGTTGACAAATGTGTCAAGCTTCCAAAAGCCATACCACTCCATAGAACCCAGTCCGTCTGCATGTGGTCACGCTGCATTGAAGTATTGTCAGAGGGCATATGACGCAGAATAAGAGATACGTAACTAAATGAGGTGAGTGTGGCTCTTTTTCGGTTAGGAGTACATGCAGGTCTTGGCAGGTGTAGGCCGGTCTGGTTGTTCCTAGGAGTGACATGGTGTTTGTAGGTCATTCTACTGGTTCTCTTTTCCAACTAGATTCCAACAATGCAGGAGGGACTTAAGCAGAACATTGTGTGGATAAATCTGTTTTAACTGTATGCAGTTATCCTCATATGCTAGCGGGATTAGCTTGTTGCTAGCCGGTTGCTGAGATGTTGCTAAAAATGAATGGGAGTCTATTGGAGGAACGAGGGATGAATAAATGACTGTGGGTCAAATGATACAACAGGGTTTGTGGATAATGTTTAATGAGCTACACATACAGAAGTAGTGTCTGAGTATGGCGTTGGGCCGCCATGTTTGCTAACTTGCTAGCTTGAATATCCTCACACAGTTCCTGCAGATTGTGCGGTAGGGCTGGAGGTGGAGTGACACCAGACCTTCTGGATGAGTGACATGTGACAACAAACAGTTCATCTTGGCTCTGACCACGGTGCCTCCATACATGGATTCGTCTCCACCAACACTAAAGCGGGACTCACCACTGAAGATGACCCGCTGCCATTCTGAGTCAGTCTGACAGTCTGGCACGACACCATTGCAGTCTTTGACGTGGTGTTAAGGACGGTCTGTGTACGTGTAGTTCTACATTGTGCAGCCGTCTACCGATAGTGCTGGTGTAGCAGGATTAATGCTGTGAAAAATGTTTCACTAGATTTTAGCTAACTTACTGTAAGTGTATGAGCGTATGTGTATGTATATATATATATATATATATATGTGTGTGTGTATGTATCATTAAGTTATAAACTACATTTATTTTGAAGGAGTGACTGTGTGAGTGGGGCATTCAGAGGGTAAAATACCAGGAAGCCTCAGTCTCGTCCTTTTTTCTTTACACGCTGATGTGTGAGGTAGCCTCTTTTCAATCGCTTTTTTCTCAATATATTATTTAGGTTAATTTTGACATACATTAGCAAAATACATGTACACTTGACTCCACTGAAAGCTAAGCAGTGTTTCATTTTGTGGTTAATCCATATTTTTGATGTTCTGTGGTGATATTGAGCTTAATACAGCGTGGCCTGCAACTAGCAACAGAAAGCTATGCTAGCTAGACAGTACATAAGTTGATGGTCGCTTATTGTATATTGTCCAAACTGTGTAGCCTGTAATTTCATGTGTACTGTAACTGTACCATATAGAGTTGAAAGCATATTGGTTTTAATCGGCAG
>JAMWET010006552.1:202500-262500 GCA_024036415.1 Prochilodus magdalenae
GTATGCTGTCAGTGTCATCTTGTCAATAAATACAGCAAGAAATTAAATGTTGCCAGTGAAACACGTCCTCTGTGATTGAGTCTGTTATTGAAACTAGGTTTTCCACCTTTCTGAAATGAAAATAAAGGACGGGGGCGGGATTGGGGGCGTGGTCATGTGTGAGTGACGTGTTCGAAATACGAACAAATCGCGCACCGTATTTGAACTGAGTTGGCTATACTTTGCTGCATTCATGCATTCTAGGCTCATGTCTGTGTGCCAAACCAAGACTTTCGTTCTGCCAGGTCCAAAGCGGCACACTGTATGCAGAGTACTGCTAGCACCCACCGCAACTGTCTGCTACTCTCTGCTTGTTTAGCTTCTGTTTGTTTTGCTAAGCTTAACACGAGTTTGCTCAGTCTATGTTGAATCAACAGTACTTTCAAGTTCAGGGTGGAAACTGTGGAGGATAATATAGCATGCCAGCTTTAAGCATGGGCTGTATTTCTGTATACCAGATGGCAAGCATGTATCGGTCTGCTGGTTTGATAAAGTCAACATCCCACTGACTGTTTTCCACTGCTGGGCCACCCTTAGGCCTCCTATGTCCTGCATACAAGATCAAACTAGTTTTTAATCTCCTGACACCGATTTTAAATGCACGGAAACTTTTATTTTGGAAAGTAAGCTTAAAGATACCTATGACAAACAGCTGAGAGAAGAAGAAGAATGACTAGACATTGACATAGCTGTTGTAGCCAATGCTACCAATTACTTACTAAGCTAATTCATACAGTATAGTGGAAGACAGAAAGACTGTGGATTGTGAGTGGGAAAAACGAGTAATGGGAATCGGAATTTTGTCTAACACTCGGCTCAACCACTGTTTGACCGACTGGAAACCGCTGAGTAAAACACTAGTGGACTGCTAGCCTTCCTGTTAGCAGACCTACAGTGGTTCCCTATCCTCTTTCTATGAAGGTGGTGTTAAGGTGATGGAGGGTATTTGTACAGTCCTCTATGTGACACATGTGGAAAAAAAGGAAAGAAAAAATGTTCTTTTCCGCTTTAATATTATTGTTAAAGAGTTGTACACGAGCCATTACTGGGTTTTCGATTGGTTGTGCCTGTGTAATCGATGTGCGATGGGTTCGGACTGAGCGAGGGGACCGGTATAGCGCGCGCTTGGCTTGCATCACTTATAAAGTAATGCAGCTGTGAGCAGGACTCAGCGTCGTGTTTGCTTCTGTAATTATTCTTTATCCTTCCCTCTCTCAGGTACGACAAAGTGAATGAAACTGACGGATAAGTGAGACACCCTTGAGAGTTAAATATCGTTTGTGTTCGTTTTAAAGGCGTATTTACCCAGTTTATTCGATGTTTCTTTGCTAAATGTAGTTAGCTTAGCACATTAGCATGGCGCTCCAGAGTTTGCATTAGCTCTGAGACTTTGTTCGTTTAATGTGAGAGGTTAATGCAATAGTGGTAACTTTTATGGGTTTTGTACTTGTTTTTCTATTGAAGCCCAAGATGTTTGTTTAATATGTAACTGGTCGAGTTAATATGAGGTTTGTGAAGCTCAACAGCTGTAAATTTAAAGTAAGCATTGTTTTGTGTAGTAAAGCCTGTGAGATATACTGGGGTTGGACAATGAAACTGAAACCCCCATGTCATTTTAGTGTGGGAGGTCTCATGGCTAAATTGGACCAGCCTGGTGGCCAATCTTCATTAATTGCACATTGCACCAGTAAGAGCAGAGTGTGAAGGTTCAGTTAGCAGGTAAGAGCACAGTTCTGCTCAAAATACTGCAATGCACACAACATTATGGGTGACATACCAGAGTTCAAAAGAGGACAGATTGTTGGTGCACGTCTTGCTGGCGCATCTGTGACCAAGACAGCAAGTCTTTGTGATGTATCAAGAGCCACGGTATCCAGGGTAATGTCAGCATACCACCAAGAAGGACGAACCTCCACCAGCATCACATAGTGACCTGGCCACTATCCTGCAAGAAGAATGGCTTTAAATCCCTCTGACCACTGTGCAGGACGCAGTATATGTCATTCCCAAGACGAACTGACGCTGTATTGGCCACAAAAGGAGGCCCTACACCATACTAATAGATGATTGTGGTCTAAAACCAGGTGTTTCCGTTTCATTGTCCAACCCCTGTATATTGGAAAAAAATTAGAATGTGCTTTGAGCTTTCCTGGTGACTGTTTAAATATGTATGAGATATTGCATTGAGCAGGTATTTCATTTGAATTAGCTGAAAGCTGCTGTGTTTCATGTACTTAACACACTTTTTTTTTTCTCCTTTGAATAATCTGTAAAGTGTATTATTTTCTCAAGGTTGCCAGATGTGTTAGCTCTCATTACAAGTGAAATGTAATGAATCTTGAATCTATATACAAAACTATCACTCATAAAGTAATGCAGCTGTGAGCAGTACTCAACGTCGTGTTTGCTTTTGGAGTTATTCTTTATCCGTCCCTCTTTCAGGGGCGTAACATCTACATAGAGGGTTTACATGCCATAATGACACACCAGGGTCGTATTTACCCCTCTATCACTATAACATTATGAAAACTGTAGCTCATTAGCCTTAACGGCTACATTTCACACAGCGGGTGCGATTGTGACAACCTGTCTTCAACAAGGTGAACCAGCAAGTGTCTAATAGAATGGACAGTGAGTGGACACAGTGTTTAAACACTCCAGCAGCACTGCTATGTCTGATCCACTCACACCAGCCCAACACACACGAACACCACCACATCAGTGTCACTGCAGTGCTGAGAAAGACCCATCACCCACATCATACCTGCTCTGTGGGGGTCCTGACCATTGAAGAACAGGGTAATACAGTATACAGAAGAACTACAGAGGGCTCTTATATGGTCCTGCCAGGAACTCCAGGGAGCAATATTCTCTGAACAATGTGCAGAGAACGTTCACTCTCAGTGTGAACCCAGAGCACGTGTACAAGTCACAACTGAAACGTTTCGGTGTTGACTACCTTATGTAAACACTTGAGTTCGGTAGAATGTATTGGCATGACGGGGCATGTTGTCTTTTCTGCTACTCCCTCAACAAGCAGTCAAGCTTCTGATAACCTGTATTTCCAATCCAGAGCAGTGATGTACATGAGCAGCTTGAATGTGATGAAAGGTTCAACAGGTAACGCATATTGGATTACAGTGCTATTTGGAAGGAAGATAAAGTTACCAGGAACAATAACTGATACAGTTAGACTGATATGGCAGTATTTATTGAGCGACACATACACAAACATATTTGTCTCTCCAGTAAGGTTGCACAGGTTTTACAATGGTGTCCTGTGATAATCCATCCCATGCAGCTTGAATATTCTCACACAGTGCCTGCAGATTGTGCGGTAGGGGTGGAGGTGGAGTATCACCAGGCCTTCTGGACGTGTGACACGCTGACCATGATGCCTCCACACACAGATTCGTTGGTCATCTCTACTGCTGATTTCTACTGGAGTGCAGTGGAGACTTGGTCGAGGAAACAGAAGTTTAATGTGCACCTCCTACTGCCGTGCAAGTTTACCCAAGTTTACAATACCATTGACCTATTTACCTAACCAGTTACCTCACACCTTCCTCTAGTCCCACTGCCTGAACCACTCAGACCCCCTAGTTGATGGGCATCGATATAATAGGTGTTTTAGGCCCACCCAGTTTCCCCCATCTAGGAACCAGGATGTCTACAAGAAAACTCTTCAGCAAACGAGATTAGGAACAAAGGAAGAGTTAAGGAATTAAAAAATAAAAGTATATATGTGTGTGTATACAATAAAAAAAAAATTAAATATGTATATTTAACACTACCAAGACAAAAACAGCAATGGTGGATGTTGGGTCGATCAAGTACAGTGATAAGGCCCACCCTTGCATACGTCACATGTGCAGATAGACGTGAAACTTGTTTGCAACTGTTTGCGTAACTGTTTTTTTGATGATGAGTGTATATATACATTTGCATATATATATATATATATATATATATATATATATAACATCTATTGACTGTTGTACAGTAGCTGCAATACTTTCAAGAACAATAAACTATCAAAACCTCCTAAATAAGACGTATAGGGTCACATTGCACAGGCATACATGCGCATATTTCATTCTCTTAGTAAACCAGCCCACAAAGACCGAGTGAATACGGAACATCTTAGAACTGCATCAGTGGATGAAGATTTTCTAGAACTGAAATAAAGTGAGGTGCTCTAGAACTGTGTAAAAGAGTTTAAACAGTGAGCTTGTTTAATCAGCCTCCGCTGCAGGTTAGGAAAGCTGGTTCATCCTCCTGTAAAGCTCTATTCGGGAGGTTTTTTAAGGTGGACTGTTTAATTCCATGAGTGCTATTTTGTAGTTTGATGTCTTCACTTCTATATATATATATGATTATGTATATGATTAGCTGTTCATTACACAGTTACCGGTTGAAAGCTTAAAGCATTTCTTAATAAAATGAACCATATTTTTAGGTCAATTCAAGCGTTTATTGAGGTAAGCACGATAGCTTCATATTTGCCAGCTTCTTATTTAACGTGGAAAAGCAGATTATAAGATAACTTTAGTTTTACACGTACATATGAGTTTATTATTTAAGATCTTTGGCAGGTTTGGTTGTCACTTTAATTAGCTTGTGTAAAATCTTCCTGGTATGGTCTGAACTCAGATACAGTGTCCACATATCGTCACTGTCCAAAGAAAAACATGCATTATTTTTTGTTCATTTTAATTTCATGCATCCTGTGCACACAACAGCTGCCGTTTACACTGTGTGCAAATTTCATGATGAATGGACCAACAGAAATGGGCTGCTTGGAAAAAAGGCTGACTCCATTGACTTACATTAGGACTGAATGCACTGAAGGCACATCAACGGCTCTACTTCCTAGGCGGTTGAGGCAAGCTGGGCTCGGGAGCTCGGCCCTCACCTCCTTCTACAGATGTGTGGTGGAGAGCGTCTTATGCTCCAGCATCAACGTGAGGCATGGAAGCTGCTCTGCTGCAGACAGGAAAGCTCTGCAGAGGGTGGTGAAGGCCGCACAGAGGTCTGTCGGAGTCAGCCTCCACACCACCATGGACATCTACACCTCCAGATGCAGGAAGAGGGCCACCTGCATCATGAAGGACCCCACTCACCCAGCACACTCACTTTTTGTCCCGCTCCCCTCAGCCAGGAGGCTGCGGAGCATTAAGTGTGGAATGAACAGACTAAGGAACAGCTTCATTCCTGAAGCTGTAAGACTTCTAAACGCCACACTTACTTTAAACACACTCTGCTGCTACCTTTTCGAATTTCCTGCTGCTCTTTCTCTCTATTTTTATGTATGTTTATATATTTATGTATATTTTATTTATTTAATACTGCTGTCTGGGTGTAACTGGGTCCTTGAGTACTAAAATTTCGTTCTACCCCATGTACCACATGTGATGCGAATGACAAAGTCTCTTTGAATCCTTGAATTTGGTTTTTGGCCCCGCCTGTACTATTGCCGTTTTGGAGATACTTGATTTTTTTTGGACAGTGATGATATGTATTTCTGGTTTCTTGGTTGTTCTGGGTTGTAGCTGTACGCACGGTGACGGAGACGGGTACAGTCAACACTGCTGCTTGCCATCTAAAATGGCATGGTGAACTTCTGACGCAATGACGCAAAGCAATACTATGGATTATGTAACAAACGTATAGTACGTTTGATTAGCACACTCTGCAGAGCTCACACATTCTCCTTCTCTTCTTCCTGACTCTGTTTTTGGCCCCCGAGGCTACAGCACCTATGTGCGGTTTGTTGTGAGGAATGTTGTTAATGAGCTCAAACAAGGTAAAAATGCAGAAGGAAATCTCATCGTACGCCGTCCTTGCGCCGTTCTCAAACAAGCAGGCGAATGCAGTGACTGGCGGGGCCCCATCAGGCTGGACCTCCAGGTAAGCCAGGTCTGAGTAGGCACTGGGCCCCTCGAAAATGACCCATGGCCCTGTCCAGCTGTCCGGGTCCCGGGGCCGGACATTGAGGTACAAGCCCATGTTATGCCGACCAGGCCCGGATGGGTGTGCATATACTGCCCAGGTAGGCGTCAGAAAGTTCTGGGAGGGGTTCTCTGTGGACATAGAGGCAGCTGAAGTTGGGCCAATGGTGGAAGTTACACGCCTGAGAAGCTTGGGCGAGTTCTGTAGGAGGGCCAGGGGGGCTGGAAAGCCAACCACACTGCCGTGGCAACCGTACCTTGTCTCCATAAGCTTTTGGACCAGCTGGCCCCTTTGAAACACAGCCCCATCGTCGAAACTCAAGGCCTGTACGCGGTACCCTAGAGTACTGCGGGCATTACAGTAGAGCAGGTTGGTCCCGTCCTCCTCGTCCACGGACACCATCTGACACTCCACGCACTGGGGCCCTGGGACCGTCTCCCCAAAGCGCCATACCTTTCCATGTGTGTCGCTGTGAAAGCAGAAGGAGTGGGGTGTGGTCTTGCACGCCTTGTTGAAGCACTGCTTGGAGTCGATGTGGTAGGTGTAGGCTGGGATCACCAGGCGACCAGACTTCAACTGGATCCCATGGCCAGGACCAAGAGCGAAGGTAGCCCACTCTACAATGCAACCATTAGTCAACAGTGTGAATACAGTTCACATCTCTCCACTAGGACAGCTGTAATATTCTAGAACCAATGGGAACATTCTAGAACTGAGTGAATGGAGAAAATGTTTTAGAAGGGGGCAATCTAGAACAGTGCAAACAGAGGAAAACCTTGTAGAACAGAGAACAAGTTAACAGTCCAAAACACTGTGAATGGAGGGGAAGCATAAATTGAAGGGGAACGTTCTAGAACAGTGAAAATACAGGGGGATATTCTAAAATAGTGTGAATGAAAGGGAACATACTAGAACAGTGCAAATGGGAGAGTATTGTAGAACAGTGGTAATGGTTGGACATCTCACAGAACAGTGTGAATAGATGGGGGCCATCTAGAACTTTGTGAATGGAGAGGAACATTCTAGAACAGTGTAAAAGGGAAACAAAACACTTCTGAATGGAGGACAACAATCTAGAATAGTGTGAATGGGGTGACGGTTCTAGAAAAGAGCAAACAGAAGAGGAAAGTTCTAAAACAATGTAAATGGAGGAGAACAATCTAGAAGAGTGTAAATGGAGGGGACCTTCTTAAACATCCTAAATGAGGTAGGTAATCTTAAATGAGTTTGACTGTGGGAGAACATTCTAGAACAATGTGAATGGAAAAGAACATTCTAGAACCGTGTAAATGAAAGTGAATATTCTAGAACTGTGTAATTAGAGAAGACATTTAATCACTGTAAATGAAGTGGGACATTCTAAAACGTGTTGGAATGGAGAGGAACATTCTAGAACAGGACAAACATAGGCATAGGGAGCATTCTAGAACATCTAGAATGGGTCAGGGGTTTCTAGGGACTCCCTGTAATGAAGCACACACTGAACCCCAGCCCAGTGTTTGGGTTTGTTGGAGAACCCTTGGTCAGGGTTCTCTGAGCTTCGGCATCCATACAGCTCCAGAATCCTCACCTTTGATGGTGTCTCCTATGACTTTCTGAGTGAGGTCAGTGGCAGGGCTCCAGGTTTCCCCGCAGTCGTTACTGAACACGTAGCAGAGCCTGGTCACATTCTTGCCCGTCACCAGCTGGTATGCCTCGGTGATGTGACCCAGGACGGCGATGAAGAAGAGGAACAGCGTTCCTGTGAATGCATCATAGACGGGACAGGGGTTCATCGAGCGATGACCCTTCAGGCAGGCTGTGCTCAGGACTCGCATGTCTTCCCACTAGATCCAGGAAAGAAGAGTGGGGGATGAGGATACGAAAGATTGGATACCATGACAACAAGAAGATACAAAGCGGTGAGGAACCTTCAGGGTCTTTTAGGTCTAAGGATTGGGGGGAACTTGTGTTTATAACTTGTGAGTATATTACAGCACCAGAGTTAAATATGTGCATGTATACACATTAACTGGACTAGAGATAAGAGAGAGTAAGGGGTTTACCAGACCTCCACATAGTTCCTGTGAAAGGTGCCTTTGCGCATGACAAGGAGGTGGGCCTGGGAGTCTGCGGGGCTCAGCCTCTCCTCACAAAAGGCCAGGAAGCAGGAGGAGCGTGGCAGGAAGATCAAAGCTGGGATACGATATGTCACTCCATTGGCTTCCTTCCGGAAAAGCACAGAGCGCGCAGGGAAGTAGGACTGGAAAGCCATGGTGCAGCGATGGTCATCCGTGGTGTGGCAACACTGAAAAACCAATAGCCAGAACGATGAAAACTTTCAGATGTGAATTAAAAGACTCCCCAAGTTCTACCTGTAATCCACTACCCTTTCTTTACATGGCACCTGAACGGAGATGCTCTGCACTGCACATGATATGTGACGATAAGTTTCCCATTTCCATGTAAGCACACCCGACAAAAAATGAGTCACTTTGTGTGTTTAAGGTGGTAGTAACTTCAGGCTCCTGCAGATGGCGCTGCACAAAGATGATGCTTGCAAGGTGTGAGTGACGGGTCGCATATGCTGAGAAGAGATGCTACAGTGCAGGGAATGTCTCGTTACATGTGTGGTAAATGTCTCCAGAGCAGATGTCACTGATTGGCTAAAAGGAGTGACTGCATGTGGGCGTGGCCAAAGACCATGGTGGGAAGGAAGTAGCTGAATCTTCAGGTGTATGGAAGCGTACGCTCATACAGGTCTACCAGCAGTGGCTAAAATCCCAGTCTACAGGAAATTCCCCTCAGGACTGTCCCAGGGAAGGCATCCACCAAATCTGGCCCAACTGCGAAAATCTTAATGCAAAGAGTATCTGAACATTAATGTGGCCCACATCCAGAAACCTGTCCAGTCCCTGCTAAATTGAATCACAGCTGTTGCTGGTGCTGGTGGAGGTCTTACATGCTATTTGTTTCTTTGTCTGGTGAGCGGACATTACAGCTGTCTCTCAGCTAAAGCTCAACGTATCAAATGTTGAAGTTGTGTTGTTGGGGGAATGTGCTACCAATGGTGAACCAATGGTTACCAATGGTTCAAGAGGAATGGTGTTCATGTGGCACCGTGTTTTTTGGAGGGCGGGGTCAGATTAGCCCGATTAGATAATTTGACAGATTGTTGACTAGGGTCTTGTCTTGGGGTCTTGTTGAAGCCTCTTGCACCTCTTTATTGGCCATTGAGTTTAAACTGTGCTCCAATGTTTCCTAGTACTCAGTGCATTCATAAGCAGCCCCATGGCAAGATGCCCCCCAAGAAGCTCTCTCCTGCCTTCCTTATCATCACTCTGAGCGCACATTCTGAGATCTAGTTTGGCGAATAGTCTGGGAGGATTGCTTCTGGTGCTGTGAACTTCCCACATACGGATTATTGAACCAGCTGTATGGAAAGATCAATACGGTTCTAGCTAAACCTCTAGCATCTACACACGTTTATTAGTCACAGTGCTCTCTCTCTTAGTTAGATCTGTTAACCTCTGTGATATGCGGTAGAGGCTCATGTGCAAAGTGTCATCACACCCCTGCATGACTTCCTCCTTTGTCCTCAGTGTAAGTGAGAGGACCAGTGTGTCATGTGTCTAGAACAGTCAGAGAGGGTATGACCCAGCAGAAAGAGAGAGAGACAGAGAGAGCTGCCCCCAACACAGTCAGCATTCTCTTAAAAAAGGCACTAGCAGTAAAGAGAACTGTCCAGTCAGTGCAGCGCGTGCTGCGGGTGTTGTATTTCATTATATACAGACGTAGCCTCTTCAGACTCCAGTAGACTACAAACGCCACATCCACGGTGCGGCTATCTGACAGATGTTAAGCTAGCTCTGAAAATAATTGTTGATATAATTTATAAATTTTTTGGTATAAATTATTCAGAAAAACTATTAATTATTATATAATATATACTATAATAATATTTTACTACTACTATGCATATATCAGCATCTGCTATAGATTATACACTAACTACGACAATTTGTGCAGTTACTGCTATGAATTATTCATCAACTACTATGAATTATTCCCTAACTACGTTTATTTATTCAGTACCCACTAGGAACAGTTAATAAACTGCTATTAATTATTCCATAATGGCAATATTTTATTCAGTACCCACTATGAACTATTGATCAAATACTATAAATTATTCAGAAATGACTTTATTCTGTAACCAGTATGTACTATAATATATTAAGTAACACTAAATAACTATTCATCAACAGCTGTAAATTATTCAGGGACTGCTATATATTTTTTCAGTTACCACTATAAACAATATAACGACTATTACAAATGATTCAGTAACCGGGAACTATTCATCAGCTGTTACAAACTATTTAGGAAGTGATTGCTTTTTCAGTAACCGCTATGAATTAAACATTTAAATTACCCAGCAACTTCTGCAAACTATTCAGTAACTCATAAAAATTGTTCCCTGTCTACTGAATATATTCGCTAATATAGTTTTTCTAGTGTCTACTTTCAATTATCCAGCAGCTGGTAGGAATTATTAGATATCCACTATGACTAATTCACTAGCCACTATGACGACCACATGTTACTCGGTATTTCGGTTATACATTGCTCAGTAAATGCTATACACTAGTCTGCAACTGAATAAAAGAGTGAATCAGTCATTTCTATTAATATTCAGTACTACTATGTAATGTTCAATAACTCCAGTACTAATTATAGCCATACATTCTTCAGCAGCGCACTTCATGACGCCTATGAATTGCACAGTCCACATACAGGCCCTTAGGGGGGTCCGTACCATTTATCATTCCAAAAATGACTAAAAATATGTTTATATCTTACATAAAACATACGGTTACATTGCAGAAGAAGAAGCAGTACTTACAGCGCGCTGGTCGGATGCTTCTTAACCACAGTCCCTTGTCAGTTTAGAGAAGGCTTGAGGGTGAGATGTTGAAAGCATGTGAAACAGTGTGAGTGTGATGGAGGGGAGATGCACATACACAATAAAGGCATGGGTTGGATGACCCTGTCTATTAGGTAGTGGCCCATTCAGTGTCATGCTCGCAGTTTGTGCGGTGACCCGGAAATGAGCAGGACTCATCAGAACCTCTGCATCCAGTGAATCAGCTATCAGCAGCCATTGTGTGTACAGCAATTATCTTTTCACAAACACATTTTGTTCATGAAAGAGAGAGAGAGAGAGAGAGAGAGAGAGAGAGAGAGTGAGAGTGAGAGAGAGAGAGAGAGAGAGAGAGAGAGAGAGAGAGAGAGAGAGAGAGAGGGTCTTCCTGGTCCCAGCAAGCATATAGTTTGTGTATGCTTTGTAACCAACACTCATCATTTTTGGCCTCACCCTTTCTTGATCTGTTTAACGTTAGGTAGGTATAAAGCCCCCCAGTACCAGGCGGTGCAGCAGGGACACTGCTTTCTCTGGAGTGATGGCGCTCCATCCAGTACCTTTGGGATAAGCTGGAGGGATCCAGAACTGATCCTTTGGGATAAGCTGGAGGGATCCAGAACTGATCCAGAACTGATCATCCAACATCAAAACCTGACCTCACTAATGCTCTTACGAGTGCTGAACCAATTCCATAGCAACCGATTCCCTGACTGAGCAGTTACACTGTACGAGCACCAGTAACAGGTGTGACTGGATTTGGCGTGGACGGGACAAGATTCTGGACACATCAAAGCACTGTGCAGTTGGGCCAGATTTGGTGGATGCCTTCCCTGGCACAATTCCGAGAAGAATTCCCTGTAGACCTGGATTTTAGCCACTGCTGGTAGACCCGTATGACCGTACGCTTCCATACACCTGCAGATTCAGCTACTTCCTTCACACTATGGTCTTTGGCCACGCCCACAGTCACTCCTTTTAGCCAATCATTAACATCTGCTCTGGAGCCATTTTCCACACATGGAACGAGACATTCCCTGCACTGTACCACCTCTTCCCAATCTATGGATCCCATCGCTCACACCCCACAGGGGTTTATAGCCTCATCATCGTCGTGCAGCGCCATCTGCAGTAGCCTAAAGTTACTACCACCTTAAACACACAAGGGGACTCATTTCCTGTCCAGAAAGCTTATGTTGTATAGTTGTTGGTCATGGCTATGGAGCAACAGACACAATTTAAAACCACTGGGATTGTGAATTATTGTAGACTCTTCCAGACACTTTATTAGGTACACCCACACCTTTACCCACAATCACTTTTCAGTTTATGAGCTCCATTGATCCTATAGGAGCACTCAGTAGTTCTACAGTTACAGACTGTAGCCCATCTGTTTCTCTGTATACTGTATTACCCTGTTATTTAATGATCAGGACCCCCACAAGACCACCAAAGGTTATGTGCTGGTGTGAGTGGATCAGTGGCAGCAGTTCTGGAGTTTTAAGTACCTCAGGGGAGATGCACATACACAGAAAAGGCTCAGGGATGGCCCATTCAGTGTCATGCTCGCAGTTTGTGCGGTGACCCAGAAATGAGCTGTCGTCTCTGACTTTACATCTATAAGGTGGACTAGCAAGATAGGAGTGTCTCACAGTGAGCACATTCTACTGATTTAATTTAAAGGCATTTTTGTTTATTAGTAATTTGCTTTAACAGGACGGAACTTTCAAAGTGGCCACCCAAGTCCACGTCGCAACATCACTGGAGAAAAAGACTTCTCTTTCTGCCACGTTCTTCAGGAAGTTTGTAAGATGCAGCTTCCTGTTGAGCATGTGACTTGTGGACAGTCTATATGTCTGAGAGAGGTGACAGTTTTAGACACTTGGGTTGAGTGAAGGTCTAAAAATAGGATGGAGGATGTACAACTATAGTTAAATGGGGGGGTTTCAAGCCGTACGCAGCACAGAGTAAAATATTAAAGGTGTTTACTAAACTGAGTGACATATTACACCTGCAGCAAATCACCGAATGAGAAAAATAAAACATACAGACAATTAGTGAGCATGACTCATCCTGTTAGTGCCAGCACCATTGGCAGACTGCTGCACAAAGCAGGACTACATGCACACAGACCGTTACAATGACTGCCCTTAACACCACGTCACCTGCAATGGTGTTGTGCCGGACTGTCATGGAGTGACCCAGAATGGCAGTTCATCTTCAGTGACGAGTCCCACTTTAGTCTTGGTGGAGACGACCAACAAACACGTGTGTGAAGGCATCACATGCCCAGAAGGCCTGGTGTCACTCCACCTCCACCCCTACTGCACCATCTACAGGAACTGTGTGAGAATATTCAAGCTGCATGGGATGGATTATCACAGGAAGCCTGAAGCCACACTGAGAGACAGAGTTCTGTATGTGTAGCTTAATAAATATTCCCCATATCCGTCTAAATGTATCATCAGTTATTGTTCCTGGTGACCTTTATCCTCTTTCCCAACAGCACTGCAATCCCACACTTCCTTCTGGACACCTCTCTGTCCAACACTCCCAGCATGCTCCACCCCTCATACAGCTAAAGTCATTACCCTTTTATATAAAGTTAAAAATGTCATGAACTGATAAAACTAAATATTAATGATGTAACACGGAAGTGAACAATATTGGTGATGGATAATGGAATTAACGGGTGACACAAAGCTACAGACAGGTGGTCTAGCATGCTAGCTTTTGGTTAGGCTGGTTAGCCTTAGCTCACTGGGTTTCTCTGACAGAGTTTTGTGTGGGTGGAGTAAGAGATGTCAGCTTTGTGATTGGTTAGGAATTTCTTATAGCAGTATTACCCAAGATTAGGACTACACAGTTTTTATGGAGAGGGGAAGAATAATGGTGGAATACAGCGCTGATCAGTGTGTTTTATCACATTTATATCTCATATATTTCATTCAGGCTTTGCTGCATTTTGAATATAACTCTCAAGTTTATTATCATACTAATATTTTTACTCTGTGCTCCCTGGCACTTTAAATGTAATACCACTATATGAAGTTATTTAATATAATAAATTATTATTATATTATATAATATAATATTACATATAATATTTTATATAATTAGGATATCAGTCTGACCCAGCTTTCCCACCTGCTCTTCTCATTTTCCGGGCGAAGAAGGAAAATAATAATTTCTGTGTTTTATGTTAAAGTGACCGTCTCATTTGTTTTGCTTTCTGGCATGGCAGCCGACGTCATCAGAGCGCGACCCTCCGGTCGGATGTACACACGTGCGGGCTGCCGTCCGATTGCTGCAGTGCACGAGACGTACCTGCTTTTACACGCCTGATATCAGGTAAATAAATGCCTGTCTGTTTGTGTCTGATTTGTAAGAGCGGAGAAAACCCTGAGATGAATCCGCCGGAGGACACGAAGCTTTAGTTAGCTTTGTTGTCGAAAGGTTCCCCTTCCATCTTAAATTGTGCAGCGTACTAAAGGCTTTTAAGGTGGAACGAGGAAATTCGAAAACGCCAAACATCAGCGTTGCCTGGAGGACTGTGGTTAAATGTATCGAGTCCGTCCGTATTAAGTAAGTAGCGTGTTCAGGTGTGGACGCTTGTCAGGTGTTAGCCTCAAGCAGCTAATAAGTGGCTAATGGCTAACCTGAATATCAGAACATGAGCAGCTAGCTTTGAGCCTTACAGTAAGGTGTTAAAATCAAGGTGACACAGTTTTTCATGACTTTCTTTAAGATTTTTTTGATCTACTTAAGCTTAAATATAAAGCCCCCCATCCCCCCTAATCAAAACCAATAGTCTGGCATTTGGACTGACAAGACTGCTGCACTCTACAAGAAAGGCCAGAGCAGACTACATCTCCTGAGGAGACTCAGGTCCTTTGGGGTGCAGGGGGCACCACTGAGGAGACTCAGGTCCTTTCGATGCTGTGGTGGCATCAGCCATCTTTTATGGAGTGGTCTGCTGGGGTAGCAGCATCTCCACCGCTGACAAGAAGAGACTGAACACAAATTATCAAGAAGTCCAGCTCTGTCCTGGGGTGTCATCTTGACCCAGTGGAGGTGGTGAGGGACAGGAGAATGAGGACACAAGTTCAAACACATGGTGAAGAACCTGCCCCACCCCATGTACCACTCTCTGGAAGCACTGGGCAGCTCCTTCAGTGCCCGGCTGCTGCACCCGCAGTGTGTGAAGGAGAGATGCCACAGATCCTTCCTTCTGGCCGTCAGACTGTTATTACAGCCGCTCCCCTCAGTAGTCTATTCTATACTAGTCTATTTCTACACTAGTCTGTTTCTACACTGGTCTATTTCTACACTGGTCTATTTCTACACTGGTCTATTTCTACACTGGTCCATTCTACAGTAGTCTTTCTACAGTAGTCTATCTCTACACTAGTCTATTTCTACACTAGTCTGTTTCTACAGTAGTCTATTTCTACAGTAGTCTATCTTTACACTAGTCTATCTTTACACTAGTCTATTTCTACACTAGTCTGTTTCTACACTAGTCTGTTTCTACAGTGGTCTATTTCTACAGTGGTCTATTTCTACAGTGGTCTATTTCTACACTAGTCTATTTCTACACTAGTCTATTTCTACAGTGGTCTATTTCTACAGTGGTCTATTTCTACAGTGGTCTATTTCTACACTAGTCTATTTCTACACTAGCCTATCTCTACAGTAGCCTATCTCTACAGTAGCCTATCTCTACAGTAGCCTATCTCTACAGTAGCCTATTTCTACACTAGTCTATTTCTACAGTAGCCTATTTCTACACTAGTCTATTCTACACTGGTCTGTTTCTAAACTGGTCTGTTTCTAAACTGGTCTGTTTCTACACTGGTCTATTTCTACACTAGTCTATTTCTACAGTGGTCTATATCTACAGTGGTCTATATCTACTATGTGCAATAAAACTGCTGTCTTCTGGGTTTCAATTTTTAAGATTTAATTATATATTTTTCTGTACTTTTTGTATAAAGATCTTGGATCTGACACTTCTGTTCTTTCCTCTGTGCTGCTGTAGCATTGTAAATTTCCCCTCTGTGGGATCAATAAAGGATTATCTTATCTTATTTTGTATATATAATTTAAAATCATGGCAAATAGGTACATGTATGAGGTTGTATGTCCATAGAGGACCTAAGGAAAACAGTTTTGAATGTCCAGCTGGTTTATCCTCTTCATCATTTTATACAAAAGGAAACAGGGAATTCTGCTCAGAACAGTGCCAGGGAAGGCATCTACCAAATCCTGTCCCATCTGTACCCAATTTTTTTAAGCAGGAGTGTCTGAACACTGATGAGACCTACATCCAGAAACTTGGTCTATTGAGCTTGTGAAGAACATTTGGGGGAGAGAGTTTATTTAACATTAAAGAGATGAATCTTGTGATTTCTTTATGATTACATCAAGGTAATATTGCTCACTGTATTGTGATCTAAATGAATTAATAATGAGTAATTAATAATGAGTAATTAAATAATCATTTTTAAAATCTCAGCATTTACCTCGTATCATTTTCCTTCTTGCAGGTGTGGCTCACATCTTTAAGTGCAAGTGAGTCCTGGTGATCATCATGGCCCAGAAGTGGGACGGTGGCCACAGCTCCCCTGTGCTCTGTGTCGGGACTGCAGGGGGAACAGAGGGTTTGCTGGCTTCCGGCGCTGAAGGAGGTGAAGTGACTGTTTGGACCCAGGAGGGCATGCCTCTGGCCCAGCTGCACCTAAGCAGTCAGGAGGACGTCACGTGCACTGCTTTCTCCCCGACGGCCCCAGGGCTGCTGTATGTCTCTCACGGAGAGACGGTCAGCGTGCTGGACCCTCGCAATCTCAAGGGGCCAATAGAAGAGCTGCAGAATGTCGGAGAGGATGAGATTAATTCGTTGTCGGTGAATGAGACAGGTACCTCGCTGGCCCTGGCTGATGACTCAGGGGCTGTGAGGGTGGTGGACCTGCAGACGAGCAAGGTCTGCCGGACACTGCGCAAGCATACCAACATCTGCTCGTCGGTAGCCTTCCGGCCACAGAGGCCGCAGAGCCTCGTGTCTGCGGGGCTGGACATGCAGGTGAGAATAGGGGTGGGCAACATGGACAGAAATGAATTGATATATATATATATATATATATATATATATATATATATATATATATATATATATATATGTATATATGTATTATATATATGTATATACATATATATTATATATATGTATATACATATATATATAAATATGTATTTCTGGGTTTCCTGAAGCATCACATCACTTACGTAATTCCTACTTGGTAGAGTGAGCATCAAACTAAGGACTCTCTCTACCAGTTAAGTTGATCTCAACGCGAAAGCCCTATTCGGATGAATTTCCTTGAGGAGCTGGAGTAATGCCAGTTTACCACAGGATGTCTGTAATGTTCATGACCGATTCCCATGGGATAGGAAAGCTCAGTAGAAATGGCAGAAATGAAAGTGAATGCAGTGTATCATTAGCTTGGGAATAAACAGCCAACAGTAAATCATTTTTAATGTCCTGACTTGTGCAGGACAGAAGGATTCCATATCGGCTTAGATTTGACGTGTGTTCCAAAAGCCTCTTTGAGTGCTGTCAGACTTGAGAAACTCAGTTTCCACAGGATATAATGGCATTTTACCAGCATTTTACCACACTGGTCTATTTCTACAGTGGTCTGTTTCTACACTAGTCTATTTCTACAGTGGCCTATTTCTACACTAGTCTATTTCTACACTAGTCTATTCTACTATGTGCAATAAAACTGCTGTCTTTTTATAATGGCATTTTACCAGCATGTCTGTTCACTCAGGGTTAATGTACCATGAGGTCATTTATACGGCTTGTTATATGGAAGGTACACATGCCGGAATCTTTACTGAAGCTAAATTACGCAGCCTCTTAAGGTAACCAAATCCGAATAGGGCTTAGGTTACTTTTGAGAAACCGGACCCATAACCGTACATTGAGCCCTGGAGTGACCAAAGTTCTACTCTGAGCAGGATCAGTTTCTTTGTGCTTATTTGTATCTCTGTTTCACTTTTTTACTATTTCAGCTTGTTGAAAATGACAAACTGCCCTCCTGCATGTAATTGGGCCTCAGTGGGCCTTAGTCCACCCACTTTTAGAATTTTACACACACACACACACACACACACACACACACACACACACACACACACACACACACACACACACACACACACACAAAGACATGCTGTCCAAAGAAAAACAGGTATCTCCAAAATGGCAAACTTTACAGTAGAGGCCAAAAACCTCATTTAATTTAAATGGAAGTCAATGGAACCAGACGTCTTACCAAGCAGTTCTGGGCCATTTCTGTTGGTCCATTCTTTATGAAATTCCCACACAGTGTAAACAGCAGCTCAATTTATATATAAATATATGCCAGACCCAATAAATTAATGCTATATATATAATTATATAAATTATATATATATATAATATATATATATATATAATTATATAAATTATATATATATATAATATATATATATATATAATAGTGTGAGAAGCATTAATTTATTGGGTCTGGCATTAGCAGTGGTGCTGCTAATCTACCCTATGTAGATGTAGGGTTTTACTGCGAATGAACATGTTGGTCACTATTGCTCCAGTGTGAGAGACCAGTGTTTTTTAGGTATCTAATCTGATCTGATCTTAACATCTGGCATGTTGCATTAGCCATACTGAGAGACACTATGTCCGTATGTGTAGCTCAATAAATATTCCCCATATCGGTCTAAATGTAACATCATTGATTGATCCTGGTAACCTTTATCTTCCTTCCCAACAGCACTGCAATCCCACACTTCCTTCTGGGTGCAGGTATTTTTTTGATGATGAGTGTATGTACAATATAACTATACAAGATGCCCACTGAATATATATATATATATATATATATATATATATGGTTTAGGCTCCAAGCAATCATAAGACAAACCCACAGGCACAGTGCATTCATAACCAGTTTGTTTAATAACATTCTTTTGAGGGAGCTTTTAGAGCCATTAAACGTCTGGTTCCCATCACCACTACCACTGTAAACCATTCCAACGCTTCTCTAGAACAGAGGGTTTCGTGTCAGATCACTCAAATTCTCATTTATGTATTAATAGCTTTCTCCTTGGAACATACTGCAGTTTATTCGTTCTCCTGTTACTCTGGGGTTGGAGCATAATAGTAGTGATTCAGGGTTCAAGATTTGACCATAATGTCAGATTACAATTAATAAATATTAATATTAATATTCAATAATTGTTATTGCATAATTCTGAATTGTTTTCTCTCTCAGATTAAGTGAGACTTGCAGTAGCTGAACTAGGATCAGGTTTTACTGTAAAGCCCCGTAAGATCTAAAGGATCTTACAGTATCAGTTTGAGTTTCGGTGATGGCAGCATGTATATGGTGGACGTTGTTGGAAGTTTGACTTTGGGAATAAGTTATGGCCTCCCTGGTGTAGCAATGCTGCCCTCTACTGGCTATAAAGTAGTAGCTCATATTTGATTTCCTTGGAGAAGAGAGAATAATATGCATATCTAATACGATTTAAAGTTGTTGATACTTTCTGTGGATGGAAGATGACTATATTTGGACGATGATGATGACTCTTTACCGTGGCGTTCACTGGAACAGTACAGTACTGAATGGTTTGTGTCCTGTATGCCGTTCTCCAGGTGATGCTATGGAACCTGCAGAAAGCTCGCCCCATGTGGACCTACAGTCTGCAGGAGGCGGCCGAGGAGGAGGACGGGCATCAGCAGAAAGCCGGTCAGCTCTTTAACCCCCCGCTGGCCCACTGCATCAGCGTGGCATCCTGCGGGAACGTGCTCGCGTGCGCTGCAGAAGACGGCCGTGTGCACCTTACACGCATTGGCTCAGGCTCCAGGCACGAACAGCAGGGGGCGATAAAGGCTCACAGCCAGGGGGCATCCCAAGCCCACTTCCTCAACTTTATGCCCCACCCGTACTGGCTGGCCACCGGGGGTAATGACGGAGTGGTGGCGCTGTGGGATCTGAGTGAGGACCCCTTGGTGGCTGGAGAAGGGAAGGGTCAGGGGTCAAAGGTCAAGGCAACAGCCCACCGCAGGAAGCCCAAAAGCAAAGCCAAGGCTAAGCCACAAAGCCAGGGAGATGCCACGGCTGACGCGAAGGATGAGATGGACCTGTCGGAGGAGGCCAGCAGTGCAGATCCAAACCAGAGGAAGATTGGACCCAGACTCAAGTTCGTTCATGAGGACAAGGTGAACTGGGTGTGTCCAGCTATGCTGAAGGGTCAGCCTAGCCTGCTGGTGGCGGACCAAAGCCAGAGTTTATCCGTCTACTCTCTGGCTGGACTATAGCATCATTTTGAGAACCCACAGAACTGTCTAGCTTGGAAGTGCTAGTGCTTGGGAGCTAGGGAGTGCGTGGGAATCTGTGACTGTCCTGACAGTAGGGCTGGGCAATACGACATCTGTAATCGGAATATTTGGAATACCCTACGCCTGACTAAGGGCAATCCACTCATTTCATACCACAGTATGCCGTATGATGGGAATTTTGCGGCATAAGTGACACACTTATAGGTTTTGTCCTGCATTATTCCAAACCGCAAATAATCCAAAAGTTTTGTTAGCTTAAATTCCTGCTGGGAAAGTTCAAATCCATGCCCAGGCTGGTGTATGCTGTTTAGTGCTGGTTTTTGTCCAGATATACAAAGCACAAAATTTTTTAAGCCATGCAGATGTCTCTGACGTCCAGATGTTTGAGACTGCGGCGTTCAGGCTAAGCTAACGATAGCTTAGTTAGCAGGCCAAACATGCCCCACCGCACAGGCTTGGTTTCAGCAAACTGATGTTGAAATTACGACCGTCTAGAAGATACCTGAGAGGTGAAGATCTCGGGGAGTGAATTGACAGCTGAACTTAAATCTGTTTGTGGTTGAAGTGATTTGGCTAAGCTAATGCTAGTTTTAACTGAAGCAATAAGGGCTTCTCTTTAGGATATCTGTGACTGGGGTTAGCCGTGAAAGCTAAGCATGTTCTGTGGTGTTTTGTAGCTGTTAGCCGTCACTGAGCTGCTGTACGTCTTTGTTTTTCTGAGGGTGTTTTTTCCATTGCCTCTAATTTCCTAGCTTTAAATTATATATATGGGTGGAACATGTGTTTTTTTGGCCGTTTCAACCCAAATGTATTAATGCTGGACTGTGATCGGCCAAGACTGGGATGCACAGTCATCAATCAGGCTGGTTATTGTCTTGAACGTGGCGGACCTGTGGTACCCGTAAATGGTATTGGACATGTACACCGCATTAGGGTCTAAATGTCTCAACATTCAGGATTCACCTAGAAGTACCACCTTCTAAGATATGGCTGAAACAAACACTTTTGAAATTCAGTAGACAGAGATAAAGCTTGAGGCTTTCTGGGTTTGAGAACTGCTGTTCTGGACCGCTACTTCTGTGTGCAATAAATATTACCCATATCGGTCTACATTCATCATAACTTACTGTTCCTGGTGACCTTTATCTTCCTTCCCAATAGCACTGCAATCCCACACTTCCTTCTGGGTGCACACTTCCTCTTCTTCTGACGATGTGTGTATATTCATTCAGACCTGTAACCTGTCCTAGATAATTTGGGAAGGGACAGTTTTAAGGGTAGTCATGAGTTAATATCAATAAATAATAATGTGGTTATATGTTTATGATTTGGTACAAGTCCTTCTGGAGGAGAGATGGGCTGAGGATCACCAGTTTGCCAAGAAATACAAGAGAAAACGATCAAAGTGTCTAAAACGGTGTTTCTCAAAGGAAGGGATTTGGATATTTCAGCTCTTAAGTGCTTAATTAAAAGACTGACGGAAGCTGGAGGAATTTCAGAGCGTACATGGTGCAAGCCTAAGCTGACTAATAGTGCTGTCTGAATCCCCAGACACTTTGACGTACCCATGTCGAGCACCACAATATGTAGATTCTACCACAAACCCCAGTGAAAACGTTGCTGTGCCAAAAGGAAGCCTTACGGTAACTGTGTCTAGAAGCACCACCAACACCTCTGAGCTCGGAGACATCTGGGATTGTGTTTAGACCAATCGGTATTTCATGGCTTTTTGGGAGGAAATGGACGCCTTGCTCTCCGGACCAAACACGAAACCGCACACGTGCCCCATTCTGTTGTATAGTGACAAATATGAAACCTGCATGACAAATGGCGGCTAATGTCACACTGTGATGATGCCATATACTCGTAGACCCAGTGCTACAGCGAATAAGACAATCAGTGAAGGTGTTCTCTTGAGTAATGTCAGGTTCTAGCTAAAGCTGGAAAGGCTTGATTGATGTATTAAGAGTTCAATGAGACGTTCAACTCGATGTTCCTCGACTGGTGTACAATAGAGAGAGCAACCATTGGATGTGGCAGTACACATGGCCTAATTAAATTTATTCAGCATATTTTAATGATATTGCACATGTGGATCAAATTCAGACCTAAATGTTTTAATAGTTCACCTTTAACTACGGCCAAACCATGAGATAGTAAGCAGAGATACAACGTGAGGTTTGTCTGCGGGTGCGAACCGCTGTTCAGGAGACCACTGAACACCTGCATGTGGGGGAAAAAATGTAACCTGTAAAGAACAGCTGCAGCCTAGGGACTAGCCAGACATGGTGTAGGGTCACTGCGTGTGCGTCCTTGGCAAAGGTGCCTTACACTTTTGGGATGCACTGTTCATCTGATTAGTACTTGGAAGCAATGTGTGCTCTCTTGAGACAGCACCTTTCCCAGGGACCTCATTCTGGGACTACACGAAACCCCATTCTGAACACATTACAAAGACATGACGAGGGTGCGGGTGCTGAACTGGCCTGCCAGCAGTACTGAGCCATCCCCACTAGAGAATGTGTGGTGGATTTCACAACTGCTGCACACCTGAAAGCTTGTGTGCAGGAAGAATGAGAGGAAATAAAACAGCTGAAATGCTTTATCACTTGGTGTCTTCAAAAACATCTGAAGGTGATGTTTAGGGGCACCTAAACATCTTTTACATGTTGAGTGAAGGAGTTTCAATGAGTTCAAGTGGTAAAAGCTGTCCCCACGTTCCTGTTCAAAATAGAAATGCATTTATTTGGGAAAAAAGCCTCAACATTTATGAAGATAAACACTGAGATGTGCTTATGGATTGTTCTTTTTATGTAATACAGCTCAATAATAATTCAAACATCAACGTTTTCTGGAATTTAACATAACCATCCCAACTTGTTTTGATTTGGAGTTGTACTAACAGAGGGGCTTTACAGTAACACTGTAGTTAGGGACATGCACCGTCTGGTTAGGTTCCCAACTAGGAAACAATAACAGTTGCTGGACTAGTAATGGTACCAGTGACCCAAACTCTGCAGCGTGCTTAATGTGTCGGCAAGAAGATCCGATCTAACCAAACTCAAAAATCCTGAACGAAATCTAAATGCGGTCAATATCATCAAACAGATGGTTTATTTACAGGCAGCAAAGGTCTTTTTCAAAGCTGATGCACATCCAAGACGACCTGGCTCTCAGACTTAAGGCACGGATCAAACACGGACGAAACCAACGACAAAGTAACAAGCAGCTTGTACTGCGACTAGTATCGGCGTCTGCTCACGAAAATAAATAACATCTCATAATCTGACAGGTGAAACTCAATACCTTGGGTATCAGCCTTGCACCAGCCTACCAGTTTCTTTGCCCTGCGTCAGTGGGAGTGCATTCATATTGCTATACGGTTCTAAGAAAAAGCAATACTGACTAGAAACCAATGAAAGAATCTGAATGCTAATAAAGCCAATAAGAGCTGAGGTGTGGAATGGGCTGCAACAGCAAGGATCAACACAGTCGGTCAGTCAGTCCCTCACAGTTTCGCCAGACTCGTCTCCAGAGCCTCGATTTGAGCAGACCCCTCTTCCCCATTGCTGCCGCGTGCGCTGCACTCCACGAACTCCACCTTCATGGGCAGCTGGGAGAACTCAAAGTCCTTCCCCTTCTTCCCCAGGTGCACCGTAGCCCCGACAGAGCCGTCCTGAGAGCTGAGGGCGGCGGAGCGAGTGGTCCTCAGGGTGTTCCTGTATGGACAAAGAGGGGGGTCGGCAGCTTAAACGAACAGCTCTCTAAATACGATCAACTGGAGAACACATGAAAGCTAGCGTGGAGAAGAGCTGATGGAAACATCAAACAAGGCTCACTTCAAATTCGATTCTAGATGATTTTTGGAGAATCTGATTACCATGTTGTTCCTTTTAGATCTGTCAGAACAGAATGGAACGAAACAAATGCTCTGACTTACATAACCATCTAAAAATTTGGAATATATATTTAGGTTTTAGTAAACCAGTGAAACCAAGTTTATATGTAGAAAATAACTTCTGCAAAGCTACCAGACTAGGTTTTAACTCATCTGTATGAAGCTACACAACATGGAGGATCAAGGTTGTGTACAACTGCATCCCAAATGGCTAATTTAGGGTAAAATCTGAAGGCAGATAACAAGAAATGACTATTTATAATATATAATTCCAGTGTATTATTTATTAGAGAGAGGAGGACTGATGGCCTGGATATGCTTTGTCATATGCATAAGAGCAGTACCAGTGATGTATAAACCGG
Source organism: Prochilodus magdalenae (assembly GCA_024036415.1). Taxonomy (NCBI): domain Eukaryota; kingdom Metazoa; phylum Chordata; class Actinopteri; order Characiformes; family Prochilodontidae; genus Prochilodus; species Prochilodus magdalenae. The sequence continues at coordinate 227,061 of JAMWET010006552.1, forward strand.
TGGAACAAATTAGGATTAAGGATTGCCTTAGGTAAGGCTCCTTTTGACAATGCGACTAAAACTGGGCCGACAGCAAACCAGATATTGGTTTTAATGGAGTCGCAACAGAACACATGCCACAATTGACCTGTGAGGTGGAATAAAGTGGATAGTGCCCAATGGCTATAACGTATAACACCGCAAGAAATGTACTACTATACTACAGAGCATCTTCCTGCCTTTCTCCATCTCAAATAAGCAGCCTATACCGAGATATCATCAACACAAACATGTGAACTCAACATAACGCTCTGGCCAGACAGGTGTAATCACTTTCTACCTAAAAAGACAAGCTTGTTTGCAGTTAGCCTGGTAGATTCCAATATTAATGCTATTAGGAATGCACCGAAGGTTCAGCAACTGAAATTATTTGGCTGAAAATGGCAAAAAAAAAAAAAATCCACCAAATTAAAATGCCGAACAATTTATACCGAACAATTACATTGTTAATGGCGCTGTTAGCTTTTTCTAGTTCCCAGATGTAGACGGGAACCAGAGCAGAACTTTTACTTGTTAGCTTCAAAGCCAGCGCCATCTCTGCATGACTAGCACCAACATTAACTCCTCATGTTTCCACTGCGAGTCACACCGGAGCACGCTGGCGATCCCCAGCTTTTATTCGGTTTTAAACATTTCAGCCAAATAGAGCTCCAGACAGACTAAAGATCAGAACAGAGCCGCTACACGGAGACAGACAACAGCTCTTGGTGCGCATAAAGAAACACAAACCCCAATTTTACAACAACGTAATAAATCCGCAGCTAGCGTGGAGCTTTGTGAATGCAGCAAACATTCATGTCAACTGGGATGGGTTTAAGTCATACTGTGCTGTGTTGGTGTGTCTGTTGAGATGTTCAGTGTTCAGTAAGTGTGTTTAATCTGCAGTGTTAAATGTGTTAGTGTTTAATTCTTTGAACACTGATGTGTTCAGTTTTCGGGCAGCGACAAATGTTTCATTTTGTTCTGCTACGGCCCAAAAAGTTCATTTCGGTGCATCCCTAAATGCTATGGTTACGTTTTTACTAGTAATGCAGGTGGAAGGGTTTTGGAAAGTGGACACTCACAGCTCCTTCTCCAGCTGCTGCTGAATCAGTTTGGCCGACTTTGCCATGGTAATATCTAGAAGAGAGAAAAGGAAAACAGCATTTTCAAGTATTGAAACATACATGACATCAATCTGTTTATGCAACGTCTAAAGGACAGTCTAGAAGACAGTGTATTCATATCACAGTAAAGGCATGACAGTCACCAAATCAGATCCAGCATGTGGGTTTCCTCTCATTACAACAGTGCGATCGTACCTTGTTTGTTGCACACAATCAGCATTGCTGGGGGATTCTTGGCCAGCTCGCTGTCCGTCAGTAGAGAGTAGAGAAACTCTGCCACATCCTTGACCTCCTTCTGAAAGACTGCGCTATCCACCACGAACAAGATCGCTCTGGACCCAAGAGGACAACCACGGTCAGTTATACATACATGATCAAAAGAAAAGGGCCCTGTCCATCAACGTATGAGGGCCCAAGGTATTACCACAACACATACCACATGGATGTAAATAATTATTGAGGTTTTATTGTTAGTTTGGCCTGCAAGCTTGTTTCATGCCAATGCTAAATGCTGCCAAATCTGCTCTAATAATTTTGGACAGTGTGATGAAATTTTACATCTTTTTTTATTCTTCTTTGTTGAGCCCAGAAACGACATTTCTCCTGAGTGATCACATAAGAACCCCCAGAGCAGCTAGAGTCACCAGACCATCATCTCCACTGTGGGTGCTTTTAAAAGTGATATATGTAAATGACCTTGGTTCTGATTGGCTGCCCTGTACTGTGCCTCATTCAATTACCTGTGGTAAACCAAACCTGATCTATCTGTAAGGCACCAAATGAGGTTAGTTATGTAGCAGGTTCAGGAGGCTTTTTGTATTATGTGATGAGCCAATAGACTTATTTTCTCATCACCCCCTGTAGGTATAGTCAAGACAGAGCTAACAGGTACTGGCACTGATCATGAATCACGTTAACAGAGAACCTATAGGTGGTCTAAGGGCTCTACTCTCGCAGGTACTACCTCCCGGATTAATCAGACTGTGTTCCAGGCTTCTCTTCCTATTAGCTCTGTCTTTCTCTCTTCATCCAGGATCCACCCGAGGAGGATGGGTTCCCCCCTTGAGCCTGGTTCCTCGAGGTTTCTTCCTTCGACTCTAAGAGTGTTATTCCTCACCACTGTTGCCTCTGGCTTGCTCATGGGGGGCTTGGACCCCGGCTTTCCTTTCCTACTTCTATACATGAACTCCTTGTTTTTCCTTTCCTCTATATAAACTGCTTTTCTGTGAAGCTGCTTTGAGACGTTAGCTGTAAAAAGCGCTACACAAATAAATAATGATTGATTGATTGATTGATAGATAGGAGCGATTGAGGCCAATGACATTCATCACAAAACAATGGGTAACACTTTACATTAGGTGTTGACCAACTAACATGAAAGACGGCGGTAGTTAACATGACGTAATACGGTAACCATGGTTACAATGCTTAACTAATGTTCAGTAAATATATAACAACTACATGTTTACATGTTAGGTAAAGATGTAACGGTGGTTACGTGTTTAATTAACATTACTTAGCCATTGTTCATGTACTGCGTCATGTTAGTTAGTAAACTGCACATCTGTATTTATGCATCTTCAAGTAATAGGCTACTCAGGTCAGAAGAGGGTAGAGGAGGGCACCTAGTAACTGTACCTGACTGGCTAAGTCACAGTGACCAATCAGAATCACTCTACTCACAGTGCATCAGAGACACTTAGAGCTACCGGAGATTACTCTCCACCTTACTCGGACGTTAAACCCTCAGAGTATCCGTCTCACCTGGCAGATGCCTTGAACTTCTCTATGAACTGAGGTCTCAGACTTTCATGGCCAGGAAGGTCAACCAGAGTCCAGGTGGTCCCCTGCACATTAGGAGAGGTACAAATTCCATAAATTCATTTAATTACACTCATTTAACTAAACCACAAGTACATCTCCAAATGCCTTTTCAGTTCCATTTACATTTATGTACATTTCTTGGTTCCTTTGTGAGGTAGAATTTCATTCTGCTCTGTTGGTTCACACCCTGAACTGCATTGTAGTTTCTACAGGACCATTTTTCAGCCCTTCTTTATTCTTAGAATTAAACAGCTTATTGTAGTTACTCTGCCTTTAGGAGTGATATATGTAAATTACCTATCTTCTGATTGGCTGTCCAAGCATTCCACGCTTTCACATGCCTTGATCTTAATTCTAATGTGAACAGAAACCCGACTGTTTGTGTAGTTTAATTTACAGATTGAGGAAAATTAAGTTTTCCATGATATGGGACCTTTAATGGTTTTGCTTCATGACCTCTCCCCACCTGCATTGACCTGGTTGCGATTCAGTAAACATACATTGTGCATTTCCTCTGTGTGTGTGTGTGTGTGTGTGTATGTATGTATGTGTATATGTATGTATGTGTGTATGTGTGTGTGTGTGTATGTATGTATGTGTGTATGTGTGTGTGTGTATGTATGTATGTATGTATGTATGTATGTATGTATGTGTGTGTGTGTATGTATGTATGTATGTATGTATGTATGTATGTGTGTGTGTGTATGTATGTATGTGTGTGTGTGTGTGTGTGTGTATGTGTGTGTATGTATGTATGTATGTATGTATGTATGTATGTGTGTGTGTGTATGTATGTATGTGTGTGTGTGTGTGTGTGTGTATGTGTGTGTATGTATGTATGTATGTATGTATGTGTGTGTGTGTGTGTGTGTATGTATGTATGTATGTATGTATGTATGTATGTATGTATGTGTGTGTATGTATGTATGTGTGTATGTATGTATGTATGTGTGTGTGTGTGTGTATGTATGTGTGTGTGTGTGTTTATTTATTTATTTCTATTTTGTTTTGATCCAAGTTGGATTCCAAATCAATGCCAAAAGATGCTGGATGCACTAAGTAGTTCCACTGCAGATCTGTACGGCAAACAGGGCTCATCCAGCTGTACGATGCATGTGCACAATGCATGCTGGGTACTGTACTGAAAAAATTCCCCAGATTTTTCTACATTTCTAGATAATTCAATTCTGGACACGTTAACAAAGTCATTCGGAGTGGTTTGATGTAAAATACACTAATTATCTAAAAAATAGCTGCACCCAAAAGGAATCAGCCGACATTGTGGGACATGCAGGCGACATGTGCAGGCGACATAAGCAAGGACGGCCCTTATCTCTGTACCTGACTGACCTAACAGACTGGAGACATTCAGAGAGCAGTGATGCCTCCATTAGTCATCCTGGCGGCTACACAACACAGAACCACATGTGCGCAGACCGTTATGGCAACTGTCCTTAACACCATGTCAGCGTCATCAAAGATGGCAATGATGTCGTGCCAGACTTTCATGGAGTGACTCAGAATGGCTACAGGTCATCTTCAGTGACGAGACCCGCTTTCGTCTTGCTGCAGACGACCAACAAATCCGTGTGTGGAGGCAACGTGGTCAGCGGCAAGATAAAAGGGTTTGTTGTTATGCACCACATGTCTAAAAGGCCCTGGTGTCACTACACCTCCACCCCTACCGCACCATCTGCAGGAACTGTGAGAATATTATAGCTATAGAGGAGAATATAGCTGCATGGGATGGATTATCACAGGACACCATTAGGAACCTCTACAGCTCCATGCTGAGACGTCACACGGCAAACACAGCAGACTGATGCCACACTGAGAGACATACTCTACTACTACTACTACTAATTCTCTTACCCTCTCGTTCTTTGTCTTGTAGGATGCACTGCTCTCTGTGATGGATGTCTGAGTCAATTTGAATCTTTCCGTCAGCAGCTGAAGGAGGAGAAACAGAGCGGAAACAGCCACAGCTCAGTCACAGCTCAATCTGTTAACCTGTTTTATTTCACTGTACATATTAAAGGACGGGTGGAGAAACTTCTTACCCGACTGAAGAGAAGAGTTTTGCCTGCGTCGCATAAGCCCACCAGCAGAATGCTACTTCTTTTTGTTTGGGTGCCGACAAAGAACTTGAAAAACACTAGAATGTAGAGACAGAGCAGCTGGTTATTTGACAAGCATTCACAGGATTGAAGGGGAACTCCACCAAAACATTTCCATAATTAAAATTTCTGTATGATTCCGTGGGGGAGATGTGAACAAAGTCATGCAGAGTGTGTTGGAGAGCAATGCTCCATTCTACTTACTAACTTATTAGTGCTGACAGTGTGGGTGATGGGAACCATGCCTCCGAAAGCTCCCTCACAAAATGTTATTACATGAACTGGTTATGAATATGCTGCCTGATGTCTGAGACACTGTTTTACAATATGCTTGGTCTAAACTTACATTTTTAAGAGGATCCATATACAGAAGGATACTAGTAGGGACAAAACAGTCCCCCAATAAAATTATTTTCTCATATTTGCCACTATGATAACAACAACAACAACAAACTCAGAAGACACATGTAGGTTCACTGGTGCTTTTGGCTAGTAAGCCCTGGTTCCCATCACAACCACTGCAAAGAAAGTTGGCGTTGGTCAGTATCTCCACAGTAAATCATCACACGTCAAACCACTCTGGGTGGCTTTGTTTACATCTCACCTATTGAATTATACAGAAATTTTGGAATGCTGGTGGACTTCCCCTTTAAAGGCTATGCTTATTTATCAAGTTGTCCAGTTATCCACTAGGCCAAACAGGTCAGATTTCCTTAAAGACGTGGCAAAATAGTGCGGGAGAAAGATGGAAGATTAATTTCATCCTGCTTTCTATCTCAAATGTTCCGTTCCGCCTTAAATAAGGCTGCAGGTGCCGGCAGCTGCTGAACGATTTAAGGTGGAAAGAAAATGAGAGGGCGAATATAAGTACCTTAACTACAGCAAACTTCAGTTTAAAAAAGCTAAAAGTAGAAGTAAATAGAGCAAAATAAACGAACTGGCTGACTGTGCTTCCCCTGTAAATGCATCCCTAAAGTTGCTAAGCTAATTATGCTAACAAACACGTATACACTTTTATTAGCTTCAGCTAGCCTGCTTACCTATTGTTATGATTACAGCAGCAATGGCGACGAAAACCCCGATTAGAAATGTGGGGTCCTGTTCTACTATTTCCTTGAGGAAGGACTCAAAAGAGGGCTCGGAGGAAAAATCCTCCAAATCCAGAGAAATCTTCTCATCCATGTCGGCGGACTGTCACTGAGAGGCTGAGCTCACACGTGTCCTTACGGCGCCAACGGACATGCGCAGTGAGTAGACACGTCACGGCACAACACTAGTGTACAGACAGAGAGGATTAAGAGGGTTTAGTTTTCGTCTTAACCAATACAGTAAAATAAATAAATAAATAAATAAATTATATATATATATATACTGTAGTATATATATATATATATATATTTATATATATAATATTATATATAACTATATATATATATATATATATATATGACTTAATATAGTACTTAATTTGTTCCAGTTCCATCTTTTGTTCGGTTATTTATTAATTGGTAAATTTCCTTATACATGGATTAAAGCAAAATGTTTAAATAGCCTAAACCCGTGAAATTTAAAAAAAAAAAAAATCGATAGAACGAAAAGTATTATTAAATTATCATTATTATTATGATTATTACCAGGTATTGTATTACATTTGATACAATTTTGATAAACTTTGAAAATAAATAAACAGGTCTTTCTGTGTAACAGAGCAGAAATCATGAAGAAAGTGTATCTCAAAAACTGGATAAGTAAAAAAGAAGTGAACCAGAGGAACAGCGGAGTTAACAGAGCCGTCTCTTGCTGTGGCGGAGGAAAAGTGCAAATCTACGCCATCTGCTGGTCGCGCTCAAGACATTTTGAATCGCCATTCAGTTTGGGTCGGTTTAATAACGAATAAATATCACATAAAGCTGGACATTTTGTAAAACTCAGCACCAATTTAAACAACATAATAGCAGAACATTTTGCTGAACCATATAACTACAACGAGTCAAAATCCAATTAAACTACAAATCCCGTCATGCAGAGCGGCCGCCTGTTGGTGGGCTGTGTGATAGTTACGTCATCATCCCGCCAGACTTTGTAGTTTGGATTATGGAAAAGCTTTGGCTGACTGTCAATTCGTAATTTCTATCTATCTATCTATCTATCTATCTATCTATCTATCTATCTATCTATCTATCTATCTATCTCTGCGGCAGGTAACACTGGGGAACAAAACGTGAGTACAGTGATTGTAGTGGGGTATGTTTTCATCAGAATGAGCCTCAGAAAGTTTAAATATACAGGTCTGAAGATTAATAAAAGATTAACTTACTTTAGAGGATCAGTTTAAGAGTGAAATAGCCGAGGGGAGCTTACAGCTAGGCTAACCGTATCTCAGGTGAACTGAGCAGCGTTAGCAGCAGCTAGCTCTAAACAGTGGATACAGTAATAACAGCTCTGAGGTAAATGTGAGGTAACTGGTCATGTGACTATTAGTATACTACACTGTACATCAGAACTTGATACTGTATTGTAAACCACACACAGGGGGCGTACACCGTGTGCGGTACACACTACTGTAGTATACAGTGTGTAGTATAGTAGTGTGTCATTTCGAATACAGCCATAGACATTCATAGACACTCACATCTGAGCCGCCGCTAGTAGTGTACTAGAAGTACAACACATTCCCACTTCACTATTCAAAGAACCGGAAATAGTTCTATATAGAACCCATGAGGAACCCATTAGAACCTTGTTTATTAGAAATATACAGTGTAGTTTAAAAGGAATGTATTACGATTATTCACCTTCATTGTATTCTAAATATCATATACCGAGATACTGTAGAAACTTTACCGAGAGTTACATCCGGATCGTCAGGTCCTACCCCACAAAGGCAAGAATACAAACTCTAAAGTGTGTGTGTGTGTGTGTGTGTGTGTGTGTGTGTGTGTGTGTGTGTGTGCGTGCGTGCGTGTGTGCGCGCGCCCCCAGGCTCGTGGTATATGTGGAGCACGCGAGCTTTCTCGCCTTGGACACCTCTTCTGTACCGTGTGCTGGTATGTTCTGACCGCCTCGCCGCTTCGCTCTCTCCCTCTCTCCCTCTGAGGACCTTCATGCAGCCGGACGTTGGGTTGAAGGAAACAAAGCGCGCACTCGGCTCCGTCCCTCCAGCAGCGCCTCTGCAGAGCTGATACACCCGCACGGCGTGCTCGATCACTCCGGGGGAGAGATGTTACGGTGCGCGTTCTGGCTCTCCCTGTGCGTCTTCATGCGCTCGAGTGGACTTGCGCTCGGAACTGGCTTCATCTACCAGTTTCCCGGACTATCAGTGCAACATGTGAACTCAGAACAGAGTGCTGGACCTCCAGCCGCTGGCTTGAACTCTCAGCGCAGGTATGGGCTCATGCTTCTTCTGCGTGTTGCTGCTTTCAAGGGTTCAGGCTTTAGACTGTCTCGGTATTGTGCTGGACGTGCCAGTCAATTAGTGAACTCGGCACATAGAAAGCCCAGAGGAATGGGACGCAGTCATACATATGGCTAAAGTCCTTATGCTCAAAGCCAAGTGTGGGCTGGAGGGATACAAAGCCCCCCCACCCACCACTGGGCTGTGGTTCTCGGGACTTATGGGGCTCTGTCCAGAACTGATCATCCAACATCAGTACCTGGCCTCAGTTATGCTCTTGTGGCTGAATGTAATCAGCTCCTCACAGCAGTGTTCCAACATCTAGTGTAAAGATTTGTAGAAGCTGGAGGAAAAGGTGGAGGGTGCAATGGGTGTGAAATGGTTGATTGAAGAGACTCACCAGTGAACCTACACAGGTTTCTGTGTGTGGTACAACAGATAGCACCACTACCTGCCACTGAGCTTCCACCCCATGTGGGAGACTGGGGTTCGATTTCTGGGCTGGGGGGCTTATACTGTGCTACACCAGTAAGAGTCCTTGGGCAGGACACCTAACACTATGTAGGCCTATTACTATGATGTAATCTTGATGATGCTGAAATGTCTTAAAGGTGTCGTAAACCAGCGTCTCAGACTTTCAGTGGTGTGTTTCTAAGCATTGCACGTCATAACTGTCTATGACGAAGCTTCCAGAGCCATGGCTCGTGTCAGACGTCTGGTTACCATCACCCCCAGTCTGTAAGTGTCTCTAGAATGGAGCATTTCATACTAAAGCACTCTTAATGACCTAGGTCTTAATGGTGAACGTTTTAAACGATCAGTGGCATTGTTCTTTAACTGGTCATTCAAAACCAGGTTCAGCAGGTTCTCTCCTGGTTCTCCTTTGTTCAGCACTTCACTCCTGCTATGCTTTAGTTCTTAGATATTTGGGGTTTTTTTTATACCATCTATATCATCGTCAGAATAATAGCTGCACCCAGAAGGAAGTGTGGGATCGCAGTGCTATTGGGAAGGAAGATAAAGGATACCAGGAACAATAACTGATGATACATTTAGACTGATATGGGGAATATTCATTGAGCTTCACCTACAGAAGTACTATCTCTCAGGATGTCGGGGCATCATGGAGTAATAGAGGTTCCTAATGGTGTCCTGTGATAATCCTTGGCACTGACCACGGTGCCCCCACACATGGATTCGCTGGTCGTCTCCACCAAGACAAAAGCGGGACTCGTGACTGAAGATGACCCATTGCCATTCTGAGTCACTCCATGGCTATGTGGCATGACACCATTGCAGTCTTTGGTGACGGAGACGTGGTGTTAAGGACAGTCGTCGTAGCGGTCTGTGTGCATTTAGTCCTGTGTCATGCAGCCGTCTACCAGTGGAACTGGCACTAACAGGATGACTTATGGAGGCATCACTGCTCACTGAATGTAATCGTGGGTGTTGGGTCAGCCAGGTACAGGGCCCGTCCTTGCTCACGCCACATGTGCTGCCGAGTGTGAAACTTTAATTAGTCTCATGTCTCACAATCTCAAACCTACCCAAAGTTTTATTCCTGTCAGCTGATTCCTTCTGGGTACAGCTAGTCTTTTGATGATGAGTGCATTAATCCATTTCATTCCTTCTTTTTTTTAGGTATATTATAATATTATTATATTTACTGTTTTCACACTGTTTGTATAAAATAGTAGCATATTTTCATGGTGGGCTTTTACAGGGGATTCTCCTCAATTGTTCTGCAATGTGTGTATAATTCTATCAATAAAATGCCAACAAAGTTTTGTGGTGGCGATGGGAACCAGGCATCAAAGAATTTACAGCCACTAAAAGCCTCTTTTAGGAGAATTTAGGAGAATGAGGTTATGAATATCGTCGCTGTCCAAAGAAAAACAGGTATCTCCAAAATGGCAACTTTACAGGAGAGACTAAAAACCTCATTCGATTTGAATGGGAGTCAATGGAACCAGACGTCTTTCCAAACAGTTTTGGGGTATTTCTGTTAGTCCATTCTTCATGAAATTTCCACACAGTGTAAATATCAACTCGTGTGATCAAATGAAGCATAAAAGTAAAAATCAACCAAAATGGAGATACATGTTTTTCTTTGGACAGCGACTATATGCTCCCTGATGTCTGAGGCACTGTGTTGTGATAGGTTTGAGAAGGTTGTGCTTGTTTTTATCCAGAGGAGTACATGACCACAGAATTATGCAGATATTTTGGGGAAAATTGTTGAAATTCCTCAATAATGCATGATAGCTAGCACCCACCTAACCTATAGCCCACCCCCGTCTAACATGGCATTCTGGCTTCCCAACTGGTTCAGGCTAATGTTTTACTGGGTGTCTGACTTACAGCTCTTTTCAACAAGCCCATCAAAGTGTTTCACAAATCCATGAATTATGAATCAGTGGGCTGTTGAATCAGACGTTCCAGTCAGTGAAAGAGTTTAAAGGAATCCATAAAACCAACTGAACACCCTTTCACTGCGCTGAACTTGTACCCATGGTCATTGTGTTTGTTTGCTGCTGTCCATAAGGTGTACCAAGTCTACGTGTGTCAAGGCTAGAGACATTCAAACTCTATTTTTTACCACTTCCTGTTTACTCTATTCCCATCAGACGTGATATAAAAATGATAACTGAAAGACAGATTCATATTTAATTTACTATGTCAAATTTTCAGTGGGTTTAAAGTTTTCATAGCCTTTGTAAGTACTTGGTGGCATTGGCTTTTAATTACTACACAAATTAAAACACTTGGAGTTTCCTTCCACAAACATCTTTCCGAAAGTTGTGGTGCACTTTGTGTCCATTCTACCTGATGGTTAGCTTGTTAGGTCTTCTTGTTTAGACATGCGTTTTCAGCTCAGCCCACCGATTTTCTAAGGGATTCAGGTCATGGTTATGATGGCAGCCTCCTGTACATTCACTTTGTTGTCTATTTACCTCAACTTTGGATTAACACTTAGGACCATCGACATGCTGGAAGACTCGTCTAGGACCAACTTTCTGGTTGATGTCTCCAAGTGGTTCTTTATTATTTCCAGAAAATCCTCCTTCCTAATGATGCCCTTAGTATCCTAAAGGGTGATGCTACCACCACCATGCTTCACAGCTGGGATGGTGTTCTTTGGATTAAAACTTTTGCACATTTTCCTCCATACATGGCCAAAGCAAAACAGATAACACCTCCAAAAGGGCTAGATCTTTGTCCTGGTGGTCATCTGTAACCTTCTGTCTGGCCTTGTTCTATTTTATATCATGATGAAGTAGAGCTTTAGAAAAGTAGAACAGTACTCATTCAGCAGGTTCTTTGTTGTTACCTTGGGGTTCAGTAAGATCTTTTGTTTGGCCTTGGGACCTGGAGTTATCAGATTTTTATTCTTTCGGGATTGGGCAGATGCTGTTTTCCCAAGCAGCAATTTGATCATTTCTTACACAGGAAGGCAAAGGTAGGGTTGGCCAAGTGCTCATATTGGTATAGTGTCGGGGGCTTGCCCGTGTAGGGTATCAAATCCCAGTCTACTGCATGGGAGGTGGAGGCACTCCAGATGAAATCCCAATTATGAGAGTTGGCCAAGCAGAAGTCCATTGGGGCATATAGAAGTCAACCTTGGGGCATATAAATGTCTGACCCACCTTAAATCTGATTCAGTGAATTAAAGCTAAAGTAATCAGTTGTTCTATAATGAGCGACAAAAAGTGTGTGGAACTTGAATGTCATAGATCAAAGCGTTCTTGTAGCCATGACTATGTAATAGCACCCTCCTGTGAGTTGCTGTTTTCCTTCTCCAGAAACTGGTGTCAGTACACGGTATCGAAGACAGTTACATGCCAGGTGCACAACGGCACGGAGACGACGGTCCAGAGGGTGTTTCAAGGCTGTCGGTGGCCGGGGCCGTGCGCAAAACTCATCAGGTAACTTCTACATGGTCGTTACTGACTTTTGATGTGTCCTTTTTACTTAAAGACATCAATCGCTCAGGAACACAAGTCAGATTTAGATGCATAAATGAATTAACACCGTAAATAATATCTTTTACCCCAGCTATTTATTTTTTCTTCAGAAGCCCCATTCGTTTCCTGACTACATCAATAGCCATAGCCAATAATTTCACAGCGTGTTTGCTATCAAAGAAGAACACCAGAACTTTGGACGCTTTCAGTGAGATGGATGAGATATCGGCTTGCGAGGGTTGATTTGTTTGCCCAATTATTAGATTATTTAAATTAGATCAGGTTTTGAAAACTAATATTCACCCTTCAGTTTCAAAACTAACAAGGCAGCCCACCACAGAAGCCTCCCCGTCTTGATTTTGAGGCCAATACAAGTAAATGCTCTTGGTAATTAGTTACTATGCTTTTAATGATTCTGCTCGTCTTTGACAGTTACAGGGCTCTGGTCAGACCCGCTTATAAGGTGGCCTACCGGCAGGTGACCGCACTGGAGTGGAGATGCTGTCCTGGCTTCCTGGGCAATGACTGCAGTGAAGGTGTGTGAATCTGGTCATGCTCCACAGTTAACAACACAGTTTCATCTATGACTGTATATGCGCTGAAAGTACCCAAAAACCATTGCAAATATGATTTAATATTTGGCTTGTCATGTGTGACCATTGTGTTATATTTTGACCAATAGTTGCCCAGCCCAAAGAAGTGTGGATCGATTACAGGGGACATGGGAAATGGAGTTAACTTGAGACCAGCTGTCATGGTTTTAATGTTTGTAGAAGTGTTGAGTGTTGCTGGCAATGTTAGAGCTGGATCTCTGCGTAATGTTTTTTACCACACTTTGCCGAGTACGACAAAAGCAAGGCTCCCACTGCAAATGGTATGACTTAGCAGTTGTAAGGGCCTCGTAAAGAAACACACTTTCCTCCCTCACTCCCAGTGCAGGCAAGAGTCGTTCGGTGCTACTTCAATACCTGCACTCATCACCAAAAGAACAGTTGCCCCCAGAAGGAATCAACCGATAGAAATGGAACTTGGTGGGTAGGGTTGACTTAGTGAGACATGCCAATGATTCAAGTTTCAAACTCAGCCTTACATGTGACGCAAGCAAGGGCGAGTCTTGTCGCTGTACCTGGCTGACCCAACAGCCACAATTCACTGACAACACCCAGCGAGTAGTGATGTCCTCCATGAGTCATCCTGTTGGTGCCAACACCATTGGCAGACGGCTGCGCAACACAGGACTACATGCACACAGACTGTTATGACGACTGCCTTTAACGTCACCAAAGACTGCAATGGTGTCGTGCCAGACTGTCATGGAGTGGCAGCCGGTCATTAGACACCATTAGGAACCTCTACAACTCCATGCTGAGAAGTCAAGCATATTGCGTTAGCCCGACACCATACTGGGAGACACTATTTCTATTTGTGTAGCTCAATAAATATTGTCCATATTAGTCTAAATCTACCATCATTGATTGTTCCTGGTAACCTTTATCTTCCTTCCCAATAGCACTGCACTCCTACACTTCCTTCTGGGTGCAGCTGTTCTTTTAATGATGAGTGTATAATTCTTTTACAGTATTCCAGCCATAAATACATACATTTTATTTTTTAACATTTTTGTACACTGCAACTGTCAGTTATGCTGCATGTGTTTACAATCTGATAACTGCAGAAATTCTGAATGCTTATTCCCAACATGGCAGTTTATTTTCACACATACACATACAGAGAAAAATGAAAGAAATCAGAGTAAGAGTCTGCAGTGGACATGACTATTCGACTATTTCGATATTTGTTCATTCGGTAGGTATTTGGTTTTTCGTTTTGAGATTCAGTTGTCTATTTTTTTCTACTTGGCTATATGAGTAAGCTGCTAAAGGTTTCTTGGGTGAAGCTTACGCGACTTGAGGCTACACACCATAACGCAGCTCTATATGTAATTTGAAAAACTACGTCAAGCAGCCCGAAACTCAGGTCTCAGCTCCACTGGGGAGAATCCACCACTCTACCCGTATTCAAACTGTTCAACCTGAAAGTCCTTGTAGGAATGAGCCTAAAACAGCCCAACATCAACATATCTTCTCTTTAAAAAGCTGAACTACTTGCTACCCAGTCCGGCAACACCACAATGCATCTGTCTGAGTGTTCAGACAGAGGGCGAATACAGGAGTACAGCATGAGGACCGTATTGCGTTTTGGGAAAACTGAAGCATGGAAATCTATTGTAGTAGACCCTCAAAAATATGATTATAAATATTTAAAATGAGCTTAACTGGTCGAGATGGTGACCCCTGGTTCCCATCACCACCGGTAAGAGGGTAATTGGCCTGACATTAGCTACATTAGCCTTGTAGCTCCAGTGTAAACCCAAAGGCACAAACCTAATTCACCTAGCATGCCTTAGTTGATCAAGTGTGTTTGGTGTAGCAGGGGGTTTAAATCTCCCACCCTTTCTTGGCCTAGATAACTTTGTCCTGTTCCTCTCCCCCACCTTTCCATCCCCACTGACATACCACTCCGCCAGCAATAAGTGCTCTGCGGTTTCACACTCTTTAATCAGGATTCTTTTGTCTCTCTCTTTTTCTGTAAAGAGTGAGGTCATCCACCACAGGCATGGAATACCCCCCCAAACCAAGTAAGACTGCATAGCTCCTCCATCACCCCTTCCACTCTCCATACATCTTAACCTCCTTAGCCCTGACCCAAGCCTTCTCTCTTGCCTTCTATCCTTCTTCATTCGTCTACTATCATCGCTGCTCAAAGCTGCTTCCTGGCCATGTCCTTGGGGTTGCTCTCCTGTCACGCCCTTTTACCCCCCACAATACAAAAAACCTTGAGTGTTTCATATTGCGTCCCCCAGCCCTCGGCCCAGAGGCCGTCATGCTTGAGCCCGGGCCAGCCGTCTGCGGCCACGTCTGGCTGAGTTGCAGAACATCTGGAAGCGCTGTGGGCCTTTTCGCTGCTTGACGGAGCGAGCCAGCTAGGGAGAGCACGTCGCTCACACACATATACATGCTCTCGCGCCGTTTCGTCCTGGAAACAGCTAGTGCAGGGGAGTATATTAAAGAGCATCTGAATGATAACAGGGCACAGCGGAGCACATAAAACCTTCCCTCACTTACATGCTGAAAGGACCGAAGCCATTTGGAAAGCAGCCGCTGTGGCCGAGGTGCGACTGAGTAATGCGTGAGAACAAGATCAATTTAAAGTTAAACCCTTTCCCCAATGCTAGAGAATGAGATATCAAAGTCATGGCCACAATTTAGTAAGGCATTGGAGTGAGAGAGTTAAGTTGTGGGAACAAGATAATTCAGTAACCATAGTTAAGTGATAGCCATGAGTCAGAAAGTTGAGGGAAAGAGATAATTGAGTCATGGCCACAACACAATTCATTAGGATGAGATATTTAAGTTGTGGGAATGAGAGAATTCAGTTTTGATTGTTAGTTACACAGTAGTATGGTGTGGGAACAGGATAAGTAAGTCATGGCCTGACTCTGTAAGGTGTGGGAATGACCAGTCAAGACCACGACTTAGTAATGTATGAGAACAAGATCGAGATACCAAGACAGGTAATACAGGTAACTCATGGCCATGGCTTGGTATACCATTAGATTGAAATAGTTGGGAGTTTTCAGAGTTAAGTCATGACCGTAACTTAGTAAGGAGTGGGAATGCGGTAGTTAAGTTGCAGCAACAGGGTAGTTCGGTTTTAATAGTTCAGCAATGACAATGAGACAGTAAGGCATGGGAATGAGATTGAGATAGTTGAGTTGTGGGAGTTCGTAGAGTCATGACCATAACTTAGTAAGGAGTAGGAATGAGGTCATTAAACCACAGCCATGACTCAGTTAGACACTGGAGCAAGAAGTAATTGAGTAACAATTCAGTTTCCATAGTTAGTGATCATAACTCAGGAACGTGTGGGAATGAGATTATTCAGTTTTAATGGCTAAGCTGTGGCCATGTCTTAACTACAGGGACAATGAAACTGAAACACCTGTCATTTTAGTGTGGGAGGTCTCATGGCTAAATTGGACCAGCCTGGTGGCCAATCTTCATTAATTGCACATTGCACCAGTAAGAGAAGAGTGTGAAGGTTCAGTTAGCAGGTAAGAGCACAGTTCTGCTCAAAATACTGCAATGCACACAACATTATGGGTGACATACCAGAGTTCAAAAGAGGACAAGATGCTGGCGCATCTGTGACCAAGACAGCAAGTCTTTGTGATGTATCAAGAGCCACGGTATCCAGGGTAATGTCAGCATACCACCAAGAAGGACGAACCTCCACCAGCATCACGTAGTGACCTGGCCACTATCCTGCAAGAAGAATGGCTTAAAATCCCTCTGACCACTGTGCAGGACGCAGTATATGTCATTCCCAAGACCAACTGACGCTGTATTGGCCGCAAAAGGAGGCCCTACACCATACTAATAAATGATTGTGGTCTAAAACCAGGTGTTTCAGTTTCATTGTCCAACCCCTGTATATCATTCCAACGTCTTAGTAACCCATTTTTGTTTTTCTTGCTCCCCTGCCGTCCACCCATGCCCACGACTTAACTAAGTTAGTGTAATTTTATTCAGAAAAGATGTCACGAGTCAGATAGTAATTTATTATAATGCCTTTACCCCAAGTTAATATCGTAGCCCCAAGCTGGACGGATAGTCTGTTCTCCATGTTGGACTGTTGTTGCATCCTTATTAAACTTCATCTTCAACTGACTTTATGTGCTTCAAACTGTTCAGCATGTTGAATTAGGAAGCTAGCCCTGAAAGATAAAATACCATAGCCAATATAACATAGGGGTGTAAGAAAATAAAAAAAATACCCACCACTAGATGGCAGTGTTCTTCACTATTAGACTCTTCCAGTCCAACGTAAAAACAGCTAGCAAAAGGGGTGGTACTGCTAACATTAGCATTGGCAAACATGCATATGGGGGTGTGGTTTTGTTCAGTGACAGATTTCCTATAATTAATTATATTTTAATTATATTTGACAAATTGCAGGATATCGCAATATATCGAATCATAACCCCCGCAGAATGACTCATATCGTATCACAGGGTTCTTCCCAGTACACAGCCCTATAGCATGCATATACACATTGTATGTGAAGAGTGTGAGAAACCACATAAGGAAGTCTGTTTGAGACTGTGTAATAACTCCTCATGGTTTGAGGCTTATGTGCAATGGTTCTGGTATGTAGCTGGGATAAGCTTTGCTGCATTACTGTATTAAGCCTCGTAGCTCCAGTGTGATAAAGAGGCAAACTTCAGGCACCAAACTGGCACAAAATCAGCCTTTTTTTTTTGGCTGAAATATTCCTGGGACCCGATTGGCTCGTGCAGTGGACTTATGTTACCGAACGTATGTTTCTCACAGCTCGTCTTTGACCTCTTGTACAGTAGGAACCAAATGCCAGCAGATGAACTTTCAATGGAGGCGCTGCAGTGATCCCCCTCAGCTTTTTATGGGCCATCAGAGGGAAGTACACAACGGCTACATTATCGGAATGCACTTGTGGTTAGCAGATTGGCCTTTTCTAGCTGTTCAGCCTTTGTTGTCTTCGCTGGTGGAGCCTGAGAAGCTCTATCGAGGGAAGAACACACAAACGCTCGAGCATATTAGCGATAGTTTCCACAAACTTGCAACCACCCGCCTCAAGGGGTTCCTTATGGAATTACTGCATGCGACTCGGGTAATAAGACGAGGATTAGGGGTTACTTACGACTACGTCCCGCCTTGCCATATCGCCGTGTCGTGTGTGCATGTGTTTGCTGCGTGGGAACATGTGCGGGATCAGCGTGTGCGGGAGTGTTCTGGAGCGAGGAGAGGAAGAAAAGTTTTGAGATCTTTTGCAGGTCGTCCCATGTTTGTTCCCGTATTTATACAAGCTGGTCCCTGTTGGGATTCGTCATGGCCTTGTTTCCAAGTGGTACTCCCCAAAACCACACACCACCTCCCTGCCCTTCTAACTTCTCTGCTTTCCGTCCTCCTTTATTTTGGGAACGAGACCACAGAGGTGCTGGATGTATCTGTGTACATTCACCACCGCGCTCTGTTTTCTCTCATATCACTTCATTTCCTCCCCCAAGGGGCAGCGCATGGGGAAGCAGGAGTTTCCCAGGGAGTCGGCCCTGCCGTCGGCGCACAGGGACCCTGGAAAGAGGGGTTACTGAGGGGGCTGCAGCATCCCCAGGTTTCGGGATTTGTTTGCTTGCCTCTTCTAGACATATTAGCTGGGCTTGAAAACAGGTTTAGCATATTAAAGATCCGTGAGGGATGATAGACGTGCTGTCCGCTAACTACAAGGACTTCAGTGCAAACTGGCTGGGCTGCTCCTGGGTGATAGAAGTTTGGAGTAACACTGTGGACCCACCAGTGGGTCCCGGGCCTTTAAGGAGTTAAGGGTGGAGTACGTACTTGTAGTTGATGCTTTATTTATATATACTTTTTCGAAACCTGCACTGTTGAAGTCAACACTGCATTTGCATTACAGCGATCCCAATCGCTTCCGTCACCAGCTGTTGGTCGCTCAGAGGGTGTGCCCGTTTAGTAGTGTGTACAGAGTTGTAGGCTATTTCAGAGCCACAAAGTAAACTCTAAAACTCAACTAACGTGACAACCTCACACAGTTTGACTCCAGTAGTTACTTTTCCCAGAGGTGTGGACTCGTACGACTGGGACCCGGGTTATAAATCTCACGACTTGTGGCCAAGGGCGTAGGTTCGGTCTCAACATTGGTTGGGACACAACAAACCCAACCCTTGAATACCCTAACAACAAGCAGCAACAACAATGCTCATGGCTAAATGTGTAACGGCCAACCACCAGGCATCCACCAAATCTGGCCCCACTACGCAATTCTTTGATGCTTGAGTGTCTGAACATTGATGTGGCCTACATCCAGGAACTTCTCCAGTCCACGCCAAATCCAATCACAGCTGTTATTCGTGGAGGCGTTACACACTCTTAGGTACACTGCAGTCACAGGTGACTCTCTGTTTGTCTGGTGAGCTTATTAATTGATAGTAACAACAGATAAGGACTCATTTCGTAAATAAGGATATTTGTTAATATGCTTCACGGTCAAAAGTGAAACCACACAAAGACTAGTTACCCATGCACCGTGTTCTAGTGCCTTTGTTTGCTCTAGACGGAAGAGGTTGTGAGAAAGGAAAGGCAGGGGTTCATTGTTTGCTTTACCTTTGGCAAAATGTATGTGTGCGCACTAATGGCATAAGTACTGAGAAAATCACATCCATATGGAAGGAACTACCCGAGCGAGCCACAGCGAGAAATAAACCTACCTAACGACCACCTCTCAAAGCGAGCTCTTACCATCTCTCTAATAGTGGGAAAAAGAAGGGAGCCAAAAGATAAGAGATGGAGAAGGAGGGCAAAATTTAATGGGGCAGTGAAAGTGGGTTAATGGGGTCTGGTGCCATGCTTTACGGCTCGGTGTTCCAACTTCGAGCGTCAATACAACCTTTGTTCCGGACGAGGAACAGACGGGGAACGCAATGTTCTACTCATATCTCGGGCCAAAAGTAAGATTCTGAGCACCATCTATTCAAGACTAGGTCCCCAAGCAGATGTGCAGGGCTGAAATTGACTGGTTCTGCTAGGAGAACTTCCCTGGGCCTGAGGAATGATGTCATTGCGGCAGCTTGAACAACTTTACGCGTCGACTCACCTCGGTCCGCTACACACCATCAAACCCAAAAAACCACCTCTGTCGCGCCTGAACCGTTCCAATTGTCCCGGGCCCCCACATCTTACACCCCTGCTGGTGCAGCAACTGGAGCATGCTAGCTGAAGGTCCCTCTGGATCGATCCAGAGGCGCCTCAGTTTCAGGAGGCTTTCAGGGCGTTTGACGCTGACGAGGCCCAGGCCTCGGCAGAGGCGGTTTTCCATGGGGGCACAGCATTTCCAGAGGGCAGAACCTTGAGCTTGATGAGACCCAGCGTCGTTTGTTCCAGCCTGGTGGATGGCATGCGGAGGAGAGTGCTAACGTTATGCTAAGCTGTAAATCTACAGCCTGAAAGAAGCGGGCCACGTTTTGAAGTACTCTAAGAGATACAGCTGGAGCAGGAGGAGAGCTGTGGGGTGACCTGATTGAACCCTGCTTTGAAGAATGGATTGATGTCTTTCTTCTGGGTATGGTTTTCTATTTTTGACATTCAAGTATCAGTTGACGGGATGTCCCGCTGCAGTGAAGGGAAAAGCAGAATGGCCAAAAGTAGCATGCGCCTGTACTGTTTAGTTATAGCACTGGTGTTTGGAGGCTAAAGGTGAGGAAATCAGTAGGTTTTTGTGTAGACAGGTACTGGAGACTGCTTCTTTAGATGGTTAGCTAATGAGCTAATGCTAATATTGTGGTGTACTAGTGCATTGCTGTATGCTGACAAAGACTCTTACAGTCCTCAGTGAATTAGGTGAAGGTGGGTTAGTTTGTAAAACAAATGTACACTCATCATCAAAAGAAGAGTTGCACCCAGAAGGAGGTGTGGGATGGGAGTGCTGTTGGGAAGGAAGATAAAGGATACCAGGAACAATCACTGATGATACATTAAGACTGATATGGGGAATATTTATTGAGCTACACATACAGAAGTAGTGTCAATCAGTATGGTGGTGAGCCACCATGTTTGCTAACCCATCATGCCAGACGTCTCGGCATGAGTCATCCTGTTAGTGCCAGCACCGTTGGCAGACGGATACACGACCTCATGCACACAGCCTGTTACAACAACTACCCTTAACACCACGTCAACTTCACCAAAGACTGCAATGGTGTTGTGCCAGACTGTCATGGAGTGACTCAGAATGGCAGTGGGTCATCTTCAGTGACGAGTCCCACAAATCTTGTGGAGGCACTGTGGTCAGCAGTTTGTTTTCACATGTCACACATCCAGGAGACCTGGTTTCACTCCACCTCCACCTTTACCACACCATCTGCAGCAACTGTGTGAGAATATTCAAGCTGCAGGGGATGGATTATCACAGGACACCATTAGGAACCTCTACAGCTCCATGCCGAGACGTCTGGTATGTTGGGTTAGTCATACTGAGAGACAGACTTCTGTATGTGTAGCTCAATAAATATTCCCCATATCAGTCTAAATGTATCATCAGTTATTGTTCCTGGTGACCTTTATCTTCCTTCCCAACAGCACTGCAATCCCACACTTCCTACTGGGTGCAGCTATTCTTTTGACGATGAGTAAAATAAAAAAAAAGTGTTTTTTCATTTGCACCACCTTAAATCAGTCTGAAAATCATGAGTTGAGACTTTCTGCTGACTCTAGTTCCAAGTCAGAAACATTCAATGAGAATTTAAGATGGAGAACCTTAATTAAACTGACATGGTTGATCTGGCCTGGTTTTCTGATCATGTAGTCAAGTCTTGGCTACACCATTGTCCGCTGAGAAAGCAGGTCATCTTTAGTTCAGGACCAAAGAAACTCATCTCATCCTACTCCTCCTTCCATCCTCCCTTCCCTAGCTCACTCATCCCTTTCTCGTGTCGCAGTGACCACTCACTTCCATTTCTGGACAACAAGCGCGTTGAAAAGAAACCGAGCCAAGGCAAACTAAAAAGATACAGTGTTCCGTCGTAGACGTGTCCTGCTGTAGACGTACACACACAAGCTTTCGGACTCCGGACCCCGTCCTCCACTGCTTCGTCTTCCACCCATCTCTAAAGGGGGCCACTCAACTCCTAGCCACAAAGCACCATGACTCATCTCTCCTTTTCCTCGGCACTCCAACTTTGGGCAGAATCAACAGTCCAGGCAATGAAAGGACTCCTTTAAAGCCTCGGAGGATCTAGCGAGTGCATCTTAAACTAACATCTGGGCACATTAATCAGCTGCTTATGTTACTTAAAGAATACGATAGCATGGAGAGTGGAGATAGACCGAGAGTGGCTTTTTCCATATTAAGACGGTTTTTGATGTCCTACTTACATGAATCAGAGCTCTATGCAGTGTCGTTTGTTTAAACATGAACTGCGTTTCAGGCATGGGATAGATCTCAGGGATACAGCTCATGTTTCATGGACTCTCACCTCAGGTTGTGCTGAAGCAGATCAAGAGTTTGTGTACTTATGACGGCATGGAACACGTCAGTAGAAAATCTGGTAGCAATTTCTCTGCCATTGCTCCTCCACCCCCCCTCACCCTTCACACTGGCCCGTTGATGGATATCTCAGCCTGTAGTCCCAGGGCCAGTAAGGCAATGGACAAATAACACAACGTTTCACTTCAGCTGCGTCGGGATATTGACAGGACCAGGAGTTCAGCAACCTCTACTCTCCCTGCTGTTCTGAACTGGAGTTAGGGTAGAGTAGGAAATTACTCTACTGAGGTCCCAGGCTCAAGGACAAAAGATTGGGTCCCTGGAAAGACCATGATGAGTCCTCAGGATGTGCCTGGGATACAGCAAAAACGTGGCCCATCTCGGAATCCCCTAGGATTGGGAAGCACTGGCTTAGAGGAACACCATCTGCTATTATCTCAGTGGCGCCACTAGAGGTTTAAGGATAGTGGGGCTAAGCATGTTCTGGGGTGGACCAAGGGCAAGGTCCGTTTGCTGGACATGTCTGTTGATTGGCTTATACCTTATGAGCTTTAATATGATTGGCTTACAAATTAGGAGGTCTGTTGTGATTGGATGAGGTCCAGGTTATGTCAGAGGCAGCAGCAGCGCCTCCCCCTGGTCACGTCTTGCTATCACAGTGTATTGTGAATGAGAATCAACTATATTTGATATTTGACTTCTAGTGTACATTTGTTTATCTAATTTTGCAATATTAAAACATCTTATGAATTACAAATAGGATGTATGCATGCAAGAAAAATTTATCAAAACAATTGAGAAGGCATAACTGATTCTCCCCTGGCAAAAGCTTTATATCACTACCGTATCATAACAAGAGTCCTGTGTAATTAAATCATTCATTCATTTATTCATCTTCTAACTCACTTATTCTTCTTGGTCACGGGGGGCTGCTGAGCCTATCCCACCCCTCTTTGGGCTGGAGAAGACATCTGCTAAGCCTATCATGGTCAAATGCCAACTTGATGTGTGGTAGGAAACAATGTGCCCGATCCGCCCTTGGCTCCAAAAGCTGCTAAGCTGTGTATATGCAATCACGGCAGGAAGTCGTAAAAAGGGTCAACTGCTGGCTCTTGACGAACCACCCTTAGCGTGCCATTCAAAGCCTTGAGTTGATGAGCAGGAAGCTCACTCTCTAGTAACAGCAGCTCCCCCCTTAGCCTTGGTGTTGATGGAAGCACGACATGTAAACAAGAATGCTGGGATGGCTTCACTAAAGAGTAGGGCGTAGGATCTCTGGAACATCCAGCAATAACATCATGGCCCAGCTTGCTGTGGAGTCTCAGACACTGTACATGGAAAGATGCCAGAGAAGGAACCCAGTCATTTCTATAGACTGGGGATCGAGAAGAAGAACCAAGTGGTTTATATAGTTTGGGGTTCAAAACGAGAAACTCTGTGGTTTATATCGGATAGGGTTCCAGAAGAGGCTCCCAGTAGTTTATATCAGTTGTAGTTCTAGAAAAGGATCCCAGTAGTTAATATCGGATGGAGTTCCAGAAGAGGCTCCCAGTGGTTAATATCATTTGGAGTTCCAGAAGAGGCACCCTGTGGTTTATATCAGTTGGAGTTCCAGAAGAGGCTCCCAGTGGTTTATATCATTTGGAGTTCCAGAAGAGGATCCCAGTAGTTTATATCGGTTGGAGTTCCAGAAGAGGCACCCTGTGGTTTATATCAGTTGGAGTTCCAGAAGAGGCTCCCAGTAGTTTATATCGGTTGTAGTTCTAGAAGAGGCTCCCAGTAGTTAATATTGGATGGAGTTCCAGAAGAGGCACCCAGTGGTTTATATTGGTTAATATCTGTTAGAGTTCCAAAGGAGGTTCCCAGTGGTTAATATCGGTTGGAGTTCCAGAAGAGGATCCCAGTAGTTTATATCGGTTGGAGTTCCAGAAGAGGCTCCCAGTGGTATATATCATTTGGAGTTCCAGAAGAGGATCCCAGTAGTTTATATCGGTTGGAGTTCCAGAAGAGGCATCCAGTGGTTTATATCCCTTAAGAGTTCCAGAAGAGGCATCCAGTAGTTTATATCGGTTGTAGTTCTAGAAGAGGATCCCAGTAGTTAATATCGGTTGGAGTTCCAGACGAGGCACCCAGTGGTTTATATTGGTTAATATCTGTTAGAGTTCCAAAGGAGGTTCCCAGTGGTTTATATCCATTACAGTTCTAGAAGAGGCTCCCAGTAGTTAATATCGGTTGGAGTTCCAGAAGAGGCATCCTGTGGTTTATATCGGTTGGAGTTCCAGAAGAGGCATCCAGTGGTTTATATCGGTTGGAGTTCCAGAAGAGGCTCCCAGTGGTTTATATCGGTTGGAGTTCCAGAAGAGGCATCCAGTGGTTTATATCGGTTGGAGTTCCAGAGGAGGATCCCAGTGGTTTATATCGGTTGGAGTTCCAGAAGAGGCATCCAGTGGTTTATATCAGTTGGAGTTCCAGAAGAGGCTCCTAGTGGTTTATATCGGTTAGAGTTTCAGAAGAGGGTTCCAGTTGTTTATATAGGTTGGTGCTCCAGAACAGGTTCCCATGGGTATATGTATAGGTTGAGGAGTCACTGTGTTTACTATAGCTAAGCCAATGGCCTGAAGAATATCCCACTTATAGTGGAAAAAGGTTCTTCTTCCACCGCCGTATGCTTCTTCTCATGTTCTTGAGCTGTTTGAAGACAGATGCATCAGACTTGATGTGAAGGCTCCACTGCATTAAAAATCACATTGTCTGAAACAATCGTACATGGTGAGAACAGGCCTTTAGGATAAGGCATCCATTTGGAAAAGAAAGTTCCTGTAGTTTGTTTTTTCTTCCTGAGGACCCAAATAGCACTTCCCAGCCCTCCACTACACCACGCTATTGTGTCAAAAGTGCTGCTCTGTGACCACAGCTGAGCTATGACTTCATGTCTGTGCCAGCAATACTAGTCGTCTCATCAAACACTATGGAAAGCCAAGCTCAGAGGTTATCTTGGCTTTTGCATATGTGCTACGTGATGAATTGTTGCATTCCAGCGGAATGAGACAATGACAGGAGTTCTAAAACAGAAACATTCCGACAGCTACAATCAAATTCAGTGTGTAATGACCTCCTGTGCAAAACTTGGTTGATGCTGGTCAAAGACATGTCCATTTAAAATCCTGCTTAGCAGTACAGACATGCTAGTCACCGATGGGATTTCCACTGGTTTCTTTAGATTTCTGCATAATTAGATTGCTAAGACAGTCGTTCAGAGCGGTTTGATGTCAATATACTCAAGATCGTTCACAGTGGCGGTGATGGGAACCAGACGTCTGCCTCTAAAAGGTCCCTCACAGTAAGTTATGGCATGTAATATTCATGAATCCTCTGTCTGATGCCTTGTTTTATGGGTTTTGATGGAATTTTGGCCTGGATATGTATTTCTATACTTCATTCATGGCAGAAAGGCACATGCAGGGTGTTCTAAGAGGACTATAGCCATGAATCCAAACTTACTTTTTCAGAATCATCTTTTTATCATCATTAACATTATGTATTGAAAACTCTGATGACATGTGTCACTCACTGGTGGGTTTGGATTGCATCTAAAATGGCTATATTTGTGTTGTAGACACGGAGACCCCTGGTTCCCATCACCACCACCACCACCACTGGAAATAAAGTAGATACTGTTGAATGTCCCGTTTCACAGCAAACCGCTCTGGAATTCCCTTTTTGCAACTCAGTGACTGAACTATGTGGAAATTGGTGGAATTCCGCTTTAAGTTCCGTCCTCCAGGATCTGAGGATCTCCAGTGCACGTTTTCCAATTGGAACGGGAGGAGAGCTTCTTTCTCGAGTCTGAAATGATGTCTGTCCCCTTCATTTGCATTAACCGGGAGAAAATAGCTGTAAAACAAGTTATTTTTCCTTTTGCAGTAGTTTCTCGCAATCGTACCCCGACTCATTTCACCGGCTAACCAGACTCGTGTCTCATAAGCGACATACTTTTGTCTGACATGCTGTACTGTATTTGGTGTTGGAGGTATGTCGCACCATATCACGTTTCTGCAGATGATTATTTGCACAGATTTACTGTGCTGTGGTTCTTTGGCTGGCAGAGTTACTGCTCCCTCGCAGCTCAGACATGGCGAGACGTTGGTCATGACGGTGAATCTATGGAGGAAATGCAGAGGGCACTTACCTCTGAGTCACTGATTTAAGAACGGTCCTCCTTCAACAAAGTGACTCATGTGAGCTTTGAAATGAGGAGGACGGAGCTATGTGGAGGACGGAGCTGTAAGATGAGCAGTCTAAACCTTTGAAAAGGATCATCAATATAGCTGGTGTTGAATTAAAGCTAACAATTAGCATGAATTGTTAGCATTGGCTAAATGCTAGATTATACAGATTATGATACATGATACAGATTATGTGCCAAAGTTAACGAATTAGCTTGAGTGTCTAATATTTCAGTTTTCGGCTTACCCCAAATGCACGGCAAGGCTAATGTAGCAATGGCAGCTAGTGCTGCTAATGTTGCTTTCAGCTCAATTCCTCAATTCCCCAACTGGGAATTCCTACACGGAAATTTGGGAACTTAACTCAATCAGTGTAATGATTGAAGCATGCAGTTAACATGATGTTGATTGATGTGCATAAGCTTACTTTACCTAAGTCCACTGATGCTATCTGGCTACATTAGCATCATAGCTAGGGTGGCTATGCGTCCGTATTTAGGTCAGACAGTCCAGTATTTCAACTCTCAGTCCTCCATCCGGTGCAGTAACTGGATGGACGCCTTTTAGTCCGTTTTTTCCGGGATGAACTATTTAAAATGCTCACTTGCGAACAATATTAAGTGTGCAATTGGCTCACGTCCGCGTTATATAGGTTGGGTTATGATTTTAAGATTTACGTATGTATCGTTTATGATGTCTTCCTTGGGTTGGGATGTCGTCCTTTTTAGGGTTATAAATGAGGCCACTCTAATCATAGCTGAAAAGTAAAACGGTTAAGTTTCATATATTGTATGTATGGTAGTATAATATATATTTACTTATATATTGTAATATATTTCATTTTATATGTAATAGACATCATATGTATTTCTCCATATGTGTTTGCATATATGATAATATATATAGTTTTATATATGTGAGAATATTTTCATACATACATGTGGCAATATACAGTATATATATATTCTCACATATATAAAACTATATGACACTGCAAACACATATGGAGAAATACATATGATGTCTATTACAGATAAAATGAAATATATTACAATATATAAGTAAATATATATTATACTACCATACATACAATATATGAAAAGCGGCAATTCCTTATGTATTATACAATATATTGTAATATATTTATCACTATATAAATATATGCAAAATATATGCACTTGTTTCCAATATGACATTATATTATTTAATATATTGCACTATATTTTCCAATTCATTGCCATATATTATCATTTCATAAGGGTGGGTTGGAGCTTGCTGTAAAAAGGGCGCACTATTTAGCCAAGAGCACATCTTTGGTTAGCGGTCTTGGTTTCTTTAAACTTTGCTTTCACACGTTTCGCACGTTTCATTTGCCATGGAGCGGTCGTGTTACGTGCCTTCGAACTTATTGACATAGAAGTTGCATGCATTTTAATCTGGCTGTTCAGTCATCTTGCTACATCTCAGATACGGATCAGATTTCTATGTTAAAGTGCCCCAAATCGGAACTGAAAACAAATCAGATTCAGTCTGTCCAAATTCATGGATGCGCTTGTCAAGCTTCATTTTTACTGGCTTCTTGTTCAAGTTTTCCAGTTCCACCTTAAGTAGTACAGTAGTTACTTTCCAGCCCCTCAATTTTTTGTTTGAATTTTCTGTTCCACCTTAAATAGCACAGCAGTTGCATGCTGCCCCCTCAGCTTTTACTTTAGATTTTGCCGTTCCACCTTTCCGACAGTCTAGCAATTCCATGCTGAAGCCTCTACAATCTACTAGCTTCTTGTTCAAACTTCCCCGTCCCACCTTAAATGGTGCAGCAGTTACATTCAGGCGCCTCAACTTCTTGTTGGAATTTCATGTACCTCTATGAAAGTGCCCCAAATCGGAACTAAAAACACATTAGATTCAGCGTGTCATTTCCTGTTGACATTCCAACACAGGTGTGTCACATAGGACAGGTCAGGGGTTTAGGCCACTTCTACCTTGACCCTGTTGTTGATAATGCACTAGCCATCTGTGTCCAGGAGTCCAGGAAAGCACAACTGTCCTCACTGTCTCTGGGTGGGTAGGATGGTCCTCCCTCTCCCCAGTTGCTCAGTATGGGTGTCTGTTAGCTGATGTAATGGTTAGCGGTTAGCATAATCCGAGCTGTTGGGCTGTCCAATAACACTGCATTCGCGGTGGTTTACAAAGACACCAGAATGCTTCTCGTCTCTCAGAGGAAGCACGTGCTAGCTTTCGCCCTCCCTGCCCGGGAGCATTGTGTAATCAGAGGAGGATTGGCTAGCATGGGGGAAATAGCTGTGACTAACTTGAGGATTAGCATTTTTAAGAAAGGCTTGGCTACATTTGGGGCAAGGTGGAAAACTGTGTAGCCTAAGTGACTTTTCTCCAGGCTACTTCTTTAAAAAGCTAGTACAGGCCTCATGGTTAGGGTGGCCCCTTTCATAACCCCTAAAAGGAGGACCTCCCACCCCCAAACGGAGGACTTCATGTGGCGGGGGGACACGGTACTAGAACAGAATTATAACCTATATAACACATACCTTTGCTTTACTTAACTAATTGAGTGGAATGGATGACATTTGTGAGTCAGACGGGAGCTTACTAAATGACTAGCACGTAGAGGGCTGACCTGCGGTTAGCCGGTAGGTGAGTGATGTCACATGACCTTGTTAAACCAATTAAATGCAAGGTATGCCTTTTGACACGGACGTGAGCCAATGGCAGACATAGTTTTCGAGTGAACATTTTAAATAGTTCATCCCGAAAAGAGGACTAATAGGTCTCCGTCCATATGCTGCGCCAGACGGAGGACTGGGAGTTGAAAAACTGGACGTTTCAGCCTAAAACCGGACGTGTGGCCACCTTACTCATGGTTCTGTCCAGCTCCAGCAGTGAATGCACAGTGGGAGTAGCCTGTTCAGCTCAGAGGAACAGCTGCTTGGTTATACTGGACCGGACAGAGCTATGCTGGCATGTCTGCCTATCAACCAGTCACGTCCGGCCGCACACTGCCCCAGACGCACAGAACAGACGTCTGGGAGCGGCCTGGCAGCAGGAGGCATTCCTTGGGTCACGACTGGCCACATGTCAGCCCCCACTCCGTCCCCGCCCCCTCGCTCGTGTGTATCTTGGGGGAAATTCAGAACTCCTCTTCTTTTAAGTGTCCAACGGGCCGCACGCCCAAACCAGAGGATCGCCTGTCTACCCCCACTTTTCCTCTCTTTCTCGCTCTCGTCCTCCCACCCTCCATCCTTTTCTTCTCTGTTTTCATTTCCAAAACATATGTTGACCTCTTGACTGGCCGATATAAATAACTTGGCCGTCTGGGGATAAATGGGCAGAATTGTTAAGCACTGTTATTACGGTGATATTTATGAATAAGCCGGTCTGCTGTAAGTGCGTGCCTTTAAGGAGCCATCTCACATTAAATGCAGCACTAATGTATCAGCTCTGTGCAGATGTTTTAGTAAGGCATTAGCGCATGAGTCCCGGCTCCCACGTTCGTGTCTCTCCTTTGTGTCACCCTATATCTGGGCTGATTGTAAATTAAATTCCAGCGACTCCAGCGAAGGCTAAACCTGAGTGACCTCTGACCCTCCAGACATGGGCCTTATGTTGTCTTGAACAACTGTTCGTTGAAAGTGTTGGCATACCAGAAGACAGCTGCAGCGTCTAATGGTGCCAGGGTCTGACTTATGGGGGATATATTAGCCCACTGCCAGCTGTGCATTGAGCCGTTTTGTATATGTCACTATATGGTAACCTAGCGGATTTTTCTGGACACTGAAAAAAGTGATGCCTCATTCATGTACACGTCTTTCTGTCTGTCTGTCTTTCAGTTTGTTTACTTTGGGAGTGCTGTTTTTTGTGTATTAATATTTGAACCACACAGCAAAATAAATAAGCTCCTCCCTTAAGTGCTCTTTTAGAAGCTCCACCCCAAAATTCATAGATGCGAACAAGGAGAATGACCTGTCAAGCATAAACTTCTTTTCCACTGGCTTCTTGTTCATGTTTCCCAGTTCCAGTTTCAATGGCGCAGCCGGTTCGATGCTGGTGCCGCACCGTCTACTTCATATTTTCCAGTTCCGCCTCACAAAATGTGCCACCATTCCATCCACTGATTCCTCAGTCTACCTGTCTAGCTTCTTTTTAGAACTTTCTCATTCCACCTTAAATGATGCAGCAGTTTCATGCTACCGCCTCAGCAACATGAAACTGCTGCAGCTTGAATTTTGCCATTCCACCTTAAAAGGTGCAGCCGTTGCATACTGCTGCCTTAGCTTCTAAATTGAATTTAGCCATTCCATCTTAAATGGTGCAGCAGTTCCATGCTGAAGCCTCAGTCTACCTGTCTAGCTTCTTGTTAAAACTTTCTCATTCCACCTTAAATGATGCAGCAGTTCCATGCTACCGCCTTAGCAACATGGAACTGCTGCAGTTTGAATTTTGCCATTCCACCTTAAATGGTGCAGCAGTTCCATGCTGAAGCCTCAGTCTACCTATCTAGCTTCTTGTTAGAACTTCCTCATTCCACCTTAAATGACACAGCAGTTCAATGCTACTGCCTCAGCTTCTTGTTAGAACTTTCTCATTCCACCTTAAAAGGTGCAGCAGTTCCATGCTCAAGCCTCAGTCTACCTGTCTAGCTTCTTGTTAAAACTTCCTCATTCCACCTTAAATGACACAGCAGTTCAGTGCTACTGCCTCAGCTTCTTGTTAGAACTTTCGCATTCCACCTTAAAAGGTGCAGCAGTTCCATACTGATTCCTCAGTCTACCTGTCTAGCTTCTTGTTAGAACTTTCTCATTCCACCTTAAATGATGCAGCAGTTCAGTGCTACTGCCTCAGCTTCTTGTTAGACCTTTCTCATTCCACCTTAAAAGGTGCAGCAGTTCCATGCTGAAGCCTCAATCTACCTGTCTAGCTTTGTGGTTGAACTTTCCCATTCCACCTTAAATGATGCAGCAGTTCAATGCTACTGCCTCAGCTTCTTGTTAGACCTTTCTCATTCCACCTTAAAAGGTGCAGCAGTTTCACGCTGAAGCCTCAGTCTACCTATCTAGCTTCTTGTTAAAACTTTCTCATTCCACCTTAAATGATGCAGCAGTTCAATGCTACTGCCTCAGCTTCTTGTTAGAACTTTCTCATTCCACCTTAAAAGGTGCAGCAGTTCCATGCTCAAGCCTCAGTCTACCTGTCTAGCTTCTTGTTAAAACTTCCTCATTCCACCTTAAATGACGCAGCAGTTCAATGCTACTGCCTCAGCTTCTTGTTCCACTTTCTCATTCAACCTTAAAAGGTGCAGCAGTTCCATGCTGAAGCCTCAGTTACCTGTCTAGCTTCTTGTTAGAACTTTCCCCACCTTAAATGATACAGTGCAATGCTACTGCCTCAGCTTCTTGTTAGAAACTTTCTCATTCCACCCTGCAGCAGTTCCATGCTCAAGCCTCAGTCTACCTGTCTAGCTTCTTGTTAAAACTTCCTCATTCCACCTTAAATGACGCAGCAGTTCAATGCTACTGCCTCAGCTTCTTGTTAGAACTTTCTCATTCCACCTTAAAAGGTGCAGCAGTTCCATGCTGAAGCCTCAGTCTACCTGTCTAGCTTCTTGTTAGAACTTTTCCATTCCACCTTAAATGACGCAGCAGTTCAATGCTACTGCCTCAGCTTCTTGTTAGAACTTTCTCATTCCACCTTAAAAGGTGCAGCAGTTCCATGCTGAAGCCTCAGTCTACCTATCTAGCTTTGTGGTTGAACTTTCCCATTCCACCTTAACTGATGCAGCAGTTCCATGCTGCGCCTCGGCTTCTAGTTAAAATTTAGCTGTTCCACCTTAAAGTATGCAGCAGATCCATGCTGAAACCTCAATCCACCTGTCAAGCTTCTTGATTGAACTTTAACATTCCACCTTAAATGGTGCATGGTGCAGCAGTTCCATTCAGGCACCTCAGCATTTTGTTAGTATTTTACAATTCCACCTTAAATGGTGTAGCAGTTTCATTCAAGCACCATGGCTTCTTGTTGGACTTTTCCTGTTCCATCAACTAACTGGAGCAACATTCCAAAGGTGGAGCTGCTCCACTCTTCAGTCTCTTCTGTGTTAAACGCTGAGCGAAGCTGCTCCATATTGTCCAAAGTTTGGAAACTCTCTTGGTGTTGTCCACAGGTTTAATGATTTTGGAAGCTGTGAAACTACGAATTAAACATACTTCTTAAATTACTATACTGTGCTCCTTCATAGTAACTTGGTGGTTGGTGTAGCTCAGTGGGTAACACCACTACTCAGGGTGCCACCTCTATGTGTGGGAGACTGGGGTTCGAATCCCAGTCTGGGTGACTATGCTGTGCTACACCAATAAGAGTCCTTGGGCAAGACTCCTAACACTACATTGGCCTACCTGTAATCGTTAACCTTGTAAGTCGCTCTGGATAAGAGCATCAGCTAAATGCCATAAATGTAAACTTCATTAAATAAACAATATGGCATAAACTAAAGATAAGCCGCTCAGTAACCATATACATACAGACCATACCACCGAAGACAATGGATGACCACACATGGAAGCAAATTGTGAAGAAGTCTATCAGCATGTCAGCTCCATGTACAATGAACCCACTTCCTGGTTCTTTTTTAACTTCCTGTGTGATGACGTCAAGACTAACTGCACTGCAAAACCAAAATTAAAGCCACTAGGTGTCGCTACATACTACAGCTGTAACAGCATAGAGTTAAAGCTGTCCAGGATCTTGGTAAAGAAGTGGGAGCTAAAGCTGTGCTTCCTATTCATCCGCTTGTTATTCGGAATTTTCAGTTCCACCTTAATTGGTGGCGAAGTTGCATTCTAGTGTCTACATAAGCTGTGACATTTAAGGCGGAACAGAAAATGACAGGAATGAAACTCGGTTGGTTTCCGTGGCGTAAGCAGGGACGAACCTCATCGGCTGCATCTGACTTACCCTACAGTCAAGATTGCGGACATTCAGCGAGCAGTGATCTCCTCCATGAGTCGTTCTGGTAGTGCCAGCACCATGGGCAGACGGCTGCACGTCGCAAGACTACATGCATGCAGACTGCTACGACGACAGTCCTTGACACCACATCAACGTCACCGTAAACTGCAATGGTGTCGGGCCACACTGTCATGGAGTGACTCCGAATGGCAGCGAGTCACGAGTCCCGCTTTTTCGTCTTGGTGGAGACGACCAACGAATCCGTGTGTGGAGGCACTGTGGTCAGAGCCAAGGTGAACGCATTGTCCAGAAGGCCTGGTGTCACTCCACCTCCACCCCTACCCCACCATCTGCAGGAACTGTGGGAGAATATTCACGCTGCATGGGCTGGATTATCACAGGACACCATTGGGAATGCTGCATCAGCGAACATAGCAGCCCAGCACCATACTGAGTGACACTACTTCTGTATGTGTAGCTTAATAAATATTGATCATATCATCGTTTATTGATCCTGGTAACCTTTATCTTCCTTCCCAAGAGCACTGCAATCCCACACCTCCTTCTGGGTGCCACTACAATGAGCGTATGAATTTGCTTGCAGCTACCTAAAAATAACTTGTCCAGTGAGAGAGGCAGGGACAACGTAGTAAGCTGTGGATGGAACACACATGGCGTGGGCCGCGAATGTGGCCAAGCTGCCCTCCGATCAGAGCGTGTGCCTGATTACCCTGGAATCACGATCAATCACTTACGCTGTTGCACTTGTCTGTAAAACACAAACACTGACAACATCCAGGTTTGGGATGCACTTAAACGCCAAGTCCACACACGGGCTTTTGTGGAAACACTGTCGAAATAATAAACTTCCAAGCCCCGGGGACCCGGAGTAAATTAAAATGTATTTTAAGTCTATTTCTCCTTGGAGAGGTTCTCGGAGGTGCAATTATCCGATGTAATAGCAACGTGCTTAAAATGGTTCCAGCGATGATGCTGAGCAGGAATGTTTTGAGCAATCCACAGGGAGAAAGCGTTTGTGGAAGTCTGTCCACAAGTATGTAAGAGAAAAGCCTGATGGGTGGTGTGCGTGTTTGTGTGTGAGCTCTAATAGTGCAGTAATAGGCTCAACTCTACATAACGGCAAGCATATGGTTCGAGAAGGCCAGTGCCGTTTTTGGCTATAGGCTCGTTTAAGGGAGTTGGTCGTTGCGCTCTCTCCTTCTCCCAAACAGTCGGTAGTCTATAACTCCCTTAGGCTGGTTTTATGTAGTGGAACCTTGAAACTGAATTCCAAAGAGGTTGGGGACAGAATATGAATAAATAAATGTGGAATGAATTTGTAAATTCTCTTTGAACTGTACGTGGAATTAGTACAGAGATATTTCATATTTGATCTGGTCATTTAGTAGTAGTAGTAGTGGTGGTGGTCGAAGGAGTAGGGTTACTATAATTCAGTTCACTCATCTTCAAAACCATTATATCATCGCTGTCCAATGAAAAACATGTATCTCTATTTGTGTCCATTTAGACGTTTATGTATTATTTGAAAACAGCTGCTGCCGTTTACACACTGTGAGATCTGTATAATGACTGAACCGACTGAAATGGCCCAGAAGTGCTCGGAAGGACGTCTGGTTCCATTGACTTACATTAAAACTGAATGAGGTTTTTGGCATCTCCTGTAAAGTTGCTATTTTGGAGATACATGTTACTC
>JAMWET010006552.1:267500-297500 GCA_024036415.1 Prochilodus magdalenae
GTCAGAATTGAACTGCAGCAGCATTTAAGGTGGAACGGGAAATACCAACAAGAAGCTGGCGAATAAAAAGCTGAATGTCAGAGTCAGTGGAACTGCAGCAGCAAATGGAACGGGGAAATACCAAACAAGAAGCTGGCGAATAAAAAGCTGAAATGTCAGAGCCAGAATGGCATTTTAAGGTGGAACTGCAGATCTAGCTTGGTCAGAGTCAGTGGAACGGGCAGCAATACAGGTGGAACGGGAAATACAAACAAGAAGCTGGCGAATAAAAAGCTGCATGTCAGAGCCAGAATGGAACTGCAGATCTATTTAAGGTGGAACGGGAAATACAAACAACAAGCTGGCGAATAAAAAGCTGAATGTCAGAGTCAGAATGGAACTGCAGCAGCATTTAAGGTGGAACGGGAAATACAAACAAGAAGCTGGCGAATAAAAAGCTGCATGTCAGAGCCAGAATGGAACTGCAGATCTATTTAAGGTGGAATGTGAAAATTCTGGCAAACAAGGATTCTTCTGATTATTTTGATCGTTTTGATTAGTTATAATGTCAGAATCAACTACAGTCGACATTACTGACTACAGTACGCAGAGATGTGAATAACCATAAATCAGTATGGCTCAGAGTTTGTGATGAGTTTGTTTGGTTGTGTTTGTTAGATCAAGCAGTTGGAGCTGGCCAAACCGCAGCCTCCGCGCATTCCGACTTTGCCAGAAGGATCAACAGACAACGAGGTGGAGGCGGCCAACCCCACCACTGTTGGACCTCCGCCCTTCTGGCAACCAGGTGAGGCAATATAAACATCACTTCACTCGTCCCATCATTTCTTATACAGCATCCATCATATTCTTTAAAACTCAGAGTAGTGTTTCACCCCGGGAAGGGGGCTCCCTGAGATTTGTGGCCACGTATGAGGAGAAAGTAATTGCCATAGGAGCGGAGGAGGAATGATATGTGGAGTCCATGAAAGGCTGTTGCTTGGAGACGCGAGGAAAGTCTATTCATATTTCTTTTGGGGCTGAGTCAGCCAAACGTTTTTCTATGTCTGAAAATTCTCACCTGCTGTTCAAAAGTGTTAAAGAGTGCTGACCCAGCCATCCAGGTGCAAGGGTAGGATGCAAGAGGACTGCTTGCCCAGGACCTATCATTCCACATTTCTCACCTTTTTACTGCTGTATATATAACTGCAACTCACAAACCATGTAGTTTGTGGATATCCAAGGTAAAGTACTCCTCCAGTGTCAGTAGAAGCTCACCCCTTTAGACCTCCACTGGAGTAACAGTACTAAAGTATGTACCTTCAGATGTACTGAAGTATGGAGAGTAACAGTACTAAAGTATGTACCTTCAGATGTACTGAAGTATGGAGAGTAACAGGAGTATGGTTTATTATGGCTCTAATGTCCTATTATCATTTCTGGAACAGGACTCTCCATCAGCTCAGTGTAGGTGAAGAGACTCTAGTGGAACCATTTACCAATAGAGATTAGACAGGCAACATCAGTACAAGAATTCAAAAAAGCAGCTGAAAACATTATTATAAACTTTAATTTCTTTGTTTTTTTTGTTTGTTTTATTACTAATAAATTTTTAAATACATTTTAAAACTTTTAATCACATATTTTTTATATTTTATAACTATAAACTTTAATAGCTTAAAGCTTCATTCAAAATATTTACTTTACTTTTTTATTTCAGAGTTTCTATAATATTTTATTCTATTTTTTATGTTTCTCTGATTATTATTATTATGATCTATATATATATATATATATATATATATATATATATATATATATATATATATATATATATATATTTATTTATTTATTTAAATTTACATTTAGATTATTTATTTCCATTTTATATTATACTTTAAATTCTTATTATTATTATTTTTTCTAATACGCCCATCATCAAAAAAAAAAATAGCTGCATCCAGAAGGCATCAACTAACAGGAATGAAATGCGGTGGGTAGGTTTGACATTGTGAGACGGTGATGGTATGATTCAAGTTTTGCACTCGGCTGCACATTTGACATATACAAGGTTGCCCTGCTTTCCATTCTGACTCGTGCTGTTATGTTGGTAGCATCATTTACAAGGAAAGTATGCCTCAGAGAATTTGAAAGCAATTTGAGCATTTGGAAGAGTTAGAGATGGGTCGCATCATAGGGCTCCGGGATGGTCTTATCGATGTAATGCGCACCATGTACAATGCAGGACTACATGCACGTGGACGATAACTGCTCGTGAACACCACGTTAACACCACCAAAGACTGCACTGGTGTCGTGCCAGGTTGTCATAGAGTGACTCAGAATGGCAGCGCATCACTCCATGCCGAGATGTCTGTCATGTTTCATCAGCAAACATGGCGGCCCGATGACATACTGAGAGACACTACTTCTGTATGTGTAGCTCAATAAATATTCCCCATATCAGTCTACATGTATCATCAGTTATTGTTCCTGGTGACCTTTATCTTCTTTCCCAACAGCACCGCAATCCCACACTTTCTTCTGGATGCAGCTATTTCATAGATGATGAGTGTAGCTGTAATTCTGGGAAGGTAGAATAATAAGGCAAAGGCATAATGAAAAAACGTCTGAAGTCTCCACTTAATCATCTGTTTAAAGCCCATAGCTACCAAACCACCATATTATGGGCCATGCCAAGGCATTGATGTTTGCCAAGCCAATTGTCATTAACCTATGTCCACTGTCCACTGGCGAAACTAAGTAGGTCGAACTAATGAGTGGACAGTTGTTTTCAATAGAACATTAATTCTTTTTCAAGAAGAGATTGAATTTCCAGGCTTCAAATGAAATGTTATGAGTATTATCATTATACCATCAAACCCGTCTTCATCATATTGCCTATTTACATCTTTATGGGCCCGTCCAGTGTTTGATCTGGCAGCCCATGCAGGGTCCTGGCTTAGCTATGTCGAATCCACTTAATAGGTCTGAGGTAAACTCCCTCAATGAGGCAATACAAAAACTGTTCTATACAATAATACCAAGGACCCATAGTCTACGAGGATAAATGAGATTGCTGGATTGCATTTCAGTCCATGTGAATATTTTGATATTCCATAATAACAGAATCCAGCCGTGTCCAACATGTGAATTTATGTCAGCGTCTGGCAGCATGTCCTCCGCAGTTGTTTTGGATATTAGCTGTTTCGCATAAATTGAAGAGGCACTGCAGATACAGGCGGCCTGAATGGATGCTAGGTTTGAAAGTAGTTGGGGTTTGGGTTTTTTAGAGGCTGCACACGTATAATGAGGAGTACAGGTGGAATGGTTCCATCAAAGTGTAGACACTGGGAAGACGGTACCACATGCTAGACCAAAAGGAACCCAAGAAATGAAATGTGCTTTGACAGCCCTTCTCTAAACTCACTGTACATATACAGTGCTGTATAAAAGTCAAGACAACCCGCCAGTGATTTAACTTTGAGGTAGATTTCAAGGTAATCAAGTCTAAATGGATATCAAATAATTAATAACGTAGTCTTTGATTTATCCGGAGTGCTGTGTATGGGATCTGTGTAAAGGATCTTTAGTAAAGGGAGTGGTTCTACTGTATGAACAACCATGTATGGTGAAAGGGTTCATCAGACTGATGTAGACTGGTTCCACCAAATAGCACTTAGCTGACGCTACTATCCAGAGCGACTTACAAGGTTAGCCATATTACAGGTAGGCCAATGCAGTGTTAGGAGTCTTGCCCAAGGACTCTTATTGGTGTAGCACAGCATAGTCACCCAGACTGGGATTCGAACCCCAGTCTCCCACATGTGGTGGTGGTGGCTTCCTGGCAGGTAGTGGTGTTATCCACAGAGGTTCTGTACAGGACTCAAGGTTCTGAATAGCACCATTGCTTTTACTAAAGAACTCTTGAAGAACCATTTCTTTCATTCATTCATCCATTTGTTCCTTTATTCATTTATTCATCTTCTAAGCCACTTAATCTTCTGGGTCATGGGGTTGCTGGACTGCTTATAGGGTAGAAGGCAGGAAACACTCTGGACAGGCCACCAGTCCATCACAGTAACCGCCTTTTTGGAGTATATACTGTATATATGATATGTAAGGTAAAACGTTCTGCCCTCTAGAATGTCTACTAGAGTACAGTAACAAATTTTTGAATTTTTAAATTAACAAATTAATTAATTTAATAATAAATAATAATATTAGACTATTAAAATATTAGACAGTATATACGCTCTAATATATACAGAGTATATATATATATAACTGATGTCCAAACCGTTATCCTGAGCTTGTATAAATCATGCAGTAAATTCATATTATGTATTCTGATATCATACTGCATGAACTTTATGAATTCTGGGTTTCAGACGAGATACATTAGACTGTACCGTCGTGCACATGTGTCTTTGCTTATTGTGTACAGGTTCAAGAGGTCCTCCAGGGCCTATGGGACCTCCTGGTATCCAGGGCTCATTAGGCCCACCTGGACCTGCAGGACAGAAGGGGGCTCAGGGGCACCCTGGACCCACAGGTAAGAATCACACTCGCACATATGCGTGACTCTTATTCTGCTTCCTGTACCACTTACAGCAGTGGGGTATAAGATACTTGTACACATAGTGGCACATAGATGATCGTCTCTGTGCTTGAATCTCCATGCGTAAAAGAAAGGTTACTTTTTTTTTACGGTTACTGCTCCCCGATACCGCTCCATTCCTTCTTTCTGTCCTCTCTTTGTGTGTTTAAATAATATTCAATTAGTGTCCAATTAGTGCGAAGGTTTCAGTGCTTTAAATTAGCATCTGCTTGTAGTCATCTCTGCACACTGAAACGACTTCACAATGCCTACTCTGTAATTAAGGAAGTGAAATACTGCTTCTAATGATGTTTTCTCTGTGTGGCTCTGTATTCCCTCATGCCAAAACAGGGCGGCTCCCTGCTGCGCGTAAATGAAGCAAATCTACATATTGATTTGAAAATACCCTGCGTTGTTTACCACTTTGTATTAATCTGTCAGTGGTCTGCCTCAGTGCTCTCAGTGGAAGCTGGGATAATGACTGTGACTGTAATAATACGTGCTTTGTAGTTTTGTGTTCATTGGACCTCAGGAAATACTCCCTTGCTTTCGCAGGCCCCAAGGGGACGAGAGGCTTCCCAGGTGAAATTGGCCTTCCAGGACCTCCAGGACCCCCAGGACCTCCAGGGCAACCTGGTCTGCCCAACTCTATCCCTCTAAGAGGGGATGTGTTTCAGGCTATCAATCAAGATGAACCAGGTGAGTGGATTCACTAGTATTAGGGTTAAGTTGACACAAGAGCGTTGTGCGACAAGAGAGTTGTGCGTCTTCACAGTTTGGTTGGAGGAGATTACGAAGGCTGTACTTTAGCCTGGCTAGCTGTCACTCATGTTATGACATCATGACAGAGAAGTAGCACTCCCTTAGCGAAGGAGGTTTTATTGAACCAGCATCACTTGAGAGAACCGATGACTGTCAGCTGACTCACAGACTGACTGAACTGATAACTGAGCAATGCACCCCCCTCCCCATTCAGTACTCCTTGCCTCGATCACGGCAGCTTGAAGGCTATCCACTACCGTAACCTGCATCCAGCTCCTCTGGCAGCAGTGCACCCAGGAAGTGCTCCTCACCAACTTGTTAATTGTCAGACACATCTTGTGAGCCACCAGACACTTACTGCCAGTCCTTGCTGTGCTTTCTCCACCATTGTCAATGGCTGTTCTTATGCTACATCTTCCTTTGCGGTCTTTTCTGCTTGTTCTTAGCTTATGCTAGCACCGTTCCACTCCAGACATCTAGGAGGTGATCCCAACTCTGACACCAACACCGGGAAGTGAAGCATAGCAAATACAAATGCTCTTAATGAACTGGCAGCAGCTGAGAGAACCACTGGCCGGTGCTGGCAAAATGGCTGAGATGTCAGACAGGTCACTTCTAGCCATGCGTTCCTTGTACCATGTTGTGGTAGATACACAAACCCACTATCCAACCCCACAGTACAACCCCACAGTCCAGCCCAGAATGACACAATAACAAGTACTATACGTACGTCTTAACTATGCTTTCCATGAGTCTCTGTGAGCCAGTGTCGAGATGCTACAGTATGATTCATGTAACAGCCACCAAAACGGCCATTAAGATGACTTTTTACCCTAGATTGTTGCTAGATTGTTTTTCCAGACAAGTTGGCTAGATATATGTCTAAAAGTACATAGGACTGAAATAATCTGTAGCCAGCAGTTTTAAATCCTATCCGGAAGGGATTAGCTGTACACGGAGAGGTGGGGTAATGCAATGATTGCTGGAGTTCCTCTGTGATTTTAATCCTGTCCAAACTATAATCCAGAATCCGAATTACCCAGTGCACACTCCTGTTCAGAAAAAGCTTACGACTCCTTTTACATTCTGTAAAACCAGCCACAACAATAACCTCAGGTTATACAGTATTAGTCCCGTGTGAATAGACATGTGGGCACATATTCCATCATATCCTATAGAAAATGAGTTTTTGGGGGGTTTTCAGAAGTAGAGATGCTCAAAGAGGCATTTAGGTTCTGCCGTGCATGGCATAGATACCCCTTCAAGTCTTTGGCAAACCTCAGATACCGTATGACGTACAACCCTCGCCGAACCAAAACCGAAAGGTCTCCTCCTGAGTCAGCTTTGGGTGAGTCATTGTGTAGCGTAGCTTACATACGTGTTATGAACATGTAGCTGCTAATTTTCAACTTGAAATTTCATTATTAATTTGAGGTTATCATCCTCTGCTTCATCACTGGTCTGAGGACGCTGGTCACTGGACGCTGTTAACATTAAGTGAATAGTTTCCTACTAGTTGTAAGCAGTGGAATCTACATATGTGTTTTGTGGATCAATCAAGTGGCCACACTCATCTCAACATCCTGTACTAAACTACATTACTCCACCTCCCCATGTAAAACCTGTCCAAATAGGGCTTTAGTGAACAAGTCTGGATAAGTGGGATGGCCCTCCCTCACCCCATCACTGACACAGTTAGTGTTCTCCTCCAAGCGTGTTGAGCTGTTCATGGACCTTGCATTAGGGCAAAGATGTGGTGGTCTTTATATGAGTTAAAGGAAGCCTTTTGGGCAGCATCAAGGGGAAATAAAATTGAGGAAAATGACTAAATTGCAGTATTAACTAAAACATATGAATCCATATCACCCACGTTCAGAAGATAAAATACTAATGGTGACATATTGAAGTTGCTAGGCCTTTATTGACTTCTTTGCACTGAGCAGCCAGGAGCCCCAAACCTATTGTTAAATCAGGAAGCATGTTATGATCCATTTATGGTGCATAGTATGCTCAATCCGTCTCGACCCCACTAGCATTATGAACTTCTGTCTAATGTATCTGCTATAAACTGTGAAGTCTAGTACCCGAATTCACTCAAAGCATGAACAGAGCAACTCGAATGAGTCAAAAGAATCATTTTACAGGTGTAGTTTATAGTGAAATTTGGTGTTAAAGCCATAAAAAAGCATGTTGGCCTGAAAATCCTCAGGTTACAGAGGTACGGCTCTTGGTGCATGAGTGCGCTGCTGAAACTCGCTTAATAGGAAATTCAGCAATAGGTTCCTTTGCTTCATGTACACCCTCGTAGATGTGGACCCAATTTCTTACAGATGTTGTCGAGGATCGTTGCACACAATTTACCCTGTTGAATATGATTGCCAAGAACAACTGCGTTGTTTTTAGCTAGACATGCTCCATGACTTTGACCTATGGTACGGCAATTATAATTTCCATATTCAGCGGCATACCTTTCTGCCATTGTAGGACGTTAGAGCGGCCTACTCTCCACCGCACTGAAGTACAGCATGCTTTATGGCCTTTTTGTCATCTGACAGATGAATGCATGCTTTACTTAAGAACATGCAATCTATGTCCAAGTGTGTCCAGACAGCCCTTCTAATGCAAGCAACCACAGCCTGCATAATCTACTAAGAAGAGCATTGAAGAATAGAGTGGGATGCTCTGGAGTAGCCACCCATGAGCCTAAGCTCGCATTTCCCAGTGCGAAGTGCGGGCTAGATGGGTATATAGCTCTTCAGGATTGAGCTGTGGAGCAGTGGGGCTGTGTTCTTTGGAGTGATCAATGAAGCTCAGTCAAATGCAGAACTGATCGTCCAACATCAGTACCAGACCTCACTAATGGTCTTTGTGGCTGAATGCAATCAAATCCTGACAGCAATGTTCCAACATCTAGTGAAAAGCCTTCCCGGATAAGTCGATGCTGTAGCAAAGGAAGACAAACTTCCTAGACAAAATTCCAGAAGAAATACTGGATGAGCAGGTGTCCATAAACTTTTGGACACATGGTGCATTTTACTCATATTGTTATTTGTATGCTCAGAAATACGTTTGTGACGTTATGTCCAGCCTTCAAAGGGAATTCCACCAAAATCTAGTTTGGCTCGAACCGTGATGACGTCTATGGGCATGTCAACAATGGCGACACCCAGTGGTCTGCTGAGGAACATCTTCTACGTCTTCTTATCACCAGTAGTCGATCCGTGCTTGCTTTCTGTATATAAACACGTATATCGCAAGTAATCCATACGCCCCGCCATCTTGTCTGTACTGTTTACTACTATTGTACAGCGCCCTCTGTTGACCTTGAGGCTGTATCCTTTGCCGTTCCAAGGTTCAGCAAAGCCTGAACCGTGCCAGAGTAAAAA
The DNA here is from genome assembly GCA_024036415.1 of Prochilodus magdalenae. NCBI lineage: Eukaryota > Metazoa > Chordata > Actinopteri > Characiformes > Prochilodontidae > Prochilodus > Prochilodus magdalenae. The sequence goes on from JAMWET010006552.1 coordinate 276,224, forward strand.
CCAGGATTCTTTTGGTCGAAAAGGGCCAGCAATGATGCTGAGGGCCACCATTAGCCCTTTTCCACCTACATGGAAACCGGCTGCACTCTGGTTTCCACACCTAACTTTGAAACGTTCGGCGCATTCACACCAAAAAGTTTGGAACCTGAAAAGAAAATTCCCAGCTTGAACCAAGAGCAATAGGTTACTCAGCACAAACCGTGACGACATCTGTGGGTGTGTCAGTTGTTGAGCAAAGTGAAGGCAACAGTGGCGACACCCAGTGGTCTACTGACAACCTCTTCTACGTCTTCTTACCACCTGTAGTTAATCCGTGTTTGCTTTGTGAATGCAAACAGACATCTGGAGTAACAGCACAAACGCTCACAGGTAATCTATACACTCCGCCATCTTGGTACGGCTGTGCACTACCGCTGTGCACTACCACTGTGCCCTCTGTTGACACTGAAGCTGCATCATTTAAGATTCCTTAATTCCAATAAAACTGGTGCAAATGCTAGCGTGCCCCCTGGATAACACCAAAGCCTGAACAGAACCAGTTAAACAAACAGGGTTCCTTTGGCTGAAAAGGGCTACGACACAAATATGGCCTGTGATGATGTAGAGCTACACATCACCAGTGTATATTATTTACATTTACATTTAAGGCATTTAGCAGACGCTCTTATCCAGAGCGACTTACAACCATGCTTAGTGTTCCGTTGGATAATATTCCAGCTAGTAGGAAGTGTAGAGCCTAAAACTCACCACGAGCGCAGACACTGCCCGAACAAGGGCCAGTGCTGGTACCTAGAGATTAATACACAGACATAGAGCAAGTAAAGCATTACCTGGCAACCCCAACCCAGTGCTCATTCCCATAGAGGAGAAAAGGTCATTATAACACAATACACATTGACAAAGGTCAAATAAGTGCAATACAAAGGTCATTAAAGTGCAACACAATACACACAGTTTACACGTCTACTAGAGCTCACTCACTTAAGTGCATTACGAAGAGATGGATCTTCAGTCTGCGTTTAAAGACCGCGAGAGACTCCGCTGTTCTGACGCCCAGTGGGAGACACCATCTGGGAGGCAGGACAGAGAAGAGTCTGGATGCTTGTCTTCCATGAGTCCTCAGGGATGGTGGTTCGAGACGAGCTGTACTTGAAGCGCGAAGTGCTGGAGGTACAGCTCGACTCTTCACCATTGCCATAGGTAGGGAGGCACTGGTCCATTCTTGGCTTTGTAGGCCTCAGAGTTTTAAATCTAATGCGGGCAACAACAGGAAGCCAATGAAGGGAGCGCAGCAGTGGAGTGACGTGGGTGAATATTATAAGATGTATACACTTACTGATACTTACCCGTGACTAGTCCTTACCCGTACGGTCTAAAAGAGTAATGGGAGCGAAACTCAGGCTTTTACTGACCTGGGCTAGACTAACCTCTGCAGAAGGGGAGGGAGGTACAGAAATTGTACTATGTTGATTATGTATATAGATATGTGCACATTGTATGATGAACTTAAGAACAGCGAGGTCATGACCTGTAAAATGAATTAATTAACTGTGTATTGGCTAATCACTTGTTGCACCTAAAATGGTTTATATTCATTGTCCTTGTTATACCCCAGGTAAGAATGGAATATTCTGGGGGAGGGGCTAATGGAATATAACAACGTGAAACAGGGATAATGGGGTCACTTTTGCCCGGACGAATAGGCTGAGAGTATTAATGAGAGATCTGTATGACTTTGCAGTCATTGATCTGTTTACCTCTGTATATAGAGTTTGTTAAATGTCGTTTCGTGTACGCGTTTGTAAATATGTAAATAGCTATCTGTGTCGTGTGAGTAAAGGTGAAGGGGAAGTATCTCCAGTTCTCATGCCGGCCAACTTTTTCCCAGGCCCTTAGGCCTCTCGTCTAACACTATCCATAGGCTGTGACACACCACTCCTGCATCGTGCAGGGGCTGTGGGCCACGCACTATTACATGGCCATTTAATTTACTGTTCAGTCCACCAGTGAACCCACACTGACAGAACATCTTTACCTATGGAAAGCTGCTGATGGTAAAACGGTCATTTCCTCAAGGTTACATTTACATTTATGGCATTTACAGCAGATGCTTTTATCCAGAGCGAACGAAGTGCTTCGACAATAAAGTACATTTAAGTGCTTCACTTAGGGACATTTGAACGACACCTGGGTGCAAGGACAGAGAAGCCTTGATGCTTGTCTTTCATGCGTCTTGAGGGATGGCAGGTCGAACCAAGCTGTACTTAGACAAACTGTGCCATAAGGTAGACAAGGGCTGGCCATTTTTGGCTTTGCATGCAAACATCAGAGTTTCAGATTGTATCCAGGCTACAGGAAGCCAGTGAAAGGGAAGGCAGCAGTGGAGGGACATGAGTGAGCTTAGGAAGACTGAGGAGCTTGCTGCAGAAGTCAAGCCTTGAGATAACAAGAGCCTGAACAAGCATGTAGGTGGCCTCCCAAAAGAGAAAGGGTGGAATCCTCCGGACGCTGTAAAGGAGAAGTCTGCGTGAGGGAGAGAGGTATGCAATATGAGCCGAGGCATCAGGCAACATGTTCAGGCAGTACATTCACAGCCATTTCATGTAATAACTTTCTGTTAGGAAGCATTAAGGGGAGGACATGTGGTTCCTATCACCAGCACTGTGAAGAGTTCTGACTCTAGAACAGAACGTGAATGACATTAACATGCAGACGTTTATTCTCTTCTCGTTATAATCTAAGGAGATGTAATCTGGTAATTACGTGTCCTTAATAATGTAATGGCATGTCTTGTTAAATCAGGTACAGTACATTCAGTCCACACACACCATCAAAAGAATAGCTACACCCAGAAGGAGGTGTGGGATCCCAGTGCTGTTGGGAAGGAAGATAAAGGTGACCAGGAACAATAATTAATGATGCTGCATTTAGACTGATATGGGGAATATTTATTGAGCTACACATACAGAAGTCTGTCTGTTAGTATGGCGCTGGGCCACCTTGTTTGCTAACCCAACGTGCCAGACGTCTCGGCATGGAGGTGTCCTGTGATAATCCATCCCATGCAGCTTGAATATTCTCCCACAGTTCCTGTTTTATGGTGCGGTAGGGGTGAAGGTGGAGTGACACCAGGCCTTCTGGACGTGTGAAGCGTGACAACAAATTGATCATCCATGGTCCGTCCGCACATGGATTCTTTGGTCATCTCCACTATGACAAAAGCGGGACTCGTCACTGAAGATGACCTGCTGCCATTCTGAGTCACTCCATGCCAGTCTGGCACACCATTGCAGTCTTTGGTGATGTTGACGTGGTGTTAAGGACAGTCGTGGTAATGGCCTTTCTGAGTGTAGTCCTGCTAGAATAACTCACGGAGGACGTCACTCCTCCCTGAATGTCTGCAACCATGGGTGTTCGGTCAGTCAGGTACAGAGATAAGGCCCGTTCTTGCATACACCATGTGCGGGAGATTATGAAATTTGAACAATTGGGATGTCTCACGAGGTCATGCTTATGCTCCTGGTGGTTAATGCCTTTGGGGTGCATATATATATATACAGGGGTTGGACAATGAAACTGAAGTACCTGGTTTTAGACCACAATCATTTATTAGTATGGTGTAGGGCCTCCTTTTGCGGCCAATACAGCGTCAGTTGGTCTTGGGAATGACGTATACTGCGTCCTGCACAGTGGTCAGAGGGAGTTTAAGCCATTCTTCTTGCAGGATAGTGACCAGGTCACTACGTGATGCTGGTGGAGGTTCGTCCTTCTTGGTGGTATGCTGACATTACCCTGGATACCGTGGCTCTTGATACATCACAAAGACTTGCTGTCTTGGTCACAGATGCGCCAGCAAGACGTGCACCAACAGTCTGTCCTCTTTTGAACTCTGGTATGTCACCCATAATGTTGTGTGCATTGCAGTATTTTGAGCAGAACTGTGCTCTTACCTGCTAACTGAACCTTCACACTCTGCTCTTACTGGTGCAATGTGCAGTTAATGAAGATTGGCCACCAGGCTGGTCCAATTTAGCCATGAGACCTCCCACACTAAAATGACAGGTGTTTCAGTTTCATTGTCCAACCCCTGTATATATATATATATATATACATGTATGGGCCTATCATTGTGTCTTTGCTTGAGGAAGCTCTCTGTAGGTTGTTTGTTAAGGCTGATTAGACCAGGTCTTGTTTTTCCATGCCTTTATTTCCTGTGTTTGACTGTAATTTCCTCATGTCACCCGTACTGCACTCTTATAAAGTTTCACAACATTGCTTTGTTTTTACATGGAAAGCAATTACTGGACACAATGACCTCGGCACAGTGCTATTTGTTTTCTTTCTAATTTACAAAAAGTTAAATAATTATTCTGCATAATTCTAACTACACAATTAGTGGTAGTGTTTAAATATCCCATCATATCATGTGGGAAGAGAAATTTTTGAGGTTTGGAGGCTCCCGGGAAGGCATTTACATTCTCTGTGACCCGAGTCAAGCCAGTTGTTTGGGTCTAAAGTGTACACCGAAACCCAGAAGACGCTCAAATCTGAACAGTGGTGTACTGTAAGTAGCGTGTTGGTGTGCAGTAACTCAGTAAGTGTAATGTGTTAGTGTGCTGTAAGTAGTGTGTTGGTGTACAGTAACTCAGTAAGTGTAATGCGTTAATGTACTGTAAGTGGTGTGTTGGTGTACAGTAACTCAGTAAGTGTAATGCGTTAATGTACTGTAAGTGGTGTGTTGGTGTACAGTAACTCAGTAAGTGTAATGCGTTAGTGTGCTGTAAGTAGTGTGTTGGTGTGCAGTAACTCAGTAAGTGTAATGCGTTAGTGTACTGTAAGTGGTGTGTTGGTGTACAGTAACTCAGTAAGTGTAATGCGTTAGTGTACTGTAAGTAGCGTGTTGGTGTACAGTAACTCAGTAAGTGTAATGTGTTAGTGTACTGTAAGTGGTGTGTTGGTGCACAGTAACTCAGTAAGTGTAGTGTGTTAGTGTACTGTGAGTAGTGTTTTGGTGTACAGTAACTCAGTAAGTGTAATGTGTTAGTGTGCTGTAAGTAGTGTGTTGGTGTACAGTAACTCAGTAAGTGTAATGCGTTAGTGTGCTGTAAGTAGTGTGTTGGTGTGCAGTAACTCAGTAAGTGTAATGCGTTAGTGTACTGTAAGTGGTGTGTTGGTGTACAGTAACTCAGTAAGTGTAATGCGTTAGTGTACTGTAAGTAGCGTGTTGGTGTACAGTAACTCAGTAAGTGTAATGTGTTAGTGTACTGTAAGTGGTGTGTTGGTGCACAGTAACTCAGTAAGTGTAGTGTGTTAGTGTACTGTGAGTAGTGTTTTGGTGTACAGTAACTCAGTAAGTGTAATGTGTTAGTGTACTGTAAGTAGTCTGTTGGGGTACAGTAACTCAGTAAGTGTAATGCGTTAGTGTACTGTAAGTAGTGTGTTGGGGTACAGTAACTCAGTTAAGTGTAATGTGTTAGTGTGCTGTAAGTAGTGTGTTGGTGTACAGTAACTCAGTAAGTGTAATGCGTTAATGTACTGTAAGTGGTGTGTTGGTGTACAGTAACTCAGTAAGTGTAATGCGTTAATGTACTGTAAGTGGTGTGTTGGTGTACAGTAACTCAGTAAGTGTAATGCGTTAGTGTGCTGTAAGTAGTGTGTTGGTGTGCAGTAACTCAGTAAGTGTAATGCGTTAGTGTACTGTAAGTGGTGTGTTGGTGTACAGTAACTCAGTAAGTGTAATGCGTTAGTGTACTGTAAGTAGCGTGTTGGTGTACAGTAACTCAGTAAGTGTAATGTGTTAGTGTACTGTAAGTGGTGTGTTGGTGCACAGTAACTCAGTAAGTGTAGTGTGTTAGTGTACTGTGAGTAGTGTTTTGGTGTACAGTAACTCAGTAAGTGTAATGTGTTAGTGTACTGTAAGTAGTCTGTTGGTGGACAGTAACTCGGTAAGTGTAATGCGTTAGTGTACTGTAAGTAGTGTGTTGGGGTACAGTAACTCAGTAAGTGTAATGTGTTAGTGTACTGTAAGTAGTGTGTTGGGGTACAGTAACTCAGTAAGTGTAATGTGTTAGTGTACTGTAAGTAGTGTGTTGGTGTACAGTAACTCAGTAAGTATAATGCGTTAGTGTACTGTAAGTAGTGTGTTGGTGTACAGTAACTCAGTAAGTATAATGCGTTAGTGTACTGTAAGTAGTGTGTTGGTGTACAGTAACTCAGTAAGTATAATGCGTTAGTGTACTGTGAGTAGTGTGTTGGTGTACAGTAACTCAGTAAGTGTAATGTGTTAGTGTACTGTGAGTAGTGTGTTGGTGTACAGTAACTCAGTAAGTGTAATGCGTTAGTGTACTGTAAGTACTGTGTTGGTGTACAGTAACTCAGTAAGTGTAATGTGTTAGTGTGCTGTAAGTAGTGTGTTGGTGTACAGTAACTCAGTAAGTGTAATGCGTTAGTGTACTGTAAGTAGTGTGTTGGTGTACAGTAACTCAGTAAGTGTAATGTGTTAGTGTCCTGTGAGTAGTGTGTCGGGGTACAGTAACTCAGTAAGTGTAATGCGTTAGTGTACTGTGAGTACTGTGTTGGTGTACAGTAACTCAGTAAGTGTAATGCGTTAGTGTACTGTAAGTAGTGTGTTGGTGTACAGTAACTCAGTAAGTGTAATGCGTTAGTGTACTGTGAGTAGTGTGTTGGTGTACAGTAACTCAGTAAGTGTAATGCGTTAGTGTACTGTAAGTAGTGTGTTGGTGTACAGTAACTCAGTAAGTGTAATGTGTTAGTGTGCTGTAAGTAGTGTGTTGGTGTACAGTAACTCAGTAAGTGTAATGTGTTAGTGTCCTGTGAGTAGTGTGTCGGGGTACAGTAACTCAGTAAGTGTAATGCGTTAGTGTACTGTGAGTACTGTGTTGGTGTACAGTAACTCAGTAAGTGTAATGCGTTAGTGTACTGTAAGTAGTGTGTTGGTGTACAGTAACTCAGTAAGTGTAATGCGTTAGTGTACTGTGAGTAGTGTGTTGGTGTACAGTAACTCAGTAAGTGTAATGCGTTAGTGTACTGTAAGTAGTGTTGGTGGACAGTAACTCAGTAAGTGTAATGTGTTAGTGTAGTGTGAGTAGTGTGTTGGTGTACAGTGTGTAAATGTATGTGTGATGTTTATACTCCCACCTCTGGTTTCCTTCCTCACCACGAAATCAGAATTGGTCGGTTTCTCTGAAAAACAAGAACCATTACATATCAGACCCTTCTCAATGATTTCTCAATGCAAATATAATAAACAGACATTGGAATTCCCCTTTAAAGCCTCCAGGCAGGTATCCAGATTGCTCCACCGTGTCACATGACCTTTTTTCCTAGATTACAAAGCATTTCCAGTGAAGAGCCTCCATTCACAATGCCATTTAATCCTCTGTAATCCAATCAGTGCAGAAACCCAGCCTAAAAATGTCTCAATCATAACCAAACCATCATTCGGCACAGTGCTCCCCTTCCCAGAGCAGCCAGCAGGGGGCGGCAGAGTCCCACTGTTGGGCCGACCTGCCGGAGAGCTGCTTTTGATTAGGCCCTTGGCTCGCTGCTGGCCCGGGCGCAGACTCCAGTCAGCTGGCTGTAAATCAGCTCTAATTTGTAAGCTGTCAGCGCCGCAGTCTGCTTTCGGAACCTCCGTGCCAAAGAGCAGCCGTGTGTAAAAGGCGAGGGCGAGACGCTAGGACCCCCTAGGGGGGGTGGGCTGGAGAGGCGGAGCACTGCAGCTCCAGAAATTGGTTCCAGAGGGACGCTGCCAGGCCGGCCGGGCTCCTCCGGCAGCTTAACAGAGCAGGAGGAGCCGTGTAGATTCATTTCCCCTCAGGCAGAACGGAGTGCTGATGCACAGCACTGAGGTTTGGAGTAGACCCCAGACAATACCGGAGACCTCCTTCTGTGCCCAGTCTCCAGAGGGGAAGGAGGTGTGTATGTGAACGTGCCTGCAAGTGGATTTCTTTGCGCCCTTTCTCAGACACTGCTCTAGAAGGTCTGGGGACTCGTTATGTGGTGTATATAGATGATGACTCTTCAGCTTATGACACCAGACACTAGACGGCAAGACAGTGGGCCCCAAGCAGCGGAGGTCAAAAGGGTGTGTTGTCCCAGTCTTCCCTGGATAAGAATGTAGAGCGTAATTGTTTATTATCTCTACCTTTATTCAGGTTATGGTTCCCATCTTTACGTCCATCTAGCGCCGTTAGAATTCATTCATTTGTGATTGATCCTCTACTCAAAGTGTGCTCGGTCCCGCTAGGCTTGAGACATCAAGCAGATCTCGGTATTGGCAGTATCAACATGCGTGGATTCCCCTCCTGGTGTTGATTTGGTGTTTCAGCTACACTCATTGCTAACAGGTGCATAAAATCAAGCACATAGCCATGCGATCTCCATGGACCAACTTTGGCAGGTCATACTAAAGAGCTCAGTGGCTTTGAACTTGGCACTGTCATAGGAGGACACATTTCTGCCTGGCTAGATCTGACCCGGTCAACTCGAAGCGCTATTATTGTGAACTGGAAGCTTCTAGGGGCGACAGAGGCTTGGCCACGAAGCAACATTGCTTCCTGATGGGATGCCGGAAGCAGCGTCAACACAAGAACTGTGCATCAGGACCTCCTTGGTCTTAGGCCCTCCTTGGTAGTAATGCCAAGCATCTGCTTGGGAGATGTAAAGCTGCCACTGGAGTGGTTACATGTTTTCTGGAGTGATGAATCACTCTGGACTTTCCAGTAGCCTGATGGACTAATCTTAGTTTGCTGGATGCCAGAAGAACACCACCTTCTGAATGCCTAGTTCCAGTTCTCCCAGATGAGTGGCGGCTGTCAGAGGGGGCCGAGATTCATGCCCATAGGGGCAATGATGAATTCGCCATATGTAGACCTTTTCAGTTAGTTCAGGAAGGTCTTGTTGCTCAATGGGCCTAAATCTAGATATGCTGTTTGTCAAATCTGTCATGAAGTGTTCTTTCCTTTGGCCTCCTCTCGTTTCCTTTTGTGTTTTTGTCCAGCAGTAATCTCTCACTTCCGTGTCTAGTAAATGCAGAAATTGGGAATCCCACCCAAAGCTTTAATGAAATTCTGACTGTTAGCGTAACCATTAATATAAAGACTAATAAATACAAATATTTAGCTTCCTAGCAGTACCGTTCCCTCTCCAGCTTCAATTTGCATTCTTCAGCCAGCAGGAACACTGCTCGTTCAGCAAGCCTGTTCTCATACACTGTATTGCCAAATCATCCATTTCATCACCCATCCAAATCATTGACTTCAGGTGTTTCAATCGTTTCCATGGCCACAGGTGTATAAAACTGAGCACCTAGTCATCCAGACTGCTTCTACAGACAGTGGAAGAATGGGTCGCTCTCAGGAGCTCTGTGAATTCCAGTGTGGTACTGTGATAGGATGCCACCTGTACAACAAGTCCAATCGTGACATTCCACAGTCCACTGTCAGTGGGATTATAACAAGGTGGAAGCGTTTGGGAATGACAGCAACTCAGTCACGAAATGCTAGGCCACAAAAAACATAAAGAGTTGGATCAGTGGAGGTCGCCAACTTTCTGCAGAGGCAATCACTACAGACCTCCAAGCTTCATGTGGCCTTCAGATTAGCTCAAGAACACTGTGTAGAGCTTCATGCATTCAAGCCAAGCGTGGTGTAAAGCTCTACTTTGGTGGACTCTAGAGCAGTGGAGACGTGTTCTCTTGAGTTACTAAGCACAGTTCTCTGTCTGGTAGTCTGATGGACAAGTCTGGCAGTTGCTAGGAGAACAGTACTTCTGTACTGAGGGGGGATTATGGCGTGGGGGAGTTTTCCAGGAGTTGGGCTCGGCCCCTTAGTTCCAGTAAAAGGAACTCTTAATGCTTAAGCATACATACAAGAGATCTTGGACAATTTAATATTTGGACAATTAAAAAAATTCCATGCTCCCAACTTTGTGGGAACAGTTTGGGGACAACCCCTTCCTGTTCCGACATGACTGCGCACCAGTGCACAAAGCAAGGTCCATAAAGACATGGATGAGCGAGGCTGGTGTGGAAGAACTTGACTGGACTTCTCAGAGTACTGACCTCAACCTGATAGAACACCTTAGGGAATGAATTAGAGCGGAGACTGTGAGCCAGGCCTTCTCGTCCAACATCAGTGTATGACCTCACCAATGTGATTCTGGAAGAATGGTCAAAAATTCCCATAGACACATTCCTAAGCCTTATGGACAGCCTTCCCAGAGGAGCTGTTACAGCTGTACAGGGTGGGTCGCCATCTCTCTATCTGTCTGTCTGTCTGTCTCCCTGTCTTTCTGTCTGGTCTTGTCCATATGTCTATCAACGCCCCCTCTGGTTACTTCAGGTCATAGCACTGCTTTTCCTGCTTCCCCCTGGCTCCACCCGCTCCCACACCTGATACCAATCTGTACTCATTAGGACGTCTATTAAGACTCCTTTGTTTGCCCAGTCTGTTTGTGAAGTCTCTGTTTTCCACTCGTGAGTCTAAGCCGTGTTTACCTCAGCTTTTGTTCTCTGTGTTTTGACCCTTGACCCTTTTGTTCCCGGCTGGTGTTCCTCACTTTATAGACATGTCTTTGTTGCTACCCACCTGTGTCTTGACCCCTGTTTCCCGGACACACTCAAATAAAGCCACTATGCATTTGCAGCCTGCCTCAACCTCCACGTTACAATAGATTAAGAATGGGAATTCACTAATGGGAGTTCATATGCCTGTGAAGACAGACGAGTGAATACTTTTTGGTGATATAGTATATTTTAATAGCTCCTCCCACCTTCAAGATGCATCATCAGAAGGGGTTTTTCTCTTTTGCCCGTGGGGCATCACTGTAAGAGGCGAGTGGACGTGTGTACAGTAGGTGAAACAATGGTTTGGTCTCTTCAGTTGGCCAGAGTGCCCTTTTAATTGGAGTAGCCTGCATGGTCCGGTGCACATGAACAAAGTAAACGGGGACTAAGTCTTCTGTCAGAAATGTGACAACTGCTGTCTGAGGTTTTGAACTGTTGATTGGTGTAGTGCCTGTGTCGCCGGGGGCACTAGACCTGGAGATTTGACACGAATGCCTTTCCCGGCGGACTCTAGGCCGCGAGCTATAGGTAGAACACGCTTTGTATGCATCATGTCAATAGAAGTGACTGTAGCAAATTAAGCCTAAACCAGCCTAAGTGTGATGCACATGCCATGGCGAAATAGCCTCTCCTTTGTTGTGTGACAACATGATCATTCACATCCCCGCTCATACCTTCTCACCAGCTCCCTCATTCATGTGACTAGGGGCTGCTGACAGCCACGTTGAGTATGCGGGCCCTGTTCCAGCTAAGCCTGAAACCCAGCGGCTCAGGCCCGTATAGGACAGCTGTTCCTGTCCCGGTCCCTAACATACCCGACCAAATGGCCAAATGAACAAATGGCGTTCCAGCACTCCCGATGAAAGAGTATGACTGAATCCCTCGTGTGTGATGAGCCAGATTCCTTGGCAGGTCATTGGAGTGGCTCTCAATCGATGGCTTTGTCTGCATTAATGCCTCCCATTCACTGGGTTAATGGGTGCTGGGAGGGAAAGGGCTAGTGACATCATATAGGAGGGAGCAACCCTGAACTGACCGGACCCCTCCGTCATGGAGATGTGTTAATGTGCTTTTCCAATAGACAGTTTGGAACAGTGCAGTAAGGTTACTAATCCAGATCCAGAACTATCCAGGACCCAGACTGAACACCTCGGTCTCTGTCTGTTTCCTGGTGGTCCCAGCAGTGTCGGCAGGTGTTTTCTTCTTGCAGTTCTTCTGTTAATATGTTTCAGGAAATATCTATTTACTGTTTGAATTGGGTCCTGAAATACAGTACTTCATTTTCTTCCCCCTCTGCTGCGTGTCTCATGAATTACCCAGACGTGGGACACTTTACGGTAAATGCTCCAGGGGACCCTCATAAAAATAGTTTACTTATGCCTATTGCTGGTTGTGAGCCATCATAAGTTTCCTGAACATAAAATGTTGGATGTTGTTGGATGTACACAGTAGGCGTTGTACAGACTGAATTAGTCTCAGTTAATGTAGTCTCAGGTATAATGTTTACATGTAATATTCAACTGGTCCAGGTCACTACCCCCACAGGACCATCCTCAGAGCCATTACCCTGTTTCTTCAATGGTGGACCCCCACATTCTCAGCACAGAGCAGGTGACTCTGACATGGTGGTGGTGTGTTAGTGTGTGTGGTGCTGGTGTGAGTGGATCAGACACAGCAGTTCTGCTGGAGTGTTTAAACACTGTGTCCACTCACTGTCCACTCTATTAGACACTCCTACTCTGCTAGTCCACCTTGTAGATGTACAGTGAGAGACAATAGCTCATCTGCTGCCCCACAGTGCAGTGTTGGCCATCCTCTAGTGCGATAATGAATATATGTATATGTGACAAAAACTTCAAGGTGGTAGTAACTTCAGGTTCCTGCAGATGGCGCTGCATTAGAATGATGGAGCTATAAATACCTGTGGGGTGTGAGTGACGGGATCCATAGATGGAGAAGAGGTGGTACGGTGCAGGGAATGTCTCGTTCCATGTGTGGTAAATGGCTCCAAAGCAGATGTTAATGATTGGCTAAAAGGAGAGACTGAGCATTTGGGCGTGCCAAAGACCATAGTGTGAAGGAAGTAGCTGAATCCACCAACAGTGGCTAAAATCCCAGCACCTACACTATTAGGTATGTTTAATCACAGGTGACTTTTTTTTTTTAATCGGGGACTGTAAGAGGTTTAAATTTAAAATAAGGTTTTTATTATTTATAGAAACCATGTGTATGAAATACAGTAAGACAGTATTGCTATTGACTGCTTTTGTATGTGTGCTCTAGCAGGTGAGACGCAGGCAGGACCTCCAGGGCCACCTGGTCCTTCAGGTATGACATAACACTTGCATGCTGCATCTTTATATCAGACATGCTAGAAGTGAAAGAATTACGTTTCTCATGTGTATAACAAGAGAATCACTCACCACCAAAACAATACCTGCACCCAGAAGGAATCAACACACAGGAATGACACTTGGTGGGTAGGTCTGACGTCATGAGACATGTAGATGATTCAAGTTCGTGTATGTAAGCTAAGACCGACCGGCCTTATCTTTGTATCTGACTGACCCAACAGCCACGACTACAGACATTCAGTGAGCGGTGATGCCTCCATGAGTCATCCTGTTAGTGCCAGCACCATCGGCAAGCGGTTGCACAATGCAGGACTACATGCACACAGGCCGTTACAACGACTGCCTTTAACACCACGTCAACATCACCAAAGACTACAAGGGTGTTGTGCCAGACCATCATTGATTGACTCACTTCAGTGATGAGTCCCACTTTTGTCTCGGTGGAGACGACCAACAAATCTGTGTGTGGAGGCACCGTGGTCAGCACCAAGACGAATGGTTTGTGGTCACGTGTCACACGTCCAGAAGGCCTGGTGTTACTCTGTGTGAGAATGTTCAAGCTGCATGGGATGGATTATCACAGGACACCATTAGGAAGCTTTACAACTCCATGCCGAGACGTCTGGACTGTTGTGTTAGCCAAACTCAGAGACACTTCTTCTGTATGTGTAGCTCAATAAATATTCCCCATATCAGTCTAAATGTATCATCAGTTATTGATCCTGGTGACCTTCATCTTCCTTCCCAACAGCACTGCAATCCCACACTTCCTTCTGGGTGCAGATATTCGTCTGATGATTAGCGTACATGCATATTGCATATTTCAGTGGTTGAGATGTGTATGTGTGTGTGTATATATATATATATATATATATATATATATATATATATATATATATACATTGCACCAGTAAGAGCAGAGTGTGAAGGTTCAGTTAGCAGGTAAGAGCACAGTTCTGCTCAAAATACTGCAATGCACACAACATTATGGGTGACATACCAGAGTTCAAAAGAGGACAAACTGTTGGTGCACGTCTTGCTGGCGCATCTGTGACCAAGACAGCAAGTCTTTGTGATGTATCAAGAGCCACGGTATCCAGGGTAATGTCAGCATACCACCAAGAAGGACGAACCTCCACCAGCATCACGTAGTGACCTGGCCACTATCCTGCAAGAAGAATGGCTTAAAATCCCTCTGACCACTGTGCAGGACGCAGTATATGTCATTCCCAAGACGAGCTGACGCTGTACTGGCCGCAAAAGGAGGCCCTACACCATATTAATAAATGATTGTGGTCTAAAACCAGGTTTCAGTTTCATTGTCCAACCCCTGTATATGTAGTTGATATAGTTGATAGCTGTAAATCTGAGCAGTCATAAAAATATATCTTGGGCATCATATTTGCAACATTTACGTTTAATACTTTATGTATGTCATAGTTTCAGAGGCATTGAATTCTGCAGACGTCTGGTTACCTTCGATTTAATTGCAGCTATTTAATTATGCTTTGTATTTAAATCATAGTACACAAAGCATGTAGTTGAGTTAAAGTAGATATAAGGTAAAATACCCCCAGTAAAAAGTAGAAGCTCCTCCCTTTAGACCCCCACTGGAGTAACAGTACTAAAGTATCTACCCTCAGATGTACTGAAGTATGGAGAGTAACAGGAGCATGATTCATTACGGCTCTAATGTCCTATTTTCATTTCTGGAACAGGACTCTTCATCAGCTCAGTGTAGGTGAAGAGACTCTAGTGTCTCTCAGTCCACCAGTCTTTACTAGAAGCTCATTCATTAGTCTGACATGGATGTCCATTCAAATGAACACTAAAGGAGAACAGTTTCCATTAGCTAGAACCAAGCTCCGGTCAACAGTTCAAAACAAGCTCAAAACAAAGTGACCGCTGTACCCTGACTGGTGGGCTCGCTCCACACTTCTTTTATTTGGACATGGTGTATATGCACATGTAAGCCAAAAGGAAGGACAGATTTGGCTGTAGTGTAGTGGAGTAACAGTCTGATATTAGAGTTTATGATGTGGTAGAGTACTGTAGCGGTGTACTGTTATACCCCATGGTTTGACCTTGTCTGTGCTGTCCTTGTTTAGGTCCCCAAGGGCCTGCAGGACTCCCCGGCATGCCTGGACAAGATGTAAATATGACACCAAACTGTACATGCAATTTTTTACAATTGTTTTAATGTTCACTGCAAGTTTCTTACATTCATATATATCAGCATCATCAAATGTCTCGGGCTACAACATATGGCTAGCTTTGTGTGCGTTTGTGTGTTTCAGGGTGTGAACGGCCACCCCGGACAGGCTGGAGCTCCAGGGCCTAAAGGAGACCCAGGTGAAAGGGTGAGATCACGTTATTGTACCAGTGGTTAGTCCCGAAACAAAGTCGAAAGTCACTATGTATAGCAGTTCATTACAAAACATTCAGAAAGAGAAAGAGACCTGTGGCTACAGAAATAAGACCTGTTCCAGACCCTAAAGTCAGTAAAAGGCTTTCAGATAAGAAGTCTTTCATTATTATAAGAAAGCCTGATGGGCAGACAAAGCCCTACATGTGGTACATGTGCTTTCAAAAGAAAAAGGAAAGTCAACTTTAACCTGTTAGCTAGAACAGGGTTTCTCAACCTGGGGGCCATGAAGCACCCTCTAGTGGTCCGTAGGCCTGTAAGTGAATGCAGCTTGTCAAGCTAGTAACAGCATGTATATCTGTAAAACAGTTAATATTAAGTACATTAATTTAAATATATGTATATAAATTTACACAAGTACAAATAAACAGCAGCAGGCTAATTAGACACCGTCAGATTGAGACTAACCGCTTGCTAGCCGCTGACAGACAGGTTTCTTGGGGTGCTTGGGGTGCTTATCAGCTCCTGTGTTTGAATTTGGACATACCATAAGTTATCTTTAACCAGATTTCTTGGAGAAATTGATTTTTTCTACTGGGCCTTTATGTTTTGGGGTTATTATCAGGTTGCCCTTTTAGTGGGAAGGCTGAGGACTCATGGACTAGAATGTAGTGTTGTTAGCAAGTATGCTAGTGCTCTAGGTATAGTAGCTGCGGTTAAATTACAAATTGCATTCCTTAAAACTTGATACTAGATAGTTTTGCTAAGCTACAGACTAATCAAATACCTCTTTCTGGATTGTGAGTATTTATCAGTCTACTGGCTTGATTCAGCACCCCACAGACTGTTTGGCCATTGCTGCTAAACCATGGGACTGTGAGTGGAAAACGAGTGATGAAAAATGGCATTTTGATGAATACTCTGCTTAATTCCCGGCAGGCTATGCTAAACGATACACCAGTGGTCCCCCAGCTTTTCCCGTTAGTCGGCCAACAGTGGTCCACTATACTCTTACCACAAGGTTTTCTTTCAGGCCTGCTTCTCTATGGCGTTATGGTATAAGGTTGCCTGACTCGTGAAATTTAGAGGACAGACTTTAGTACAACTCAACATTAAGCTTTACAAATGATGTACCTTATTTAACAGAACCCAGCAGCGAGTGTTAATGTGACCGCGATTTGAACAGCACCTAGTGCAAAGGTTTGCTCTGCTTTGTTGGCCTGCCGTTATCGTGGTCTGTGTAGCATTATAGATACAAGCTATAGCTCACCAAGTTATGAAATATACAAATGCTTTGCACGGCACTTTGGTTATTTAGGAATTGCTCAATATAATCATATAATCCTGTGCTCAACATTCCCGCCCAAAAAAAAAAAAAAACACAGACCAGCATGAGCCAGTCTAAGTTGGTTCATGATGGTTTGTGCCTGTCTGGTGGTGGTTTAGCTGGTCACCCGGTATGGTCATAAGGGTTTCCCAGCATACAGAGTTAGCCAGAGGTCATTTGGAGGTCTCCTCATACCATCACATCCATTTCTAAGGAGACTCTATACTAATGCCACACTATAGTCATGCCACACCCATTTCTATTAGTGGTGTAACGAATCCAAATCCCTGGTTCGGTTCAGCAGCAGTGGCGGTGGGTTGGGGAGCAGCTTGGAGTATCATGGTTCCATCTTTACGAATCAGGTTAGATGACTGTGGATGATCATGGTTTCGGAATTGTCGTTCCCTTATTTTCAAATGTGCAATACATCCATAGCAACATGCCAAACCCATTTCCATGGTCATGCTACACCCCTCCATAATCACACTACCCCAGTTCCATAGTTATGCTACCCCATTTTCCCCTTTCCCAGCAGTAGCACTGAGCACTAAGAAGTAGAAATAGCAATTTCATAGGGTCCCACACTATATCTGGTCAAAACTACAGCATACCAGCATACAAAACACAGCATATGCTAGCTTCTAGAAGGGGCACAACTTGTTGAATCACATATAGCCAGCCTTCACACTAGTAGGTGACGGAGCAACAAGTGGCTAGTCATTTTCATATAGGAGTGCACACTGTGTAACCATGATTTAGCGACGAGTGACACAGTGACTAATCAAGTCGAGATTTTCTGAACTTTATGCAAAAGAATGATCATGCAGTGAAGCAACATTATAAACGATTGGCCCCAACCAATTCTTTGGACTGATCATGGACACGAGGGTCCGAAGGGTTTCCCAGCTGTTCCTACCAGCATTTGGTTCCAGTTCTCAGCAGTGTGGTGGTAAACATGGAAGAGAAGCTGTTTCCTCTTTTCCCAGTTTATATTAGGCGTTGTGGTGCATTTACGATATCTAACTAGGTTAGCCAGCATGCTAACCAACCACTAAAGCTAGCCATGAACGTAAGCCGTTAGCTTTCCCTATAAATTCGTTCATCATATGTGCTTTCAAAACCAGCTAACTTTTCCTGGACCTCGTACACGACCTTACGCCATAACACAAGCAGGCTCAAACACACCCATAAGAGACACACTTGGGGCGACGTAAGCGACTCGTTGTCTGCTAGTGGGAGCGCAGGGTTAGATTTGTTATTCTGACTCAGTACTGCTATTGTTTATGGGTTTTTGAATGTGCTGGCCCACACAATTAGCATCTCACTCATCACGCCACCAGACGATTCTCAGGGGAAGTGATGTTCAAAAGCTCAGAGCGTCCTTCTTAGCTGTTTGCCAGTCACCCGCTACCTGACAGGCAGTCTTTATTCAGATAATGGTGCAGCCCACTGCTGTGGTGTCAGTACCAGCCTCTCTCTGTTCAGTCTCCCCTCTTAGGGTGGGAGGATCAAACAGTGCTTTGATTCTAAGACAGCGCCTGTAGTGTCCCAGCCGGTGGAGGTGGACCGGCGCGCATTAATGTGAACCGGTGGGCCGTTCTGCATTTTGAAAGAGCTGGAAAGAAGACGAGATGAGAGTCTGTAGAGAAAAGAGGTAGAGGAGGGCAGGTGATTTATGTGCAGGGCTCTTTCTCTTTGCTCAGTGACCAGGTGGAGATCAGTGTGCCTGGGTGTAGGTCTCACTGGGGACATTTAAGAATCCAGTTTTTGTCTCCCTCATTTTCAGAGTTAGCCAGAGGTCATTTGGAGGTCTCCTCATACCATCACATCCATTTCTATGGAGACACCATACCAATGCCACACTACGGTCATGCCACACCCATTTCTATTAGTGGTGTAACGAATCCAAATCCCTGGTTCGGTTCAGCGGCAGTGGCAGTGGGTTGGGGAGCAGCGCGGAGTATCATGGTTCCATCTTTAGGAGTCACGTTGACTGTGGATGGTCATGGTTTCGGAATTCCCCTAATTTTCAGACGTGCAATACATCCATAGCAACATGCCAAACCCATTTCCATGGTCATGCTACACCCCTTCATTATCACACTACCCCAGTTCCATAGTTATGCTACCCCATTTTCCCCCCCATATTTCTAATCCCCCCCATATTTCTAATCATACTTGACTCCACCTACTCATCATTCTTTGCACCAGTGTCTTGTTTGTTTGTATTCATTTTAATAGTTGGGTTTCTGTGTGCATACACATCTGCATTCTATGTGCATCAAATATAATTCAGCTCAGCTCAGCTCAGTTCAGTTCAGTTCAGTTCAGTTCAGTTCAGTCAAGTCAAGTAGTTTTTATTGTCATTTCAACCATATACACTGGTGTACAGTACACAGTGAAACGAAACAACGTTAATCCAGGACCAAGGTGCTACATAGAACAATAAATACAATAAACACAAGACAATTTACAATATACGAAACAGTAAACAATAAATACAGGGACGGGACAGTGCAGATAGCCCACTGGTAGTGGGAGCAGTAAAGTGTGGTTATGTCCATTTTTTTCCTCAGCTCAGTTCAGTTCAGCTCAGCTCAGTTCAGTTACATTAAATTGTCATTATATACAGTAACAATAGGACATGTGAAAGAGACATGCGTAAGAGCAGTATCTGTATGTCCGAATGTAAATACTAGGGCTGTACTTAAAATAGCATACTACATACTACTCACATACTAACTACAAAAGAAAAATCTTCATTAATTATTCACTATTTTCTTTCTGCCTGTCCAGAAATAAGACATTTTGCCGAAATTAAAAATAGTTTGAAGATATACTCAACATTTTTGGGGGGGGAAATTGTCTTTGAAATAGGCCTAGTCTATATATTCATCCACCAAACCTGCCAAGGAGCTGCATTTACGCAAATTGAGCAATGTGGATTTGTGGAAAGGTGCACCTCAACACATATACCTTCATTTGGCTTACTGGTTACACAAGAACAACAAAATGCAATTCCCTGAAATCCCCCCAGCCATTTTCTTAGCAGTCCAAATAGTTGGATATCCCCATTCATGTGAATTATGAACATAGTCACAAACAGAAGTTACCACTGCCTCATGTCACCCTTGGCTTCAAACTGAATACACATGCCTGTTAATCTTTCTTAATATTTGGTCAGCTTTTATAAACACAAATTCATCTGCACGTGAGAACTGTATCAGTCTACCAGCAGTGGACACTGTCAGGACGATGCTTATGTATGAATTTCTCTCTGCACAGGGACCTCCAGGGTTAAACGGACAGCCAGGACAACCAGTAAGTGACTTGTTTCTTTAGGCGTATATATACAGGCACATATAACAGGAATCCTGTGCTGTCTAAGAATCGAATGTTTCCTTGTGTCCTTTCCTTTATTTGTCCTCTCGCAGGGTTCAGTGGGCTCTAAGGGGCAGAAGGGAGAGCCAGGAGACAACCTGCCTGATGTAAGCTGATATCTATAAGCTGACTTTAGCCTAAAGAAATACTTAGTTTCAAAAATGCTGTTATTGCTAACAATGAACAAAAGCTTCATATATATATACACTCATCATCAAAAGAGTAGCTGCACCAGAAGGAGGTGTGGGATTGCAGTGCTGTTGGGAAGGAAGATAAAGGATACCAGGAACAATAACTGATGATAAATTTAGACTGATATGATCAATATTTATTGAGCTATGCAAGTAGTGTCTCTCAGTATGGTGCTGAGCCTCCATGTTTGCTAATGCAACATGCCAGACGTCTCGGCATAGAGTTGTTGAGGTTCCTAATGGTGTCCTGTGATAATGCGTCCCATGCAGCTTGTATATTCTCACCGCTGACCACGGTGACTCCACAAACAGATTCGTTGGTCGTCTCCAAAAAAAACAAAAGTGGGACACATCACGGAAGACACCCTGCTGCCATTCTGAGTCACCACATGACAGTCTGGCACAACACCTTTTCAGTCTTCGGTTATATTGACATGGTGTAGTCCTGCGTCGTGCAGCCATCTACCAATAGTGCTGGCACTAACAGGATGACTCATGGAGGACATCACTGCTCACTGAACGTCTGCAATCGTGGCTGTTGGGTCAGTCTGGTACAGCGATAAGGTCCAGCCTTGCCTACGCCAATCCTTTGCACGTAAAGTCAAACATACCCACCAAGTTTCATTCCTGTCAGTTGATTCCTTTTGGGTGCAGCTGTTTGTGCATCTCTCTTTTGATGGTGAGTGTATATATGGGTTACAGATTTTGTAGGGAGAATGAAGATAAATAAGTAAAAAGGGCCAAAAGTTCTGATCTGTGTTTGTAATGTAACATGTGAATTGAACTGAACTGTGTTGCAGGGTGAGGGGATTCAGCAGCTGAGGGAAGCCCTGAAGATTCTGGCTGAGAGAGTCCTTATTCTGGAGCACATGATTGGCATCCACGGTAATGTGGAAGTCTTTATTAGTTTTGCTTTTACTTGTATCTACAAAGGCTCAAATTGATAACAATTGAATTGAAGAAATGGTAAAAATGGTTAACAGCATTTACCTTATGCACCAATCAGAAGCACACCATTATTGGACGAGCGACACTTGTGAACTCACTCAAGCAATCACTGGCTGCGTCTCA
>JAMWET010006552.1:300000-442500 GCA_024036415.1 Prochilodus magdalenae
CTTGTGTGTTCCTCTTTCAAAGTGTTGTTTTTTCGTATTTGTGTTCTTTCATACCGGCCTGCCAGCTTGTTGTTGTCGGGTTGACGTGCGAGCCATGACGGTTGT
The DNA here is from genome assembly GCA_024036415.1 of Prochilodus magdalenae. Classification (NCBI taxonomy): domain Eukaryota; kingdom Metazoa; phylum Chordata; class Actinopteri; order Characiformes; family Prochilodontidae; genus Prochilodus; species Prochilodus magdalenae. The sequence goes on from JAMWET010006552.1 coordinate 300,106, forward strand.
GGACCCATGGTAAATTACCTCCTCCAGATTTTCGGCTTGTCGAGTGCCAGATCGGCTCGCAGTTTGCCTTGCCCGTATCCGCTAGGCAGCACAACTTTGTGAGTGCAGGTGTTTGTGCGCAGACACACTTCACCCCCTTCTGCCAGCCTGTCAGCAACTCTCGGCCCGATTTCGGCTCCCCAGCTCGTTAAACCCTCAGCGAGACAGGACGGAGCAAATGAGCCCCCCCACCACCACCTACCAGGCATCCTCCACATAAAGAGCTGTCAAATCAGAAACATCTGGATCGTCCACAACAAACGCAGCCCAGCCAGCTATTGTTTTCGCTCTCCGACCCAGAAACACCTTGTTCGGATTTTGGTAGGAGGTTTTCTATCAGCTAAATTGCAACCGCGTCTTGTATTCCCCCTTCGGGCGCCTCCTTTTCTTCCACTACATGCCGTTTCTCCTGCTTTGTGAGTCACAATAACAGACATATCACTTCAACACTCCGTCTCCGTCAACACAGACCAGATTTACCCCTGAGTGTCTTTACTGAGCGTCTGCCTGTAGAAGTGAAATGGATAAGGTACTCGTTCTGACACAGAATAAACACGCCAGGTCTCTGTTGTATTGTTAGCGCTTGAGCCCTGTGTTGTAACTCAAGACTGGATCTCTGCAGTGAACCCCCCCACCCTCCGCCCCTCATTCCTAAGTCCAGTCAGCCAAGACATACATGTTCGCTGTCTGAAGTTTGACCCATTCATTTCGCTCTAGAGCTAATGCAGCTAACACGTAGTAGCGGGTGGTTGAAATCGTTGAGGCAGTTCGGTGTGGAAGACCGTTTCCGCAGGCCATACAGCATCTCATAATGACTTTATCCTAATTAGGACTTGCTTTCTCATAATTATAACAACAGTACCATTAGGAACCTCTACAACTCCATGCCGAGACGTCTGGCATGTTGGGTTAGCAAACGTGGCAGCCTGGCGCCGTATTGAGAGACACTACTTCTGTATGTGTAGCTCAATAAATATTCCCCATATCAGTCTGTATTATCATTTATTGATCCTGGTCACCTTTATCCTCCTTCCCAATAGCACCGCAGTCCCACACCTCCGTCTGGGTGCAGCACTTCTTTTAAAGACGAGTGTACATCATTGCTGTTGTGCTTGTACAGAACGTATGCTGTGAAACGGTAAACCCACTCAACATGGAGCCAAATCCAGCATGAAACATGACTTAGCACCGTGTTTGATGGAAGGCAGTATTGACATCCACTCACCAAGCACTTCATTAGGAACACATGTACATTATATGGCAGCACTGCAGTGCATAACGCCGATACGGGCCATCAGCTTTAGGTAATGGGGGAAAATGTGACTTTCGGCACTGCATGATTGTCGGTGCCGGACAGGCTGGTTTGAGCTAACTGCTGATCACCTGAGATTTAGAACAACAATCTCTAGAGCCGTCTCTAGACTTGCTCTGCTCCGAACGGAGCAATAAAGAACAAACTTCCAGTCAGAGTGGCAGTTCTGCGCGGCCTTGCTGATGAGAGAGGTCATCAGAGATGGGCTGGTTTGAGTTTAACCAAAGTAATGGAGGATAGTATAGCAGCTAATAAGCAGTAAGTGATTGGAGGTAACACTCAAGCGGACATTCAGGATCATGATCGGCCGTAACATGATGTGAAATGACTTCATTTTTTCCGCTGTGCTGTTAGTGAAGTCCCCACCGTGAGTCAAAACAGCTGTTTGAGTTTCTCCATCATTGCTCGCCAGCATGTAGGCTCGCTGATGAGCTTTCTGCCACTGAGTCACTGAGTTAGCTATCAACTAGAGGTTCAATGAGGTTACGTGATGAGAGTTGAGGAATCGCTGATGACGCTGTAAATAAAACCCAGGACGAAGGGAAAGCTTTGCAACAACTCACTTTAACAATCTGACTTGGAAAATCCAAGATGAAGCCAAGCTGCACGGATCACCTCTGGATTGCATTGTTAGCTGGAGTCTTGCAGGGTTGCATCCAGTTTAGGTGCAGGTGGCTGGGTGAACATAGGTGGTGCTCCTGAGAACTGATTCCAAAGCTTACCTGTACGTCGTTATGCGTCATCTCCAACCACAGTTGACCTTTTATTGCAGTCTTTGGGAAACCAGAGATGATGATGTTCTGATCTGATCTTTGGAGCTCTGTAGATTAGCGGAGACATGTTAGAACAAAGCCAAACTCCACAAGTCAGTAGAGCATGTCATGCAGTTTCTAACGACCCCGAGATTGCATTGCTAGCCAGAAGTGTGCAGGGTTGTATCCCATTTAGGCGGAAAAAAACAGAGATGCTTAACTTCAGTATCTGATCACTGAAGCTTTCTAGACTAGTCAAGAAATGTCACAGGTCATTAGAGCGTGCCTTTTTCAACCACCCCTGTATTACATTACTAGCTGGAATCTTGCAGGGTTGCTTCCGACTTAGGTGCACCGTAGGTGGCCCTGTCGAGACGTTTTCCCATGATGGGTGCCCGAAGAGCCAGAGATAGTATAGCAGCATAATAAGGGGAACTGATTTTATCAACTGTACAGGGTTTTATCTGACTTAGATGCACTGTGGGCAGCCCTGCCGATACGTTCACCTATGCTGGAGATCCAGAGAAATTTAAAATGGTGTAACTCAAATCACAAAAAAACAGATAATTAAAAACTTAGTAAAACATTAAAAAACTTATTATTAAAAAATATAAGTATACTCTCAGGGGCCCCCCCCACTGGTGGCCCACTGGATCTCATTGCTATCCTTCAGGAAATCAGAGGTACGGCCGCCGGAATGGAGCAGACGCCTCGCCTGCTGTCTTCTCTGCAGCCTCCATGTTGTTAAAGTCAAAATCACATGATCAGTGAGTAGTTGACGTTGAGCTTAGAGCCTAAAGCAAGTCGACCTGTCGGTGCAAGCCCAGTGCTGTAGATGTACTAAGGAGTTTCACATGTCATGTTCACAGTGCAGGTTTATTAGAAGCCTCTGTAACTTGTTAGCTGCATTAGCCTCGTAGCTCCAGAGCCAGACTAAAGACACACCACGTCTTGGAGGATTGTTTATGATGGCTGGTTTCCCAGATAGGCTGACGTTTGTGTTCCTAATTCGTAAGCCAGTAAGTCCTGCAGTCCCTTTTATCGTAAACGTTAATCCGTTCTGACCATATTTAACGATGTTTCTGTGCTTCGTATTTGAGTTATTGGTTTCTGCTTGAGTCGTGTATCCATCAAGTCTTTTGCTGGACGTTTCCTTACTTCTCTAATCCATCAGCAGCGGTACAAGTGCTGGTGCAGCGTACTCGGTTCTCGTTCGGCAGGTCGTGTGAATGCAGCAGTGCTGATGTAATTTAATACGCTGTGGATTTGCTCTGATTGGTCCTGATGTTTTACTGTATTGGAAAGCGTGCGGTATCACGGCTGGGACTGTGCCTTGTATTCAGTGTCCTGTGCCTTGTATTCAGCCTGATATTGATTTAGTGACTGTATGTACTGGTTTTCTTTTTTTTGCACTCTGACTTCAGGTTGTTAACATGTTGATATTAAAATGTTAACGTCTCATGGTGGTCTTCGGAGTCCCTTTTTGTCACGGGTCAGTAAGTAGTTTGGAGGAAACAAGCACTTCAGCCAAACAAGTTGACATTAAAGGGTTCGGATTTAGAGTGAAATAGCCGAGGGTAGCTAACAGCTAGACTAACCTTATTTCAGGAGAACTGAGCAGCGTTAGCAGCAGCTAGCTCTAAACAGTGGATACAGTAATAACAACTCTGAGGTAAATGTGAGTGTAGTGGTTGTAGTGGGGTATGTTTTCATCAGAATGAGCCTCAGAAAGTTAAAATGTACAGCTCTGGAGATTAATAAAAGATTAACTCGCTTTAGAGAATTGGTTTTAGAGGGAAATAGCCGAGAGTGGCTAACAGCTAGGCTAACCGTATCTTAGGTGAACTGAGCAGCGTTAGCAGCAGCTAGCTCTAAACAGTGGCTACTGTAAAAACAGCTCTGAGGTAAATGTGGGTGTAGTGGGGTGTGTTTTCATCAGAATGAGCCTCAGCAAGTTAAAATATACATGTCTGGAGATTAATAAAAGATTAACTCGCTTTAGAGGATCAGTTTTAGAGTGAAATAGCTGAGGGAAGCTAACAGCTAGGCTAACCGTATTTCATGAGAACTGAGCAGCGTTAGCAGCAGCTAGCTCTGAACAGTGGATACAGTAATAACAGTTCTGAGGTAAATGTGGGTGTGGTGAGTGTAGTGTGGTGTGTTTTCATCAGAATGAGCCTCAGAAAGTTAAAATGTACAGCTCTGGAGATTAATAAAAGATTAACTCGCTTTAGAGGATTGGTTTTAGAGGGAAATAGCCGAGGGTGGCTAACCTAACAGCTGAGCAGCGTTAGGCTAGCTCTGAACAGTGGTATAATAACAGTTCTGAGGTAAATGTAAAACTGTGGAGTGTAGGTGTTTAGCAGCCTCAGCTAGCTCTAAACAGCTCTGGAGGATACAGATTTAATAGAACAGCTTTGAGGGGGAAATGTGAGGGGGTAAACTAGGGTTATGTGAACTGTATTAGTACACTACACTGTACAGTAATAACAGTCTTGAAAATGTGAGGTTACCGTTACTGCATTAGTATACCACACACAGTAGTATACTGTAGATACAGAGTACCATTTTGAATACAGCCCATGTTGGCAGCCTCGTTTTAAAAGACAACCCTCTCCTGTATGGATCTGAAAACTTGTTCTCAGCTAATGAAAACATAAAGATTTGTGGTTACAGATAATTATACGCTAATGAAAACATAGTTTTGTATGTTATATTCACTTTCTACTGATACAGCTCCTCATAAAAATCACACACCGCTCCTTTACTGCTATTTCCTTATTGTGGGGTGTCTTCTTTATTATTGCACGACGATCTAAAATCCATGTTGCTGTGTGGGGATGGAGGCAGGTTGGCAATGAGGGGGCTGCAAAATATCTGGGACCCCAAAAGTATCGTCATCAAGGTTATGAATCACCATTCTGGTTTCCTTTAACAACAGGCCTAAAGGGAATCATAGTGAATTGCCACTAGGGGGCATCAGGACGAGGCTACGCTGTTGTTCTGTATTAGCATAGTCCGAAATAAAGCAGGCACTGAAGGTCACTGAAGGTCACAAACATCACAGAGGCTCCTTTACCTTCCAAAAGAACTTTATTATTCTATTATATAACAGTTATGAGCTTCATGGCAAAGAGCTCATGCTCAGTGACAGCGCTATTACCATGTGATGGTGCTGACACTGATGAAGGTGACTATTTACAAGTTAAGGCCTAAGGACTCCCTACTCCTGCTCCTTGTCCTCTCCATGTGTGATAACATAGCAGAGGTTCTTGTAGTCAAGGTTTCCGGAGACGTCCAGAGGGAAGTTGGTGAACATCTGGGTGATCTGGGAGAGGAGCAAAGCAAAGCTTGCGGTTAGGAAGCTGGAGGAGCATCAAAAACGGGAAAAACTGTTCTTCCCGGTGTTCTATGATTAGCATTCGTTCTTCTCAGGTCAAGACCACTCAGAGAAACAGACCTTGAGGACCACCAGCTAGTCCACATTACTAATTCCCACCACAGCTGGACTAATTAATCAAGGCAGGATGAGAGCGCTCATCAGATACTTCATTAGAAACTTCCAAATTTGTAGGTAAACAAGAAGGTCAATGAGAGGTCGTGGCCAGTCTGTTGCCTCACACTGTTTATATTTGTCATCCATCACTTCATCTTCACGGTACTAATAAAGTGGCCAGTGTGTGGAAGCTCAAGGCAGGTGTTTCCAATAAAGTGTCCAGTGAGTGGAAGCATAAGGTAGGTGTTTCTAATAAAGTGGCCAGTGAGTGGAAGCACAAGGTAGGTCTTTCTAATAAAGTGGCCAGTTAGTGGAAGCCTCTCTCTCTCTCTCTCTCTCTCTCTCTCTATCTCTCTCTCTCTCTCTCTCTCCCCTCTCTCCCTCCCTCCCTCCCTCCCTCCCTCCCTCTCTCTCTCTCTCTCTCTCTCTCTCTCTCTCTCTCTCTCTCTCTCTCTCTCTCTCTCTCTCTCTCTCTCTCTCTCTCTCTTCCTCCCTCCCTCTCTCTCTCTCTCTCTCTCTCTCTCCCTCTCTCTCTCTTCCTCCCTCCCTTTCTCTCTCTCTCTCTCTCTCTCTCTCTCTCTCTCTTTCTCTCTCTCTCTCTCTCTCTCTCTCTCTCTCTCTCTCTCTCTCTCTCTCTCTCTCTCTCTCTCTTCCTCCCTCCCTCTCTCTCTCTCTCTCTCTCTCTCTCTCTCTCTCTCTCTCTCTCTCTCTCTCTCTCTCTCTCTTTCCCTCTCTCTCTCTCTCTCTTCCTCTCTCTCTCTCTCTCTCTCTCTCTCTCTCTCTCTCTCTCTCTCTCTCTCTCTCTCTCTCCCTCTCCCTCTCCCTCTCTTCCTCAGTGTATGTGTTTCTGTGTTTCTTGCTCTCGTCAGCTGAACCTCATGTTGGTATAAACCCTGCGGGGGACGAGTGTGCCACACTGTTTGATCAGCAGCATGTGCACATGTCTCCTGTGAGTACCCTCATGGTTGATCAAGAGCGCTGCCCGGCGGCCCCCGTGGACCCCCGAGAGCGTGTTGCCGTGCCAACGCAGTATGGCTGCTCATCTGCTGGACACATGGGAGCCAGAGTCAGCCTACGCAATTTTTCTCCTCTCGTTTTTGTTCTCCTCCTCCTTCCCCCTTCTCCTCTCTGTTCTATGTGGGTTTTTTGGTATTTGACAGCAAGATGGATTATTGTAATCACAGGAGCCATCAGCGAGGCAGGATGGTGCCATGAGAAGCCAGCCAGCAGATTACTGCACACTGCTGCCATGGGAACGAACAGAGGGCTTGTTTGTTTTCCTGTCTGTGTGTATGTGTGTGTGTGTCTGTGTGTGAGTGTGTGTGTAAATGTCTGTGTATATGTCGGTGTATGTGTGTGTGTGTGTGTGTGTGTGTCATAGGCATTTATTTTCAACGCTGTGATGCATATATAAAGTTCATGAGTAAAAGTAGGTGTTTCTAATAAAGTGGCCAGTGAGTGGAAGTAGAAGGTCTGTGTTTCTAATAAAGTGGCCAGTAAGTGGAAGTAGAAGGTAGGTGTTTCTAATAAAGTGGCCAGTAAGTGGAAGTAGAAGGTAGGTGTTTCTAATAAAGTGGCCAGTTATTGGAAGTAGTAGTGTGAGGTGTTTCGTCCAATAAAGTGACCTGTCCAGTAAGTGGAAGGTAGAAAGGTCCGGTGTTTCTAATAAAGTGGCCAACTAAGTGGAGTAGAAGGTTCGGTGTTTCCTTCTAATAAAGTGGCCAGTAAGATTTTTTGAATGGAGTAAGAAGGGTCCGGTGTTTCTAATAAAGTGGCCAATAAGTGGAAGTAGAAGGTCGGTGTTTCTAATAAAGTGGCCAGTAAGTGGAAGTAGAAGGTCGGTGTTTCTAATAAAGTGGCCAGTAAGTGGAAGTAGAAGGTCGGTGTTTCTAATAAAGTGGCCAGTTAGTGGAAGTAGAAGGTAGGTGTTTCTAATAAAGTGGCCAGTTAGTGGAAGTAAAAGGTAGGTGTTTCTAATAAAGTGGCCAGTTAGTGGAGAGAGAGGTTAGTTCTGTTTAAATGTTGCACATTGTAAATGATTTAGATAGACACATTAATAACTCCACAGGCTGTGAATCGGAGTATTGACTCATGCGTTAATGAAGCTCACAGGCCTTTCCTGTTCCCTGGTCATGTTGCTCACCTCTGCTTCAGAAAACTTGTCTGCTTGAGCCATCAGGTAATACTTGATCCTGTTCGTGAGCGGAGAAACAGAAAGCTGTGAGGCACAGTGACTACACTCTGTATCTACACTCACTGTCCACTGTATCAGCTCTACTGACCATATAGGAGCACTCTGTAGTTCTACAGGTACAGACTGTAGTCCATCTGTTTCTCTGTGTACTCTATTACCCTGTTCTTCAATGGTCAAGACCCCCACAGGACCACCACAGAGCAGGTATTATGTGGGTGGTAAATCCTGGTTTCCTGTTCCTCTCTAAGCACAGAGAACTCCCGTCCATACTAGCTGACTGTGCACTGATGAGGCAGCTGGATTTTAGCCTAAAGTACATTTCAGTGTTCTTTAAGTCAGGGGTTCTCAACCCTCTCCGCCCCAAGACCCACCTGATGAACTACAAAGCATAGCGGCCCACCAGGAAGCTAAAACCAACCTTTAGACTTTCTCCAAGAGATTTGGTTAAAGACATATTATGGTACGTCAAATTATGCTATCAGTGGCTAGCCAGCGGCTACACTGTCTCTAACTGAAGGTGTCGAATTAGCCTGCTGCTCCTGCCATGCTTCGATTTGTACGTGTACATTAATAAACATACATTGATATTAATATACTAAATATAGATCCATATATATGACGTTTCTGGTCCACTTCAAACTACTGCCCCCACCTGAGAACAGGCCCATGGCCACTAGAAGGAGCTTCATGGCCCTCTGGTGGTCCACAGTCCCTAGGTTAGGAAACCCTGACCTTACAGATCTACCATTGAAGATGCGATTGAATCAAGATGCGATACTTACTCATCTCCTTTCACAACGCCGGTTCCCTCCGGGTCAAACATCTTAAAGGCGTTGAGAATAGTCTCCTCCGGGTCAGTACCTGGGAAGTGACGAGGCTTTCTGGTCAGTCAACAGTGACTAATTCAAACAGAGCAGCACATGTGCACCAGTTCTCATGTTTAGCCGGGACCCACCAAACCAGATGCCCAGAATATGGGCTAATATCAGTACCAACCAAATTACTGGTGTCGTCGTAACGTCTGCATGCATGTCTTAGGTCCACTGTTGGATTGGATACTATAAAAATGGCTCTGTTTGTGTTCTAGATCTTATGACCCCTGGTCTGACCCCTGATTACCACATCCTGTGAAAACTGACCCCAGGCCATGTTTAGTTTGAGTGCCAGGATGACTGTAGCTGAAGCCTACCTTTGAGTTTCTCCCCGAACATGCTGAGGAACACTGTGAAGTTGATGGGACCGGGGGCTTCTTTCAGCATGTCGTCCAGCTCATCGTTCCCTACGTTCAGACGGCCTGGAAGCAAAAGTGCAGCGGGACCCGTCAGAGGGCCATGTGCCTCAGTGTATTCATATAAACTGTGCACCTACCCTGTACCTACACTTACTGGCCACTTTATTAGAAACACCTACCTTCTACTTCCACTTACTGGCCACTTTATTAGAAACACCGACCTTCTACTTCCACTTACTGGCCACTTTATTAGAAACACCTACCTTCTACTTCCACTTACTGGCCACTTTATTAGAAACACCTACCTTCTACTTCCACTTACTGGCCACTTTATTAGAAACACCGACCTTCTACTTCCACTTACTGGCCACTTTATTAGAAACACCTACCTTCTACTTCCACTTACTGGCCACTTTATTAGAAACACCGACCTTCTACTTTCACTTACTGGCCACTTTATTAGAAACACCTACCTACTACTTTCACTTACTGGCCACTTTATTAGAAACACCCACCTCCTACTTCCACTTACTGGCCACTTTATTAGAAACACCGACCTTCTACTTCCACTTACTGGCCACTTTATTAGAAACACCCACCTTCTACTTTCACTTACTGGCCACTTTATTAGAAACATCTACCTACTACTTTCACTCACTGGCCACTTTATTAGAAACATCTACCTTCTACTTCTACTATGTGGCCACTTTATTAGAAACACCATGTACTGGAACCTTGTACTTTCACTATCTGACCACTTACCCTCTTACCTACCCTCTACAATGTGGCCACTTTATTAGTAATACCCTAGTTGTACTTCCACTTATACTTATACTTTCACTAACTAGACACTGTACTAGAAACACACATCTTCTACTTTCACTTACTGGCCAGTTTATTGGAAACGCCTACCTTGTACTTTCTCTAACTGGACAGTTTATTAGAAACACAGACAAACATCCCGACCCCTTTAATCACTGATCAGTTCCAACAACACAGCTACTGACCAGGTTATATTTGGGTTCTGGACCTCAGGATTGACAGCTGGGTTTAAACAGTGAGGGTTACTGCTGGGTTGAGAGTGAATCCAGAAATGTCCAAACAAGACTATCAGAAACTGACCACTGTTTTAGGCTGGAGGCTGGCTAATTGACATCGGCGGCGTCGACTGATGGGCTACAACGGGTTTCTAATGAAGTGGCCCACTGCTGAGTATTCATTATAGTGTAAAAGTCTAGGACGGGCCGTAGATCAGCACCGTGAGTCTGAGTGGTGACCTGTAAAGTATGTATGGTGAGCGGAACATTGTGCAGGGGGGTGAAAAAAAAACGGAAAAGCATTTACCCACAGCAGCGAAAGTGTCTCTGAGGTCATTCTTGTCGATGAAGCCGTCTCTGTTCTGGTCCATGATGGTGAACGCCTGGAGGCAGTCATAACCCGTTAGCTGGGGAAACATCAGCTGCTCCCCATATATCAAACAAATGCTCTGCACTAATGTCTTAAGAGCCCATCCATCACGTGTACTGTAAATCACAGTGATTACGGCCTGCGTCTGGTCCAGCCAAGGAGCTGGCTGTTAAAGTTATAGCTCCTGTGAGTTACGGTTTGTATTGGTTCTAAATAGCCGTGGCTGATAAGTGGGAATAAGCGGTGGAAATGGTTCTTGCCTCCTTGAACTCCTGAATCTGGGACTGCTCGAACATGGTGAAGACGTTGGAGCTGGCTGACTCCTTCTTCTTGGCCTTTTTGGGCGCCTGCACAAATAGAGGTAGAAGATATAGTAAAAGCATTATGTCATCATGTCATTGAGGAGGCTGCTGGGAAATGTGTAGCCTAGCTGATCTCTGGTGAGTGAGATGTCTCAAAATGTCGCAAAAAAAAATGGAAAGCTCTAACTGTGAAGAATCAGACCTAGGAACCCCTGGCTTGTTCGCCTAAGGATTGCCGGTGGAGGCCTGTTGGTGGACAGTAAACGAGATGGCGATAGTGAGGAGCCATTCAGCAATGGTAGTAGTGGTTGCTGTTGGTTTGTGTGGCGCAACTGATAACCACACTACCTGCCAGGGTGCTACCACACCATGTAGGAGACTGGATTTTGCCTCCTGGACTGGGTGACTATGCTGAGCTACACCAAAAGAAGTCCTTGGGCAAGACTCCTAACACTATGGTCGCCTATCTGAAATGCCATTAACCTTGTTGGTGGCTCTAGATAAGATCGTCAGCTACATGCCATACATGTAAATGTGTATCTTTGAGGAGGTGTCATGGTTGGCCGAGGCAGGGAGTAGGGGCTCTAGCGTACATGTGCAGCACCCTGGTTGGGGTTTACAGGGTAAGGATTGGTCCTCAGTGGTGTGAGGATTGATACTTGGCCCTGAGAAGGAGATTGAAATGCCATGGAGTTCTAACAGAGGACATTTGACTTTGAAGGAGGCCTTCAGGCTCCAGAGAAGGCAGATCCTCTGTGCAAGGCTTACCCTACGTCACACTAGCAGGCGACAGAGCTCCAAATAACAAATTGGCAGATTGGAGTTTCTCAAAAGGCACAGCTTCTACTCTCTAAACTGGTACCCACCAGCATTTGGTTCTGGTTCTCAGCAGTGTGAAGGTAAAAATGGAGGACAAGCTCATAACCTCTGTTCTTCTTTCCCCAGTTTACGTCATGCGTCTTTGTACATATACATTTGAAAGCAGCAGATATTGTTGGTGTGTCTGTTGAGTTAGGTCACTGGATAGCTAGCTAGGTTAGCCAGCATGCTAATGGGCCAATACAGCTAGCCACAAATGCAAGCAGTTCGATTTCCATACAAATTCCATGTAAATATGTGCTTTTAATACTAACTAGCTGTCCTGGCCCTGGTACCCGCCCACATGAGACAATGCGAGCAGCCTCAGACACACCCACAAGAGACAAACCGGGGCGCGAGGTAAACTCTTGTTCACGGGGCCCATACATTTCAAGTCTATTCTAAGAAATACAATAATGGACATTATGGAACCCCAGCTGGTGGGACACTTCAGCCAGGGTAGGGGGAGGTGGTGTGCTGCCCGGACCCGGAGTTAATGGATTCTTGGATTCCCAGCCATGAATCGTTCTGGCATTGGCCGGGGTCATATAGTCATAAATAGGTCACTTACACAGCTGTGCCTTACTAAAATCGTGCTGCATCTACAATAACTTAATCTAACTGCTACGATGAAATTTCAGATTTCATAATGATTGACTCGTGGACCAATCAAATCACCTGTCTCCTAGTAGCCTGGTGGATAGTAGTAATGATAATAGTAGTGAAGTGAACAGCTCCTGTGTTGCACTAACAATGTGGAGGCTACTGTTATAATGAATCTTATATCTGACATGAACAAGTGTAAACTTGCAACTGCAGTCAGCATCTCTTCTGTGCCAGCATATATAATATATACAATATATAATAATATATATATATACAATTATATTTAATTACAATTATATATAACATATATATTATATATTATATATTATATATAATTAATATAACTAAGAGCTCAGATTACTGTTATGTAATTATGAATACTGTGTAAGTCAGCCATAGTAAGTCAGTATATACTGTGTATGTGCTGAAATTTTAGATGTCATGACGCACTGAATCAGAATTAGATAGACAGATAGATAATTATATATAGATACATACATACTTTATTGATCCTGAAGGAAATTTAGCAGAATTGTAATCAAACCGGGTCTGCAATGATTAATCGGCTTAGTCGGCTAAAATCGATGACCTAATTAGTTGGCAACTGATTTATAAGTCGATTAGTTAGTGACATTCTATCCTCGATTGCAGTAAAGATGCGTGAATGTAGAATTTAGCTGCAACAGAGCAGAAACAGACGGCTCAGTACACAAAGCACCGAGTGTGCTGTTGTAGATATGTAATGTAGATAATTTTTCTTGATTAGGCAGAAAACAGATTTTATCCTGGCATATTTTATTGCTGCTCATCCTTGATTTTAAATTCTGATGGGAATAAAGTTTTTTTTGATGTTTTGGATTAGCAGAGTGCATTAACACAACAATTATTTGAATAAATAACAATAATAAATAAATTCCTCTTAAAATAAATACCGCTAACAAGCCTCCGCTTGTCCCAAACTCCATGTCCCAGAGTTTGTTACCTGATGATGTCACTGTCACATGTCCCGAACTGTCCAATCACATCTCATTCTCTCGTCCGCTCACTCACCTGAGTATGGATAATCACACACCTGCATCTCATTTCAGCACTAGCATTTAAACCCCTCAGACACTCTGCGGAGTATTGCCAAACCCAGTTTGCATGCTGAGTGCTCTCTCTTGCCTTTCCAGTTTATCTCCTCTGGTTCTGACTTCTCTTTGGTTCTGACTCTCTCTCTCTGTCTCTCTCTCTCTCTCTCTCTCTGTCTCTCTCTCTATCTCTCTCTCTCTCTCTCTCTCTCTCTCTGACTCTCTCTCTCTGACTCTCTCTCTCTCTCTGTCTCTCTCTGTCTCTCTGTTTCTGTCTCTCTCTCTGTCTCTGTCTCTCTCTGTCTCTGTCTCTGTCTCTGTCTCTCTCTGTCTCTCTCTGTCTCTTTCTCTATCTCTCTGTCTCTCTCTCTCTCTCTCTCTCTCTCTCTCTCTCTGTGTCTCTCTCTCTCTCTCTCACTCTCTCTGTCTCTGTCTCTCGTCTCTCTCTCTCTGTCTCTGTCTCTCTCTCTCTCTCTCTCTCTCTGTGTCTCTCTCTCTCTCTCTCTCTCTGTCTCTCTCTCTCTACCTCTCTACCTCTCTGTCTCTCTGTATTTTTTTCGGTTCTCCCCTTTGATCTGTTTGCTGGTTTGTTTTGCCCTCCTATATTGTATTCCCTCATTTGTTTACTCGTTTACGCTCTTGTCTTACTCCCTTGGATTTGTCTGCCTGTATCTCCCGCTCCCTGGTTCTCGACCCCGGCCTGCCTCTCTGGTTATTCTCTCTGCCTTGTCCCCTTGGTAATGTTTGCCTGGTCCATACTGTTGTGCTTTATTACCAACCTGTCTAATAAATCCCATTTGGCTTGTAGCTTGGCGTGAGTCAATCTAAGTTTGTTAAGCCTGTTAATGCCCTCATTCTTAGTTACCAAATGCATAAACTACACCAAGCCAAACTTGATAGCTGATAGCTACATGGGCAGTTCATAATCAGAACAATCGATCATTTGCTCTGAGTAATCAATAGACTATTTGGTAACACTGACATTAGGTGTTGACTAACTAACATGAGACATTCATTAGTTAATGTAAAGTAATTAATTAACAGTGGCTAACTGATGTTAAGTAAACATGCAACCACTATGGCATACTATAGCAGTTAGTATGTATTCAGTGTCAGTGTTTATGATTAATCGACTAGCAAAATATAAATACCAAAAATTATCCTGATCATATTAATGAAGGAATCCTTCCATCTTTATCATCCAACAACCTCCTCCCAGATTTTTACTCGTCTCCACATTCGTGCATATCAGTATATCATCACGCAAGACGCTCTCTCCTAACATTTCAGCACCTCTCTGAAGTACTGCTGTTCACGGGTGATTATTCTCCGCTCATCTGTGTTAGTATTTCTGTCGGCGAGTTCTGCTGTTCTCACCTCGCGATTTACTGCCGGACACGTAACCGGCCATGCGGGCCTTTTTGTCCCTGTGCATTACAGCCCTGTAACAGCATGACGAGCCTCGTGTCAGAGTACATTAGTAAAAGCCGGGTGACTTGGGTCATATCCTACCATTGTGAGAGCGGCTGAGGTCCTGCAGATAGTCAGTCAAAGCCTGGGCAGAGAACAGAGCCACTGCCACTGTTATTTATATGAATCCCAGCAAGCATACCTGCTCTAAGTTTAGATAATAGAGCCTAGATCGGAAAAATGCAGTAACTAACCACCCCTGCGCGGTATGTGGACCACGCGGAGCGCGTTACCCCCATAAAGGACGCAGTTATGTCCACAATGCCAGCCCCGCCGTGCCTCTTTCACAGGTGCTACTATGTAAAGGCCAATATTCCCTTGGGGTTAGGTGGGGACATGGCTTTTAATGGGTGGTATGAGAGATGAATGATGTGGGATGTATATGCATTCATAGATATTTAGTATATAGTATATATGATCTGAAATGATCTGAGTGTGCTGTTTATGGAAAATAAGAGGTCATATACACTCATCATCAAAAGAATAGCTAAACCCAGAAGGAGGTGTGGGATTGGAGTGCTATTGGGCAGGAGGGTAAAGGTCACCAGGAACAGTAAATGATGATTGATTTAGACTGATATGATCAATATTTATTGAGCTACACATACAGAAGTCTGTCTCTCAGTATGGTGTCGGGCCGCCATCTTTGCTAACCCAACATCCCAGACGTCGCAGTATGGAGCTGCAGAGGTTCCTAATGGTGTCCGGTGATAATCCATCCCATGCAGCTTAAACATCCTCACACAGTTCCTGCAGATGGTGCGGTAAGGTGGAGGTGTAGTGACCCCAGGCCTTCTGGACGTGTGACAACAAACCGTTCATCATGGCCCTGACCACGGTGTCCCACACACGGATTCGTTGGTCGTCTCCACCAAGACAACAGCGGGACTCGTCACTGAAGATGACCCACTGCCATTCTGAGTCACTCCCTGACAGTCTGGTACGACACCACTGCAGTGTTTGGTGATGTTGACATGGTGTTAAGGCCAGTCATTGTAACGGTCTGTGTGCATGTGGTCCTATAAAGTGCAGCCGTCTACTAATGGTGCTGGCATTAACAGGATGACTCCTGGAGGACACCACTGCTCGCTGAATGTCTGAATTTGTGGCTGTTGGGTCAGTAGGGTACAGAGATAAGGCCAGTCCTTGTGCAACTGAGTGTGAAACTTGAATCATTTGCATGTCCCTCGATGTCACACCTACCCAGCACGTTTCATTCCTGTCCGGTGATTCCTTCCAGGTACAGATGTTTGTGCAGCTTTTGACAATGAGTGTAAAATATGAGGTACCATATTCACAGCAGCCTGTAGCTTTCTGATCACCACTGTCAGCAGTTCTCTGCATTTCTTAAGAATGGAGCGTTTCACCTCAAACCGCTTCTCGTAATTCCTGAATGATGGAGAAATACGGAAATATCTGTGGGAAGACCCTTTAAGGTTCTCCCACTTACCCAAATACCATTTCTGATATTACATAACATTCATAGACTCTTCGGAAGAACGTCTGAACAGCCATGACTGGTCTAGAAAAGCCATTAGGCCTGATCGTCAGCTACTGTCTATCCGTGGGGGATTGCTGCTGAGATTTGTAGATGCTACGCTTCTGGCAGCTGTGTTGGCGCTTGCATTGGACAGCCAGCGAACACCATAATTCTCAAAGACAAAGACATAACGGGGGATTCACTAGGCTCAGGTCAGGAGTTGTCTGACCTTAAAAGCACGCTGTCGTGACCTTTCACACTTGCCAGATCGTCGCTAGCATTAGTTTTCTGTTGTCAGGTGCCAGCTAGCTCAGGGAGAGGTTGCTGCTGTTATAAATACATAATGGTAAGCTATGAAAACCTCTTAGCCTTACACCATACCGGCTTCCAAGTCCGTGCTTCCAAAGGGATAACTCACCCAAACACTGTGTAAGTAGCTAACCGTAAAAGAAGGCAAGCTGCAGGTTGGCGTGGCCTCCCCTGCTCAACAAACAGCACCATCTGCAGCTGCACTGAGTACCGTGTGCACCACTGGATGCCACCAGCCACTCAGACACTTTCTGTCTTAGCAGTTTCCCTGACACTTTTGCCGGCTCCCACCGCACCCTACTCTCATAGCTGGCTGTCGTGCCACTTGCCCCTCTCAACACTGCCAGACATGCTCCTCTTTCACCAGCTTGTCTTTTCTTTGCTGGGGACTCTTTGATCATCACCTCAGTCTCTTGTAGCTTGGCAGCAAGATCCCAGTTCCCAGTGTAATCAGAAGAACAGTCAGGAGTAGGGTGGCCACACATCTGGTTTCAGACTCCCAGTCCTCCGTCCAGTGCAGGACCTGGACAAACTCCTAGTAGTCCTCTTTTCGGGACGAACTATTTAAAATGTTCACTTAGAAACAATATTATGTGTGCCAGTGGCTCACGTCCAACCAAAAAAAATGCCTTGTATATTACTGGTTTAACAAGGTCATGTGACATTGCTTGCCTACTGGCTAACCACAGGTCACCCCTCTGAATGCTAGTGAATTAGTAAGCGCCGGTCTGACTCACGAATGTCATCCTTTCCACCCAATTAGGTGAGTAAAGCAGTCATGTGTGTATTATAAAGGTTAGGTTATGATTTCAGTTCTGTTCTAGTGTCGTGCCTGAACCCCCGCCCCCTTTTTGATGTCCTCCGTTTGGGGTTATGAAAGTGGCCACCCAAGTCGGGTGAGTTTTTTTTTTTTTTTTTTTTTGGTAACAAGGCAGGAAAGCCACTCGAAAGTCAGACGGTATGCAACACACTTCGACTCTACAGTGTAAAGCCAAACCCCTCCACAGAATAACACATACAAGGAACACATAGAACATCTTAGCTACCAAACACCAGCTACAACAACAACTACGGTAACTCCCATGAGCCTCTTCTTCAGTCCTGTTGCATGCATGCATGTGGGCTCCAACGGCAGAACAGCCAGTAGCTGGTGATGTTGGTTCTGCTGGTGTCCCGCCATGCTAGCATGACCCAGCAAGATAAACCAGAATGGACCAACATGGCGGGTCAGCATGCCAGCTTAGTTTGGATGAATGATCCATCTCCAATCTAAAGGGCAGCACGGGTCACCATGTTTCCCTGGTCGTGACAAGTCATATTAGCTGGCGCATGCCAAGTTTGCAAGCCCGGCATTGTTTTCATCACTGGGTGGTTGGGATAAATTGTCATGGACAATCTGTCCAGCTCTTTTGCATATTGATTTTTTCATGCCTCATAAATGTATGCAAACTATAGATGTGCACGAACGTGCCGAGTGGAGCTCGCTCTCGGCTCTTCCTCTATTCTAATAACATTCGTATTGATGTTTCATGACCTTCCAGTCAAGGTCTTTCCACACGGACGGTGGACTGAAATAGATCAGGGGTCATGTGTATAAACCTTCTGAGAAATGACAGGGCTGATCCAGGAGCAGCCAGATGCTGGTTAATGGGGTTAAATGGAAGAAGGAGCTGATTCCAGACACACTTACTGTGAGTCATTTCATTCTTGAGTGCCCAGCCCAGCATCATTATAATGTCATCACCGAGCCTGCATCCAAACCGGGAGAGAAATGATTGATTAATATGAACTCTGCTGCTTTTATTCTCAGACGCCAGTCTGTCTCCCACACCGGGACTGACAGACAGGCCCCACTCGCCACCTGGCAGAGGAAACAATAGCATATATTCAGGCAACGGCACAACCTGGACACACAAGTGTCAGGGTACAAATATAGACCGGGCCATTGTTGGCGTTATTATGAAGGGGCTGGCAGCAGACAGGCAGGTTTGAGCGTATGCGCATGGGTGCGCAACCGTGCATGTACATGTGCACTAGATGACATATTTACTAATCCGCGGAGCGTGCAGTCGCTGCCCAGTCGCTGCCCAGCCATGTTAATGCTGTGGTTTAGTACAAGACATCACAAGACAGGGCCTTACCGGGTCCGGCAAAATGACCCCGACTTGGTAAACGGACTGTGCAAATGGACCACCCTTCATTTCTCCGGTTGCCCATCAAGACAGCCATTAAGCACACATTACTCGCTGTTCTAAGTCAATACTGGAAAAAACTCAAAGCTATTAAATATAATTTTCCCAACATAGATTTTTCCAAGAAATCTGCAGGGATATTTTTCCACACCTCCATTTGGTCGCCCTTTCTGGTTCTCACTATCCACATAATCCCAAACTCATTCAGTGATGTTGTGGTCGGTCCATTGTTCTGAGAACACCAGCAGCTTCTTTGTTTGAGGTGTCCATCTTCTTTTATCAGTGAGAGGCTTCTTGACAGAGCCATAGTGGTGAGCTGTCTTCTCACAGTGCAAGGATGGACAGAAACAAGACTGGGTCAGGGTTCTTTTCGGAACAGCGAGGCTTTATGGAGTGCTCCTGGTCAGCAGTGGTGGGTACCTACTGACAGTGGGCCAAGCCTTGAATTGGAGAACAGGAGCTCATCGGTGTATATCCGGGTTAATGGACAGGACAAAACCGCCTACAATGGACATGCCATGTCAAGTGTCAGAACTGGACCTTGGAGCAACTGGAGAGGCCATCTGGTCCCATTCTCTTTCATCGCCACAAGAAGGGCCGACTATGTGTGTGGCAGTTACCTGGGGACGTGATGGCACCAGGATGTGCTGTGGGAGGAAGGCGAGTGTGCATGCTCTGGATGATGGTCTGCTGGGAAACCTGGTTCCGGCATTGAAGTGTATGTGAATTGGACACCTTGCCACCTGGGTAAACAATGTCATAGACCAGGTAAATCCCTTCACTGAGATGGTATTCCACCATAGGAGCAGCCTTTTTCAGCAGGATAATGTTCCTGCCATGCTGCACACATCATTCAGGAATGACTGGCGGAACATGATGAATATTTCAGATCCTCAGATCTCAGTCTAATTAAGCATCTGAACAGACTGTGCTGGAACAAGAAGTCCGATCAGCAGCAGCCTCACCTTGTGACTTACAGGACTGAAGAGATGTGACACAGATACCAAGATACCAGATATCAAGATACTTGGTGAAGGCCACCTTCAGAGGTCACTGACTCATATACATGATATATAGAGAGAGAGAGAGAGTGAGAGATAGAGAGAGATAGAGAGAAAGAGAGAGCGAGAGAGAGAGAGACAGAGTGAGAGAGAGAGAGACTGAGAGAGAGAAAGAGAGAGAGAGAGACACAGAGTGAGAGAGAGAGACTGCGAGAGAGAAAGAGAGAGAGAGAGAGACAGAGTGAGAGACTGAGAGAGAGAAAGAGAGAGAGCGAGAGAGAGAGAGACAGAGTGAGAGACTGAGAGAGAGAAAGAGAGAGAGAGAGCAGAGAGAGAGACAGAGTGAGAGAGGGAGACTGAGAGAGAGAGAGACAGAGAGAGAGAGACAGAGTGAGAGAGAGGGACTGAGAGAGAGAGAGAGAGAGAGAGAGAGAGAGAGACTGAGAGAGAGACTGAGAGAGAGAAAGAGAGAGACAGAGAGAGAGAGGGAGAGAGAGAGAGAGAGAGAGAGAGAGAGAGAGAGAGAGAGAGAGAGAGATAGTGTAGTACAATGGCCACAGCAGCATACTCACATCACATCTTCCACCTCAATGAGAAAAGACCTGACCCCACTGAAGGATGTCTAATGTCATGGAGAATAAGAGTCGCCCCCTTGTGGCCACAAAAAAAACATTCTTCACTCAGTTGATGTACATACATTCATTAACATACTCTTCATTCGGAGACCAAACAGGAGGTAGCTGTAGTTTTGAATGAAGGGTGGAAGTGGGCGATTGTGTGCATTTGAGTACAGCTGATTTTTTTTTTTTGATTGTTTTTTTTTTATTAAAATTTGACCTAATTTTATTAAATGGCCTGTAACTGCAGGAACAAAACTAGGAATGATAAATGACTTTCTGTTTAAAGTGGTTAAATAGGTTTTAAACTTGACTTTAAGCTGAACACAGTTACTGAAGCTCACCACACTTCTCCATCTCCAGCTGTAAACCACAATCATATACTTACAGTGACACAAACGGAATATGAACACGGTGCACTTTCGTTCGCTGGTTTGCAGGTAACCCCACGACCCACACAAGTGCTATGTTTCGACCAGGGCATAGAGGGCAGTGGTGAGCGGTGTTTGTTTATTTGATGGTTGGTAATGACTTCTTTAGATGGCGGTGCTGAATGGTGCCATTCTTCACTCATTCAAGTCTTTAATACAACGACTGTATATATTTAAAAATAAATAGAACAAACAAATTTATTACACAAATAGTTACACGCCCAGCTGGAATCGGCCAACAGGAATGAAACTTGGTGGGTAGGTTTGACATCATGTGACGTAAGCAAGGACCTGACATCCCTGTACCTGACTGACCCTACAGCCACGATTGCAGACATCCAGTGAGCAGTGGTGTCCTCCATCAGTCATCCTGTTAGTGCAGCACCATTGGCAGACGGCTGCACCACGCAGGACTACATGCACACAGACTGTTACCACGACTCCACCATGTCAACATCACCAAGGACTGCAGTGGTGTCGTACCAGACTGTTATGGAGTGACTCAGAATGGCAGCGGGTCATCTTCAGTCACAAGTCCCGCTTTAGTCCTGATGGAGACGACCAACGAATCCTTGTGTGGAGGCACCGTGGTCAGCACCAAGGTGAATGGTTTGTTGTCACACGTCCAGAAGGTCTGGTGTCACTCCACCTCCACCCCTTCTGCACCATCTCATAAGGAACTGTATGAGAATATTGAAGCTGCGTGAGATGGATTATCACAGGACACCATTAGGAACCTCTACAGCTCCATGCCCAACACCATATCAAGAGACAGACTTCTGTATGTGTAGCTCAATAAATATTGATCATATCAGTCTAAATGTATCAGTTATTGATCCTGGTAACCTTTATCTTCCTTCCCAACAGCACCGCACTCCCACACCTCCTTCTGGGGGCAGCTACTCCTCTCCAGGTTTGTGTTGTTGTAGTTGTTTACAGGGACCTTGAGGTTACTAATACGGTTAATACGGTAATTCAGTCTCAGTTTGTATGTGATGACGAGGAGACTCAACTCCAGCAGAGAATACATCTCCTGTAATGACACACAGTCACCACTGAGTGGCAGCACACACACGCACGCACACACAACCACAACCACACGCAGGCTGACATGCTGATCTCAGGGCACTCGGTGTGGCCCGTGCTGTGGTAGCTCCTGATTGGCTGAGAGAGAGTCCTGCATAATTAACATTTCATCCACCTCTTTAAATCAGGCCTGCTCCCCTAACAGCCTGTACTGGAGAGGGGGGGTGGGGGAGGCAGGTACGCTATATAGAGAGGTCTATAGACAATAAGTTAGAGAGAGAGAGAGAGAGAGAGAGAGAGAGAGAGAAAGAAAGAGAGAGAGAGAGAGAGAGAGAGAGAGAGAGAGAGAGAGAGAGAGAGAGCAAAGAAAGTGAGAAAAACGTGGGAGTGAGAAAAGATGGTAGAGGAATGGGGAAGACAAAAAAGAAGTGGGAGAGAGAGAGAGAGAGAGAGATAAATTGAGGAGAGATGCAGTTATTACTTCAACAATGCTGGGGGAATACAATAACTAAATATGGTTATGCTAATAAAGCAGAACAGATCTGAAATGAACAGAGAGAGACAGAGGGGACAGAGAGATAAAAACCGAGTCAGAGCAAGAACGATAGATAAAGAGAGCGAGAGAAAGAGAGAAAGAAAGGGGAGACAGGGAGAGGAAGAGAAAAAGAGAGAGACAGAAAGAGAAAAATAGAGAGAGAGAGAGAGAGATAGAGGGAGAGGGGGGGGGGGGGGAGAGAGTGAGAGGGAGATAGATAGATTACTTCAACAATGCTGGGGGAATACAGTAACTAAATATGGTTATGCTAATAAAGCCGAACAGATCTGAAATGAACAGAGAGAGAGACAGAGGGGAGATAGAGAGAGAGAGAGAATGAAAGAAGAGACGGACAGAGAGAGACATCAAGAAAGAGAGAGAGAGAGATACAGAGACAGACAGAGAGAATGAGAGAGACAGAGAGAGAGAGAGAGAAACAGACAGAGAGAATGAGAGAGACAGAGAGAATGAGAGAGACACAGAGAGAGAGAGAGAAACAGACACAGAGAGAAAATGAGAGAGAGAGAATGAGATAGACAGAGAGAGAGAGACAGACAGAGAGAGAGAGAGAGAGAGAGAGAGAGAGAGAGAGAGAGAGAGATAATCCCGGTTAAACTGAGCAGTTGTGTGTTCATCTCTGTGTTAGACTTCCCTCACTCAGAACAACACACAGTAAAGCAGTGCACCGATAACACAGCGATACAGAGTCACACACCAGTTCACAGCCTTAAAGATTCATCACCGTAAGCGTGCATCAATTAATCATCTCACCCAGCTCGCTTCTGAGTCTGTGTTCTGGTGAATGGAGCCGCTGATGGAGCTGCATCAGTGTGAGTGGGTACAGTTCAACATCAAGGACTCACGCAGCCGAGTTTGTCTAAATCAATAACTACATCTGCTTTGTGCTTTTTTGGAAAGTCTTTTAGCAAAAACTGCAGAGCGCACAGCACTGCTCACAACACCTGAGAGTCAGGAGGCGGAGAACGAACGCTGGTGTAGGTGTCATCCAAGAATGACTGAGCATATGTAAATACACTCATCATCAAAACAATATCTGCACCCAGAAGGATTCAACTTATATGAAATTTGGTGTGTAGGTTTAACATCGTAAGTCATGCAAATGATTCAAGTTCCACACTCGGCCACACATGTGACGTAAACAAGGACGGGCCGTATCCCTGTACCTGACTGCCCCAACAACCACGATTGCGGCCATTCCGGAAGCAGTGATGTCCTCCACCAATCATCCTGTTAGTGCCAGTACCATTGGCAGACAGCTACATGACGCAGGTCAACATGCACACAGACCGTTATGACGACTGTCCACGTCACCGTCACCAAAGACTGCAACGATGTCGTGCCAGACTGTCATGGAGTGACTCAGAATGGCAGCGGGTCATCTTCAGTGACGAGTCCCGCTTTAGTCTTGGTGGAGACGACCAACGAATCCATGTGTGGATTCACAGCCTGGAATGGTACATAGTTTGGTGATAAGAGAATCATTTTTAAAGAGGTATTGAATTGATCCATGTGATCCCGTATTACAAAACTATGTGAGCCTTTGATTTTTAGGGGTGTGACCCCCTTGTGTAGCGGTTACTGCAGCCAAACGTGTCTGGTAACTTTTGTCTGGTAACGTGTCTGGAAACTTTTGTCTGGTAACTTGTCTGGTAACTTTTGTCTGGTAACGTGTCTGGTAACTGTTGTCTGGTAACGTGTCTGGTAACTTTTGTCTGGTAACGTGTCTGAAAACTTTTGTCTGGTAACTTGTCTGATAACTTTTGTCTGGTAACGTGTCTGGAAACTTTTGTCTGATAACTTTTGTCTGGTAACGTGTCTGATAACTTTTGTCTGGTAACGTGTCTGGAAACTTTTGTCTGGTAACTTTTGTCTGGTAACATGTCTGGTAACGTGTCTGGTAACTGTTGTCTGGTAACTGTTGTCTGGTAACATGTCTGGTAACTTTTGTCTGGTAACTTTTGTCTGGTAACATGTCTGGTAACTGTTGTCTGGTAACGTGTCTGGTAACTGTTGTCTGGTAACTGTTGTCTGGTAACGTGTCTGGTAACTTTTGTCTGGTAACGTGTCTGAAAACTTTTGTCTGGTAACTTGTCTGATAACTTTTGTCTGGTAACGTGTCTGGAAACTTTTGTCTGGTAACTTTTGTCTGGTAACTTGTCTGATAACTTTTGTCTGGTAACGTGTCTGGAAACTTTTGTCTGGTAACTTGTCTGATAACTTTTGTCTGGTAACTGTTGTCTGGTAACGTGTCTGGTAACTGTTGTCTGGTAACGTGTCTGGTAACTTTTGTCTGGTAACGTGTCTGGTAACTCAGCTCATATTGCGAACCTGACTCGGTCATGCAGATTCCTCCTCTACAACATCCAGATGGTTTGACCCTTCCTCTCTCAGGAGCCCACCCAGCTGCTTGTCCAGTCTCTGGTCATTTCAAGGCTAGACTACTGCAACTTACTCCTGGCTGGTCTTCCTTTACGGGCCATGAAGCCCTTGCAACTGGTCCAGAATGCACCAGCTCGATTCATTTAAAACTCTGATGCTTACAAAGCCAAGAATGGACCAGCCCCTCCCTCCTTATGGCAACGGTTATAAGTCGATCTGTACCTCAAGCTTCAGGTACACCTCGACTCGACCCGCCATCCTTGAAGACTCATGGTAGACAAGCGTCCAGACTCTTCTCTGTCCTGGCTCCCAGACGGTGGAATGAACTCCCACTGGGTGTTCGAACAGCTGAGTCTCTCGCTGTCTTCAAACGCAGACTGAAGACCCATCTCTTTATAACGCACTTAAGTGAGTGAGTATTTGTAGATGTGTAACTTGTGTCTGTTGAAATACTTGTGTTGCACTTATATTCATAATCACCATTCTTCTTACCAGGTATGAGCGCTCGGCTGGGGTTGCCAGGTAGTGCACTGGCCCCTTGTTCAGGCAGTGTCTGAGCTCATGGTGAGTTTTAGGTTCTAACCTTCCTGTACTAGCTGGAATATTATCCAACGGAACACCAAGCACGGTTGTAAGTTGCTCTGGATAAGAGCGTCTGCTAAATGCCTGAAATAGATACCTGTTTGATAAAAAGCCATTTTATAGTTCTAGCTAATGGAACCTGTTCTCCTGCTTATGATGTTGTGTTCAGTGTTTATGATGAATAGACGTCAGTGTCAGAATAACGAATGAGCTTCTATTACAGACTGGTGGGCTGAGAGATGCTAGAGTCTCTTCACCTACACTGAGCTGATGAAAAGTCCTGTTCCAGAAATGATAATGGGACATTAGAGCCGTAATAGACCATGCTCCTGTTATTCTCCATACTTCAGTACATCTGAGGGTACATACTTTAGTCCTGTTACTCCAGTGGAGGTCTAAAGGGAGGAGCTTCTACTGGAGAGGTGTTTTACTTTGGGTATCTGCTATAACTCAACTACAGGGTTTGTGTACTGCATCCACCACTGGTTATGCAAAAATCAGCAGTCCGTACTTTGGAAAGGACTGTGTGTCTATCCTACTCCTCCCTCAAAGCACACACACATACCCACACACACACACACACACACATCCAAACACACACACGGAAACGGGCACTTCCTCATCCAGTGCAGTGACGCACTCATCCGTGAAGCAGCACGGCCAGCACTGGGCAGACTCCTCTAATCAATATTACACTCCTCTTCTTCAAATGGAGCTGTTTTCCTCCTCAGCTCACGCCAGCGAGCCCCCAGTCTGCCATCAACAATCCATGTAGAGCAGAAAGGCATGACGGAGAGAGATAGAGAGGAGTCCAGAGGGGAGCTTGCAGCTTTATGTTCAGAAGTCTTGCTGTTGCTATTAAAGGGCAATTCCACCACATTTTCTTACAGTTTTTCTTGATTGTTTACACACATTTTCTGAAAGCATACCTCATACTCTCAGAACTCTACACACAAATCAAAAACCACACACACACACTGGGCAAAACCCCTCAACTCTCCTGCAAAATGAAACGTTACATTCAAAACTATGTTTTCTCTGTTTTTAGATGACACACACAAACCATCATATGAATAGACATTTATAAGAACCAGTTGAACACTGATGTGCTCAATGTAAAACACTATGATGAATGGAAAACACTTCTTCTCCACTCATCATAATGACACTTACTACAGAGAGTACATACAGACAGTGTGTTGTAAACCATTTTAGAATATTTCATACTCAGAACACACAAATATTCAGTAACAAATATATTTTATTTTTCCCACCAAAACAATATACAGTGTACATCCCAACCAACAGAAAGCTGCACACACAGTAGTCACAGTACACACAAAACAACAGAAGAATTTACTGTACACAGTTACAGTAAAATAAATAAATAAATAAATAAATAAATAAACTATGCTGCATCCTCTCTCCTGTTTCCGTCTGGCCACAGCACCTCAACCACAATCACAAGCAATGCTTTCCCTGGCCAAGCAGCGAGGGAAATATCGCCTAGCATGGCATGTCCAGCCATGAAAAGCAACAACTGCTATATCTCCCCATGTGTCTGCCTCTGTTTCCAATGTGGGCATCCATTTCTCCAAAACAGAAGAGCTCACCTGTTGCCCTTTTATGCTAAAGCTCTGATTGCTAATTGTAAACCTGTGTGACAGGTGTTAGCTCATGTGATGAGTCAGTGTGCATAGTAAGGCAATTAACTTTATTTTGAATATCAGTGTGTTCCTTGTGGAAACTGTGTGATAAATGCAGAAAATTGTGTAGTGTTTTGAAAAAAGTGTGTTTTAGAACTGCAGTTTGAGTGTAAAGCAGGAATTGTGCTTGCAGTTTGGCAGAATTGGTTCAGGGGGTTGGTGCATGAGTTACATGTTGTGGTCATTGTGTCTCAAGTACCAGTATTTGTGTGTAAACAACTGAGAAAAACTGTAATATCTGTGTAATTCAGATGTTGGGATGTAAGCATTCAGGTATGGTTTAGAGAAATGTGTAGTTAGAACTGTACTGTGTGGTGGTCTGGACGTCCCCCTCTAAGTGTTATTAGATAAAATGGTTATGAATATGCTGCCTGATGTCCGAGACGGTGTTTTATGACAGTTTGAAAAGACTTTGGCTTTAATATCCACTCATAGTGGAGGAATACATGCAGGGTGTGGTGAGGCAAAATAGTCCCCAAGGAAAACCTACCACTCACTTACTAAACCATTTCGTCCTCGGTGACCGTTTGGAGGACGTGTGCAGGTTCACCGGTGGTTTTGGATAGTATATAAAATGGGGATACGAGATTATGCCTAAACTGCACCAGCTGAACTTTATAGAAAGTCTGGAAGCATGGTGAACTTCCCCTTTAACTCTGTGACTGCTGTTATGTCTACTGAATACCTCCAGCCATAAACATGTGGGGTGCAGAGAAGGACAAAGAGGGAGAGCAAAAGAGGTGGGGGGAGTGAGAGAGAAAGAGAGGGGGGAAGGTAAGAGAAAAAGAGAGAGAGTGATAGAGAGTATGAGAGAGAGAGTGAGAGAGGGGTAGAGAGAGACAGAAAGAGCGAGAAAGGGAGGGAGAAAAAGTGAGAGAGAGAGAGAGAGAGAGAGAGAGAGAGAGAGAGAGAGAGAGAGAGAGAGAGAGAGAGAGAGAGAGAGAGAGAGAGAAAGACAGTCTCTCAAAGAGAGAGGGAGAGCGAGAGACCTCGGCTGACTGTTAGAGATAACAACTGAAGAGCATCTTTCACAGGATAGGCCAGTCTTTTAAAGCAAGAGAGAAAGAGAGAGCGAGAGAGAGAGAGAGAGAGAGAGGAGGAGGAGGAGGAGGAGGAGGAAAAGAGAAACAGTGAGAGGGATGAAAAGAGATAGTGAATGAGAGAAGAAGACAGAGAAGGAGAGACACACACAGAGAGAGAGAGAGAGAGAGAGACCTCAGCGGCCTGTTAGTGATAACAATAGAAGAGCATAATTTACAGTATAGGCCAGTCTGTTAAAGAAAGAGAGAGAGAAAGAGAGAGAGAGAGAGAGAGAGAGAGAGAGAGAGAGAAAGAGAGAGAAGAGGAGAGGAAAAGTAAGAGGGAGTGAGAGAGAGGAAGAGAGAGTAAACAAGAGAAGGAGTCATAAAGGGAAAGAGACAGAGAGAGGGGGCATAAAGAGGCAAAGAGAGAGAGAGAGAGAGAAGAAAGAGGAAGAGAAAAAAGCAATCGAGAGAGAAGAATGAGAGAGAGAGACCTCAATGGTCTCTCAGCGATAACAAAAGAAGCCCATCTTTCACAGTGTAGGCCAGTCTTTTAAAGCAACGGTTCACCAAAAGTGCTAACGCGGCTAATGCTAAATGAAAGGCCGCTCAGGTCTGCCCAGAGCTGCTTGTGATCGCTCAGCACGTCAGTTAGTCCTTAAATATGTACTTTAGTCGCGTTACCTTCTCTTATAAGTGGTGCGTATGGAGATAATGGGCCAAACTGACGTACTCCCTCATTATTGGAGCTGGTTGCGTAATCGCCTTCATCTGATCTACAGCCAGGCATGATGTTTAAGAACCTGTTCCTTTCTTCAACCGCAACCGGATCGAGAGGTTTAGGGTGTGGCAAAGCACAAACAGCATTTAAATGACTCAGTATCGGCGTGTGAGAGGGCATCTGCATCCACAGCAGGCCCCAGTAAAGCTGGAGTAGTGTTGGGGGGGATGTGCTGCACCTCCTGGGAACGTTCCAGCCTAACGGCACTATTTAACATGGTGTAGGTTGTAC
This sequence comes from Prochilodus magdalenae, assembly GCA_024036415.1. Lineage (NCBI taxonomy): Eukaryota > Metazoa > Chordata > Actinopteri > Characiformes > Prochilodontidae > Prochilodus > Prochilodus magdalenae. The sequence goes on from JAMWET010006552.1 coordinate 329,156, forward strand.
TCTGTAGTGCAGCGCTGCGTCCTTTAACCGCATCCTTCAACATCTCCAAAGACCAGACTGTGCTAGACGGCTCCGAACGGCAGTGGGCCAGCTTCAGTCACGAGTCCCACTTTTGTCTCGGTGGAGATGACCAATGAATCCGTCTGTGGAGGCACCGTGGTCAGTGCCAAGACGAACGGTTTGTTGTCATGTGCCACACGTCCAGAAGGCCCAGTGTCACTCCATCTCCACCCCTACCACACAATCTGCAGGAACTGTGTGAGGTTATTCAAGCTGCATGGGATGGATTATCACAGGACAACATTAGAAACCTCTACAGCTCCATACCGAGACGTCTGGTATGTTGGGTTAGCCATACTGAGAGACAGACTTCTGTATGTGTAGCTCAATAAATATTGATCATATGTATCATCAGTTATTGATCCTGGTGACCTATATCCTCCTTCCCAATAGCACTGCAATCCCTCACAGCTATTCTATGATGATGAGCGTATATACATATATCCTTTGCCTATAGAAATAATATTAAATATGAAATATTACACTGAACTGGTATATTTTTCTTTTATACGTATTTATTTATTATTTATTTAGTTTATTTCCTGGTTATTAATACGTATATCCTTTACCTGTAAGCTTTAGACTGTAATAACTTCTCCTCATGTTGCGTTTAAGTCATGAGGGGAGTAAAGAGTTACTAACTTAATCGCTTTCTGACCTTTAAAAGCTTTTATTGTGGATGCGGCTGCAGGCCGTTTGAAACCAAAGCCAAAACACTGTGTTCTGTTAAATAGCCGGGGGCGCATGTTACGCGTACATAATCCCGGATAAAGTTCAACGCGCTGCCCGAAGGAGCAGAGCGCAGGTCTGATTCTGTCACTCCAGCCGCGTGCTCTGGCTAACGCAGAACTCCTCACCCAGCCGCAGTAAACTGACCCTCTGACACGTTCACACAGCCTTTTGACCTTCAGGGGCACTCCAGGGGTCAAGGTCAAGGTCAGGGGTGAGCAGAGACCGGAGCGCTCACTAATCATGACTTTCTCACCATGTCCTGCTCCTCTCGCACCCCCACCCCCCATCAGCCCTCTTATTTTTTCCTCCTATTATTTGGACCTTGACCAGAAAGAATTGAGACGTTTCATCCCCTCCAGAGAGGAGGAGGAGGAGGAGGAGGGAAGAAAAAGAAAAGCGAAGGGAAAAAATCAATAAGAGAGATGAGTAAAGTGCGGGAGAATGGGGGAGCATGGGAAGGCCTCGGCGAAAGCTCTGCCCGGGCCTGCTGCTGGACAAATCGCCCACTTAAGCGGGTTTTAATCCTGGTCTGTGGGACAGGCAGTGGTCAAACTGTAGGGGATGCCACTGGGAGCTGTATGGAGTAGTATATGGAGTGTAGTGTGCGGTACTTCATGTGCTGTTGCACAGTATCCGCGTACTGTGTGTGGACAGCTTTGGAGATAGAGCTGCCGCAGGATGTAGTCATCCTTTTGAACAAGCTCAACAAGCTGTTTTCCTTTTTTGGGGGAATGCAGGTGTGGTGACGCAGCGCAGTGTCATTTTGTATATATTGAATATATATATTCTGATTATCTGAGCAATATACAATATTCTATATTTGTTTGGCATCTAAGATAATCTGACCACAGTCAGTGTGGTGCATATAATGAACATGAATAGGAGGAATTGGGTTCTGTGTTCTGGATCCGCATCTCCTGTTTTATCACACCTGTTGTTATTTTAATCTGTTTGTATAAGTGCTCCTCTCTCACACTGAACACTGACCCAGTGTGAAGTACTGCCACTCTGAGCGTACTGAGCGTTTCTCCCTGTTGTTATCCCAGTTAGCTTCTCTGGTTTGGCTCTTTTGTGTCTTTCCCTCTTTTTAGTTTCTGTTGCTGGTCTGGATGTTTGCCTGGTTTTGACTTCTGCCTGTCTTGCTCTGACTCTGGCCTTGCCCCTTGGTTATGTTTGCTTTCCTCTTGTTGCTGCTGTGTTGTACTACCAGTCTGTTTAATAGGCATCGCTTTGCTTTTAGCTCAGCGTGCATCACCATCTGTCTGTCCATCAACTAACAGAATTAGTAATATGGGAAATTATATGTTTACATATTTCCCTTGTTTGGAAGTTTGGTGCTAAGCTAATAACACAAAAATACATACAGTGAAGTGCTTTTATATATGTTTTAGATTTGAAGATATGTAAGGTGTATTATCTTTTATTGTATTAAACACCTCAGTGTAACTGCTGGACTGTCAATCATATACTAACCAAAACTATCCAACCAGTGTCGTGTGGGCATCGTCCTGTGGGCAGCATCCTGTTGGCAGCTTCCTGTGGGCAGCGTCCTGTGGACAGTGTCCTTTGGGAAGCGTCCTGTTGGCAGTGTCCTGTGGGCAGTGTCCTGTGGGCAGCATCCTTTGGGAAGCGTCCTGTTGGCAGTGTCCTGTTGGCAGCGTCCTTTGGGAAGCGTCCTGTTGGCAGTGTCCTGTTGGCAGCGTCCTTTGGGAAGCGTCCTGTTGGCAGTGTCCTGTGGGCAGTGTCCTGTGGGCACCGTCCTGTGGGCAGCATCCAGTGACCACTGTCTCTGACTGTACAATCTCCAAGGTTGGCCAGCAAGGTAGGAGTGTCTAACAGAGTGGACAGTGAGTGGACACAGTGTTTAAATACTCCAGCAGCACTGCTGTGTCCACTCACACTAGCGCACACACACAGTAACAGTATATTTAGCATGTGCTCATACATATATGCGGTTATTATGGTTCTTGTTGTCCACATCACACTGTGTTTTCCAGGTTCCATGTTCTATAGATGGCGGAGTCAGTGTATATCTCCAGTGTGGAATGAGGAGGAGCTCTGAGTCCTGCATGGAGGAAACATCAAAAGGCCACAGATTTCTGGAATGGACGAGGTGGCGGCAGGGGTGCTGCGCGTCTGCCTGGAGAGCGAGGCGTCCTGCTCGTCACCAGCCGCCTGCAGTAAATGTCAACAACCCGAATGGACAAGACAGATATGCTTCTTTTATTCCTCCAGTGCCTTTCTCACGCGCTTCCATTCACTGCTGGTGCAGAAGCAGCTCCCCATCCTTTCACACACACTCACAGTGATGTGTTTGGGCTTTTTGGCTGCATCTTGAGTTTTGGGATGTGTCGTACCACCTGAGGATGCGCTAATTAAAAAAGCTAATGTGTTAGCATTAAAATGAACCCAGGTTTACAGCAACACAAGAGGAAGCATGTTACCAGGAGTAATTAGGTTTCAGGCATGATGGGTTTTGTAGTTCATCACAGCTGTGAAGTTATTGCGGATAACACATGACCTGGAGCGTTCTGTGACATTTACACAACAGTTCTGCGAAAGGGAAGAAATATCCTGCATAAAACGTGTGTTAATATCAGCAAATGTCCTTCAGACACAAGAAGTACCACCCTGTGTGCTGCACGGATACAGCCATTAAACTGTGAGGATGTCAGGCTCAGCTCAGGTTTCTCAGCATCTGCTGGATGAAGCCAGTGTTTGGTTCTTTGTTATCTTGTGTTTATCACGTTAACACACTAACTAACTAATTAACACACTAACTAACTAACACACTGACTAACACACTAATACACTAACTAACACACTAACTAACTAACAAACTAACTAACACACTAACTAACAAACTAACTAACACACTAACTAACTAACACACTAACAAACTAACTAACACACTAACTAACTAACACACTAACTAACTAATACACTGAATAACACACTAACTAACAAACACACTAATTAACACACTAACTAACACACTAACTAATACACTAACTAACTAACACACTAACTACTAACACACTAACAAACTAACTAACATACTAACAAACTAACAAACTAAATAACACACTAACTAACAAATATATATATATATATATACATATATATATATATTTAATGTATGTATGTATGTATATATCTATGTATGTATGTATTGTGTAGTTTTGAATGCAATCCAAATCTTATTAAATTCTTCATTAACCTTAAACCACATATTATAGTATATATTATAGCATGTGTTATGTATGTATGCATGTACTATAGTATATATGTATTACAGTATATATATATATATTACAGAATGTATTATAGCATGTACAGTAGAGAAGTATGTGGTTTTGGATGCAGCCCATTATTAAATTCCTCATTAACTTAAATCAGGTTCCGCTAATAGAGCTGAACAAATCAGTGTCTGGACTGAGGAGCAGGTGTAGGAAGAGGAAGCACAGCTGTATACATCTAACCAGGACAGTAATAACTCTACTGAGACCTGAGCTGGATGTAAGTTTATGTGTATGTGTGGAGCACTGTATGTACTCGGCTCTGTGTATATCTTATGCGTCAGCAGTGCGAGGCCACCCAGTAGCTCCACATGTCCAGACCGTCACCAGCTTGATGCCGCTGTCGCTGAAGATCAGGCTGTTCTGACATGAGCATGCACAAACACTTACACAGCTCGCTGTTAAGATCGGGATGGCATGCAAATAGGAGCACGTCTGTGTGAGATAAAGCCGGGCAGGGTTTTGGCTCATACTCGTTTTTCTGGTACTGGTTTAAGGTCCTCCCTTTCACTGAATTTAGCATGAAGAGGGGAACAGGTACAGCATTAGTGTTAAATCACGATATTTATCTTGTAACAGACACTTTTTCCAGCTGAACTCTCTCACTGCTACGCTTCTCTAACACCAGCCTCTGAAAAGGGGAATCCCACCCAACCTTTAAAGTTCAACTCAGGTGCAAACAGAGTCACTCACAGGGGTCTGTTACGCTATTGCTCACTGCAGATAGCTTTTAATGACTGTTTACAGTAGTGCTGATGGGAACCAGGGGTCCTGATGCTTAAAGCACAGATCTAGCCATTTTATTGCCTATGCAAACCCACAGGTCCAGTGTTAGCTCTGAGTGCGGCCTATTTCTCAGAAACCCTTACCTGTAAAATCCAAACCGTGATGGCGTCCTGACCTAAAGCTAGAGTTTAATAAGTATGAGAGCTAGAGAGACTTCACAGTGTAAATAAGCTTGTCCTACTTGTTTAAGGTGGTAGTAACTTCAGGCTCCTGCAGATGGGGCTCTACGAGGATGATCAGGCTATATACATGTGGGGTGTGAGTGACGGGGTTCATAGATTGAGAAGAGGTGGCACAGTGCAGGGAATGTCTTGTTCCATATCTCCAAAGCCATTGGCTAAAAGGAGGGACTGGATTTGGGGGGGCCCAAAGACCATAGCGTACGGTCATACGGGTCTACCAGCAGTGGCTAAAATCCCAGTCTACAGGGAATTCTCCTCGGAATTGTGCCAGGGAAGGCATCCACCAAATCTGCACAAAATTTGATGTAAGAGGGGCTGAAGATTGATGTGGCCTACGATCCAGTCACAGCTGTTATTGGTGCTGGTGTAGGTCTTACAGGGTATTAGGTATGCTCAGTAACTAACACACTAACTAACACACTAACTAACTAACACACTAACTAACTAATACACTAACTAACACACTAACTAATACACTAACACACTAACTAAGACACTAACTAATACACTAATACACTGACACACTAACTAACTAATGCACTAAATAACACACAAACTAACTAACACACTAACTAACTAACACACAAACTAACTAACACACTAAGTAACACACTAATTAACTAACACACTAAATAACACACTAACTACTAACACACAAACTAACACACTAACTAACTAACACACTAACTAACACACTAACTACTAACACACTAGCTAACACACTAACTAACACACTAACGCACTAACTAACACACTAACTAACTAAAACACTAACTAACACACTAATTAACACACTAACTAACACACTAACACACTAACTACTTACACACTAGCTAACACACTAACTAACTAACACACTAACTAACACACTAATTAACACACTAACTAACTAACACACTAACTACTTACACACTAACTACTTACACACTAACTACTTACAAACTAACTAATTAAAACACTAACTAACACACTAATTAACACACTAACTAATCAGCACACTAACTAACACACTAACTAATACATTAATGAACTAACACACTAACTAACACAATAACACACAAACTAACTAGCACACTTACAGGGTATTAGGTATGCTCAGTGGTGGAGATGGGAACCAGGCAATCGGGAATGCAATCCCACCAGTGGGCCTAAACATTTCATTATAAAGTATTTTGGGAAAATCAGTGGAATCCCCCTTCTCCGCTGATATCAGGGCTTTCTTCTCCTCTTTGTTCTTTCTTTTCTTTCAGGGAGCTGGAGGCCTGTCACCGTGCTCTCGTTTTTTCTGCATGGGATTCCAAAAGCAAGTGCACTTGCACAAATGGAAATCTTCGGAGATAAGCACGCTCTTGCCATAATGAACACGCTATCTGGGCTTCCCGATCTCACAAGGCCCTGGCTTGTTTTACGCAGCCCAACTCGTTCTCCCCAGAGCTTTGGACAAGCGGGTTTGATGCATTCGTGAGTTGTGAACGTCTGCACCGCATCTGGTTCATTAACCAACAATGGAGGGACGGACAGAAATAGGACGTGAAGGCGAAAAAAACAGAATGGAGCCAATAAAGGTTTCAGAGAACGCTGGTGGTCTTTCTGGGTCTACTTTTACTTTCACATGGCGGTTCGCCGCCGACGCCGTATAGGATAAATACTCACTATTAGAACATAAAAGGCTCTAAAAAGGAGTGAAATCTAATTTTGTATCATAAAAGCTTGGCACCGAAAGCCCCCCCACACTCGTTAGTCAGGATTAAACTGAGCCAGAGGGTTTCCACTGAATCAACTGGAAAATGTAATAAGCACCGGTCGACAGTATGCCTAAAAATACCAACAGCGCTCCATTAGAAGTTATACGGCGAGTATTAAAGCATGCTGCTTCTGTAAACGCGTTACAATGGACCCTTGAAGCCCGGGCGACATGATGGATGCATAGAAGGAATAGTTCCATTTTTAGCTGTAAGTGCAGAGCCTGGTAAAAAAACATTAGAGCTGTGATGGCGCTCTGGCCTAAGTTTAATACTAGAGTTCAACACTGTAACGTCGAATTCACCGAGTCACCTTGCGAATTTAATGTGGTAGTTACTTCATTCAGATGGCGCTGCATGAGGATGATGGGGCTGTGGGTATCTGTGGGTGTGAGTGATGGGATCCATAGATTGAGTAGAGGTGGTACAGTGCTGGGAATGTCTCGTTCCATGTGTGGAGAATGGCTCCAGAGCAGATGTTAATGATTGGCTAAAAGGAGGTACTGCATGTGGGCGTGGCCAAAGACCATAGTGTGAAGGAAGTCGCTGAAACTGCAGATGTTTGGAAGCGTACGGTCATACGGGTCTACCAGCAGTGGCTACAATCCCACTCTACAGGAATTCTAATCAGAATTGTGCCAGGTTAGGCAGCTACCAAATCTGGACCAACTGCCCCATTGTTTGATCCAGGAGTGTCTGAACATTGATGTGACCTACATATAGAAACTTGTCTGGTCCAAATCCATACGCACATCAATATCAGAAAACAATAACTTCATTTATTTCATGCTGTAATGATTTTATTGCATACAATGTTACATTTGAAATCCATACACTATAATAGAATCCCATATGGAATATAGGTGAAGATAAACTAAGGCACTGAGTAGAGTAATGTATGCACACTTGTTCTTTTCTTCTCCTTCTTTTAGAGCAGATCTACTCTCTATGCATTATGCAGAATAATTAAATTCATTTTTCCTCAACAATAAAAGCTTCTCAGGCACACGAGGTTAAAACGTGTTCGGGAGACTGTCTGCAGTTCTCCTCTCCGCCTGTGGGGGCGCCATCAGCTTGCTTTCACAGCCAACACTGAGATCAAACCACCTGATCAAGTCCCTCATAAAGTCAGCAGTGCTTAATTCACAACGCAATGGATGAATGAAAGATTGAATGATTAAACAAATAAATAAATATATAACATGAGGAGCCTGTACGGGGAAGCAGCCTGTATTTTAACATACAGGAGTCTAGTCAGGAAACTAAATCCACATTTATCCAAAAGAAAAATCCATATTTCATTTATTACTTCCATGATGGTAATTCACGTTGACACGTTAGTCGCGGCGCGTGGTGTAAACAAACACAAACAAATAAATTAGCATAAATTGCATACATTACAAATAGAAGGAAAGAGAGAGTCTAAAGACATTAAGCGGCTCTGTTGAAATATATGTCGATATTGATTTAAGTCTGTACTGATCAGCGGTCTCAAGATCTAAAAAATATTAACCTGCAAAAAAATCACATGTCCGTATATGAATATATGCCAGAAATATGGACGTGAACACAGACTACTGACGTCATATATCCAAAACACAGCGCGCGCACGCAAATCGATCGATACCGTATCAAAAACTGTTTGTAATTCGTTCGTTAAAAGTGCTCCCGTTTGCCCAAAGCCGTTCATATGCGAGTCTGAAAGAGAAACAACCAGCACCAAACAAGAAACAAAACAAAAAGTCCAGTCCGCGTTTTACCCGTTAAACTGATCGCCGAGGCGCGTTCAATAAACTCCGCTTCGATACAGTATAAGCAGCTCGGCGTTCGATAACTCCATTCCGCGCCGCTGTTCAATAAGCGAAGGCGGTGGTCAATAACTCCGCTCCGTGTTTTCGCCGCTTCCCTCCCCAAACTCCAGCCCCTCTCTCGCTCGCTCTCTCTCGCTCGCTCTCTCTCTCCCTCTCTCTCCGTCTCTCTCTCTCTCTATCAGCCTCTCACTCCGTCTCAATATGTCTCAAGATGGCGGCCAATGCGGGATCGATGTTTCAATATTGGAAGCGCTTTGATTTGCAGCAGCTGCAGGTTAGCCCTTTCTCCTCTCCGGCTTGTCTCGGCGCTCCGCGGCGCCTCGGTCGCGGGGCTCGCTTGGGTGACTGTTTTGCCGGGGCTTTTCGGTTCTGTTTTCGCGGGGGGGAGGGAGGAAGGAGGGATCCCCGGCTTTCGGCGACCTCTTCTCGCATCGATTAAAGCGGCTCGCTCGCTCTCTCTCCCCGTGCTGATCGGAAATTGATCCTCTTTGTTCAATTGCCATCGATCAGCCGCTGCAGGGGGGAAAAGCGACCGGTTTGGGCCGTTTTTGTGTGTGTTTAAAGCGGGACGCGGTGCTGAACGGAGACGTTCACCTGACGAGATGTTAACTTTGTCGGCCGTAATGGATGTTTATGATTGTGTTATGGCTGAATTGTTTTTTTTTTTTGGAGGGAGGGAGAGAGGGAGGGGGGGAGTGATGAAGTGTGGTTGTTTCTACACTGGTGGCGCTGTGGTGACGGTTATTAGCACCCCCTGCTAGCCGAAGTTCGCTTCAGTTTTTCGGATCTCCCCGTTCCACCTTAAAGGCTGCAGCGGTTATGTTATCGCGCTTCAGGCGCGTGAATGTAACCGCTGCATCATTTAAGGTGGAACGGGAAAATCCATACAAAAAAAGAAGCTGGCGAATAGGAACTTCAGCCTTCTATGAAATATGCTATTAGCCTGCTAGCTAACATGAACGGTCCTATAAGTTATGTAGAGGGGGCTTCGTTTAGGAAGACCAACGTTTAACATTTGGTGGCTTCATTAGCCATGTTTGCTAGCTAGCTAGTCGCTTACACGGCGCTTTGTGTTCTTTAGTGGCGGAGCTCACAGTAACACTAGCTATGCTAAGTGGCTAACCACTGGTTTTGGAAACCGGTTAGCCGGTTTAAGTCCCATATAAACCCGAAATTAGCACTGTTTGCTCGGTTGCGAGAGCGTCAATGCTTCGGGTAGTCAAAAACGCTTATGTGGAGGGCAGAAAACCGGGCTGACGTGCTATCCTTAGCTAGTCAGCTAACCCATTGTCTTTTGTCGGGACTGTCCATTGTAGAGTTTAGTCTGTTTTAAACTGCTTTATTTGGCTAAATAAGCTAGGGTTAACTTAAGGGCTGTATTTTAGTCAGACACTTATTTGTAATAAAACTTTAGCTCGCTTGGTTTTTCCTTGTGGAGAAGTTGCGTGAAGTTAGCTAAGTAAGCTAGCTAGTTGACTAGCCAGATACAGCTCGTAGCTGTCATAACAGACGGACTCCGTCTCGTTAAACCGAGTCAATAAGTCACTTTTCGTGCGGATCGCTCCGTGTGCTGCTTGTTTTAGGCACGGATTCGGTATACAGCTTGTATGAGGTTGTGGTGATGAACCCCGTCACCTCTCCTTTACGTTAGCGCTATAGACAGAAGCTGTGTTTATGTAACTTGCATGAACTTCGTTTTACTGCCTGTTAAATGGCTCTGGCAGAGTAGGACGGATCGTCGTGTATATGTGTCTGAACTATAGAAGGCAAATGGTGTATAGATGCTTTTTTGCTTGGTAGTCCACGATGATGGGGTAAGCTTTCTTATCCAAGCTGATAAACGGATGATTTGATCTGGTTTTCCTCGGATCCAGAGTCGTCTAAAGTCAAAACACCTCTTGAAATGCCTTTACTCAGATGGTTCTGACCCACAAAACCTCTATTGTTCGGTGAAGATGGACCTACACAAATGAGGCGATCCTTGTTTTAGGGTGAGGTGAACCGCATTGTCACTTTGTTGGATCAGCTGAAGTCTTTCCATCGGCTTTTTCAGGGTTCTTTGTAAAGCTGGTGGCGAAGAGCCAAACATCTCTTTAGGTGCTATCCGGAAAGATCGCTGAATCCAAATATTAGCTCGCAGTAAAAATAGTATAGTGATGGATCGGGACGATAAATATGGACGCGTATGCTTTATAAGGTGCCGTAGGATACATTTACTTATGATGTCTCCATAGAAGGTATGCGTGTTTGTTCAGAGTGGAAAATGCCCAGATGTTCCCATTTACACCCTATGTTTTGGCCCTCGAATGAAACAAGCCGTTTTCCTATTTTTGGAGAGCTCATGAATATTTTAGGAAGCTCTGTTCTGATTGGCTGGTTTACAGTGAGATGCCGCGATGACCATACGTCAACGCGACCTGTCAAAATAGACCCAGACAGGAAATACAGAAAATCCTGTTAAAGTTGTGGAAGCTGAAGTTCCTATTTACCAGCTTAAATGCAGCCATGCTTGCATACTGGCACCTGTAGAAGTTGGAGCATTGTGGAAGAAGGTGGAATAGAACATTTGATTAAGAAGCTGGCGAACAGGAAGCTAGTTCAGTCTTGTTTAAAGATCAATGTCAGTCATGCCCATTGACAGTTTGGTTCCTTGGGAGGGGAATGAAAAAGGCCGATGTTCCCTGGAATGATGGGTGTCTCCGTACAGTCTGCCGTTTTCACTGGTCGTGTTTAATGCCAATCTTTTCAGGGGTGTACATATTAAACAGTCACTTTTGAGGTTCATGGTATGTCAATTCTATGTACTGAACTTCAAGTCTACCAGAAAAAATACAGAGAAAAGGTTTTCCATCTTATGCAGAGTTTAGCAGTGTGCTCCACAGACTTCTTTCGGAAGTGTGTAACTCTGTGTTTGGGCGTCGGGCTTTGGGTTTGTAAGTGTTTTTCTTTTTTTGAGGCTTTGCATGCTTTGGACTGCTGTGAACAGTTTGTACGTTCCTGTAGTATGGAACCTTTCACATCAAAGCACAGGACTTGTTCTTAAAGACTGAATCCAGTCCTTCTGTTATTATAAGCACGACAGTGTGAAATCTGACAAATGTGCTTGTTGTTGACTTTGTGGGTTCAGCGGCCTCCGGTTTCATAGTGTCCGTCCATGTCAGACCCCCATCTCATGGGACTTTGTTCGAGTGGAAGTTCACAAATTTTTTTTTTTTTTTTTTGCAGCTTGATGGCTAGTATTGATCCAAGACTAGTGTAGCTCTCAAAGTGAGAGAGAGAGAGCAAGCTTGATTTAGGTTGATGGCACATGACATTTGGTGGTTTTGGTGAAATCCTGCGCTCCTGGATGCTACATTGTATTTCCAAATGTACAAAACCGAGTTTGCCCTTGTTTGCTGCAGCAAGAGGCAGATGTTGGAACGTAGATGTGAGGATTTGATTGCATTCGGCTGCAGGAGCGTTAGCGAAGGTTAGGTACTGATGTTTGATGAGCCCCCAACCAATCCCTATGGTATTTGATGGAGCGCCATAATTCCAGAGAGCACAGTTCCACGGTCCAGTGCTGGGAGTCTTTATACCCGTCTAGCCAACACTTGGCATTTAATGTGGTGACCTTAGGCTCGTGTGTGGCTCCTCCAGAGCATCTTGTTCTGTTGGAGTACCTTCTGGGCGAACTAGTAGCTGCATTTACTAATTAGAAGCGGTAATGTTTCTAAACATCCGAATTCCTAAATAAGGTCTAGGCTAGACTGTCTAATCCATCACGCCTACATACTTCAGTGCCACCGTTTATAGGCTGTGTTGGGACTTGAGGGAAAGATGTAAGCTTTAAATGGAGCTACATGACTTTTTGGATGGACAGCTTTTCATGCTGTCGAATGTAATGATGTTTTAGCACAGTCGCTTCAGGCGGTGTGGTGCGTCTCAGTCGTAAAGCCATAGGCTGTTGAATTTAGCTGATCTTTTCAAGCTGTCCTCCTCGATTCAGTGGTTTGAAGATTCGGGTAGCATGATTGCGCTTTCCCTCCCACCTCCTCCACCAACCCCCCACCGCCCCTTTTTTTTTGTAACTGGGGCAAATTTGTTTCCGATCATGCTTTCAGAGATTGGCTGCCAACACGCAGCCATGACATGAAATATGCATCGCATAAGTTTGCGATAAGGGCCCCTCGGTAATTATTGCAAAGGCCTATCAAAAGCTATTAGTCAAGACAGTGAATCTGAGCCCGCGGAGGCCGCGGAGTATGTCTGGAGGAAAGGAACCAGCCGGAGCTGAACACTCGCTGTCTATTATTGATGACAACTTATTTACTTTGCCTCCCACAGAATGGCTCTTGGAGAATTGCCATTTGAGCAGAATCTTAAACCACAATCTAGAGTGCTCGGTCTTGTCAAGTCGCTTTACAATCTTGTTACCTCTCATATCAAAAGGCAGGCTGCTTCACTATTGATCTTTAAGACGGATGGCATTGCATGCTGTCGAGTGTACGCCGAGGAACTCTCAGCGCTTCGTTTATATTGTTTATTTCATAAACACAGATGCGGAGTTGACGTTATTTCTGCCCGGGCGGTTTTGAGGATTAAAGCTGCCCCTCAGAATTTTGGTCCAGCTGGTGGCGCTAGTAAGGAGCTTGAAGCCAGTAAGTCTGGACTGGTTTTTAAAAGCTCCGTTGACGTGTTTATTGCTATGAAATGAATTTGGATCTGTTGTTGCGGAGGCCAAAGTTTTGGGGCGTTTATTTACTGATTACAGTAAATCTATTCAGATTAACCGCTCGCCTTGTTTGTTCATAACGTCGCTGTCCAATGAAAAACATGTATCTCCACTTTTGTCCATTTTTACTTTTATGCATCATTTGAACAGCGCAGCTGCCGTTTACACTGTGTGAAAATCTCATTAAGAATAAACCAACAGAAATGGTCCAAAACTGTTTGGAAAGATGTCTGGTTCCATTGACTTACATTAAAATTAAGTGAGGTTTTTGGCCTCTCCTGTAAAGTTGCCATTTTGGAGATACTTGTTTTTCTTTGGACAGCGACGATAAGTTTGTTGAATTCTTTTCGTTGAGATATGATTTAAATATGTGCATGGCATGTCTTATTGCCTCAAACTCTACGTAGAAAAACATTTATGTTCCCAGTTTTTAGGTAGTCCTTTAAAATAGCTATTTTAACTTAATAGAGATGGTCAGGGTTTTAGAGAAGGTGTTCGGTTGCTTGTACACCCAACAGCACCACAGGCACTCCAAAATCTGTAGGATTGACCTGGGCTTGCAGTGCTCCGTTTCAGCAGCTTGCTTCGTTGCACAATTTATGTTTACAATTTAAAAAAAAGAAAGTGGCCGTTGTAAAGCTGTCTGTATTTTTGGTCGTAGGAATATCAAGGCCTTATTTACCCCCCAGTGTTTCCCCTTGTATTTATGCGCTCTGTAGGCCTATGTCCTAAATAGACTCAGCATACAATTTAAACCCGTGTTGTGCATAGAGAACTGAAACAACCCACCACCGAAGCATCATGTTGCTCAAAGGATGCCATCTTTTGACACGGTTCTGTGGCAACATTGTCTTCAGTGTCATCAGACGTTATGTGATTTGAAGCCGTTGCATGTACGCACAGCAAGGGCACTTCAAATGCGTCATTGCAGCATGCCTAAAGTCGTGATGGTAATCATTTCGAGATAGGAATCTCTGGTTGACGGTTGAAAAGCAGGTGCCATGTTTTGTGGAAGGCCGTATGGAGATGAACTGAGATCTGTGCAATATGACGAATTTTGCGGACTATCGAATTATGTCTGTTCTGCACTGAAGGACACAAACGGAACGCAGTCGCCTCTGCTAATGGCATCACAGCAAGCAGCTGAGGCTGTGCCAGTTTACTGAGCAAGGGCAATCTGTCAACACTTTCTTAACACCTCCCAGCAAAATTGGAAAACATTAGGCAGCTAGGTGTGGGTGATTTTCTTGGCATCACAGAATTTGTGTTTTAAGACGGCACAGTGCATCAGGGTGTGCCGGGTAGAGGTTGGCTATAAGGCAACGGTACCTCACAGTAGTTCTAAGCAGTTTGTCGATGTAGTTTTAAAATTTAGGGGTGTTTTCTTCCCCCTCTGTGTTTTTATTTCCTTTGTAATGTTAGCCACCAAAATTGACCTATTGAAATTATCGCACCATGATGATGACCTGCTTTGCTCAAACAGACGTCACTGAAATGGTGCTAAAAGCTACTGAAATGCTAGCTTTTCTTGTGGGAGCCTTTCAGCTTGAAGACATCGGTGACATTTACTACCCCTGAAAATCTAGTACAATAATCTTTATTCAGTATTTCGAGTTCTATGAAACGAGCAAACTATGTTCTCGCGTTCTGCTTTTGTCTGCTGGATGTTAGCCCTGATATAGTGATGTAATTTATCACCATAGCAATAATGTATCACAATATTGCCCACCCCTATATTTAATCATGTAGTCATGACCGGTAACTTGAGCCTCTAGGCTTTCTGGTCACGTCTAGATGTACTGGGCTTGTGGGAAGGGGGGCAGCGGCTACGTCACCGGAGGTCACGGGAGTTGTCGGTCTTGCATGCGTGGGCTCCTCTGTTGCGAGCCCAGAGTCTTTCAGATGTGGCGACTTCATTTCAGCTTCCTTCATCTCGGCCCGTGGGCTCTGCTGTCTGTATGCTCTGCTGCACTTTGACGGCACAGCAAATAAAGCACTGCTCTCTTTAACCCTTCGGAGTCTTCGGCTGTGTTGTTTGAACGTGTTTGCTCATTTGCATAATTAACTACGTAGTTATTAGAGTTATCAGGTCTGTATGGACCAAACTGAAATCCTAATAAGATCTCCATGAAAAGTTTTAGAGCTGCTGTCTTGTTTTAGTGACGGTACCCGCAACCTCTAAGGGTTATAGCAGGAGCTTTACTCGTACAGGAGGATCTTGTTTGGAGTCCACAAGACTCCAGAAACTTCTGTCTACAAAAGGAGCCGGCCACGTAAGCGCTCCCTCCTTCGACATACCCTGGTTAAAATGCGCCGCGTTTCGGTTTGATGTGCTTTCCCTTCTGCCCGTCTTCCGTAATTAGGTAGAGTTTGTGATGGTAACTCTAAACAGCATTCCGTTGTAGGATTTAGAATGGGATTTGTACACTGAGACAAATACTCAGACACTTCCATCAGGGATTGTCTGTTCCAGCTTCCAAAAGGCTGAGGTTTATGAGCCGTGCTTAAATGCTTTATAATCCTGCGAGCCATTGATTGTGCACAGATGGGGTTGATTTGCGGGATTTATGGGATATTTTCTTTCCCTGTTTAGCGTTTTTGCAATAACTTGAGATATTTGCAGAGAACACAAAGTTTCCATGTGAAAATGTCACCCGATTTATCTGCTGTGGATCACTGCGAAAAGAGCATTTGGCAGCTGGCTCCATTTGAGCTAAGTCTCCATTGAAGTAATCCTGCAACACCCGTTTACACGCACGGTTTAGGCAGCTGATGTCGCGCTGATGCGAAGGACGGGCTCTTTTTGTTGTTTGTGGTTTTCAATACACTAAATATCAAATTTTCCATTCATATTTACAGGCAGACCTCAGTGTTTTGTCATATTTTGTGCTTCTGACCAAATACACAGACATTTATATTATACACTCTTCATCAAAAAAAGAAATCTGCACCCAGAAGGAATCAACCGACAGGAGTGAAACTTGGTGGGTAGGTTTGACATCGTGATACATGTAAATGATTCTGGTTTCATGCTCAGCTGTGCATGTGACGTAAACAAGGACGGGCCTTATCTCTGTACCCGTTTGACCCAACAGCTATCATTGCAGACATTTGGCGAGTAGTGATGCCTCCATGTGTCATCTTGTTAGTGCCGGCACTATTGGCAGACGGCTGCACCATGCAGGACTACATGCAGGTAGTCCCTTAACACCACGTCACCACCAGTGCAATGGTCTACCAGATTGTCATGGAGTGGCCCTTCAGTGAAGAGTCCTGCTTTTGTCTTGTTGGAGACGAGTGTGTGGAGGCACCATGGTCAGTGCCAAGGTGAACGTTTGTCACGCCACACGTCTAGGTATCACTCCACCTCCACCCCTACAGCAACATCTGCAGGAACAATATGAGAGTATTCAAGCTGCATGCGATAAATTGTGAGTTAGTTGTGCTTTGGTGGTTTCAACCAAATTTTCCCAGTCCTCTTAGCTGTTGTACCAACCATGCCTTTAGATCAGTGGTCCCCAGCTGGGTCCTTGATGATCAATCTTCCTGCGATATGTAGGCTATCCAGATATTTTAGTGTTAGGCTAGAGGGGAAGGTGATACGCAGGTGAAACTAAGCTCTGCAGGAAAGTAGATCTCTAGGAGTTGATAGCCACTGCTTTAAGTGGTACCACTTGTAATGACACCACATTGGACAGACTTTAGAACCTTACAGTGACAGATGTCTGAAGTTTGCTAAATGGGAAATGTTGGGGAATAAAAATGCTGTGTCTTTAAAGTTGGTGGTGCAGTCTTCTTTGAGGAGTTGATAGAAGAGCCAGCGATATGGCTAATGGTTTCCTGTTTGGAAGACCTTTAAAACTGTCCTGTGCATGGCCAGGAGTTGTCAAGAGAGCACTGCTCCCTGCCTGGCACAGCCATGGCGTTCAAATGTTTCCACCCTATTTGTAGTCTTTATACGTCGACAAATGAGACTACGTGCCATCCGAACGCTGATGTGATCATATTGCTTAAGATGTCAATGGAAGAACTGAGCACAGACGTCGCAGAGTCCCGTTTGACCTCAGAATAATAAGGAAAAAATGATACGCTAAATGACTGGCAATATCCATATCCGTGGAAAAGACCTCTGCATCTGTTCCTTCAGGGGAGATACAGTATCTCAAGCATTCAAATTGCACCTTGGCTGCCCTGCCATTGTCCGCAAGAGTATCGGGGGATATATTTATGAGCTCGGGTGTTAGCAGTCTGGTGATATTTTTACCCCTCTGTTGCTACACAGCGTGTAGGACTGACGGGGTTGCGTCACGCACCTCTGTCGTCTCTACCCTGGGACTCTAGCAGCTCCTGAATCAGCGACAAAAGACACTTCTATTCCTGCACTGCTGTTTTAGTTCTGCTTTGTTCAGTCTTCGTTTTACAGCAGTAGTTATGAAAAGTCTTATTGAGCCAGTTTTCCATTCACCCTGGACGATGTAGATCAGCCAAGACATGTTTGGAGTCCAAATGCTTCTTTAGTTTAAACCTGGAGTTACAGCTTTGCTAACAAACAGTAGAAGTCAATAATCTACAAACCTTCTTGCGCTGTATCCAGGACCTCATAAAGGCCTTACAGGCTTGTGGTTTAAGAGCACAGTAAAACTTGGTGTGAGCTGTAAAAATGAAGGGGGTGGAAAAAAAAACCGTAACTGTTACGGACAGCCATTTCAGTCAATGCCAGGGCTCGAATTCACAAAGCAGGACTGGTCAGGACAGGGTTATTCGGGGTTTTGGTGACATACACTCCTCATCAGAACAGTTGCACTCAGAGGAAATGTGGAATTGCAGTGCTATTGGAAAGGAGGATGAAGGTTACCAGGAACAATAAATGATGATACATTTAGACTGATATGGGTAATATTTTGCTAACAAGATTTCACGGTATGGAGTTGTAGAGGTTCCTAATGGTGTCCTGTGATAATCCATCCCATGCAGCTTGAATATCCTCACACAGTTCCTGCAGATTTAGCAGTAGGGATGGAGGTGGGGTGACACCAGGCCTTCTGGACGTGTGATGCGTGAAAACAAACCGCACCTTGACCCTGACCACGGTGCCTCCACTCACAGATCCGTTGGTCCTTGTAATCCTTTGTCATGCAGCTGTCTGGCGACGACGCTTGGACTAACAGGGTCACCCGTGGAGGGAATCATTACTCGCTGAAAGTCTGCAGTCGTGCCTGTTGGGTTACTCCGCATGTCGGGCAAGCCTCCCTCTTCGTGGTTCATGAAGGTCTCCCAAATCCTTAATGGCGCTGGTGCTTGCCTTATTCTATTCACAGCTGGCAACGATGTGCTGCTGTAGTATTCACACAAACGGTGTAGTGTACCATCTGTAAGACCATTCAGCTTCCCAGAGCCCTACGATGCTCTTCGCAAACTCTTCCAACTGCTCAAATCTCATACTTCAAGCAAAAGGTTCTACCAACACAAGAAGTCTGAATGAAGAGCATGCACAACAGGATGGCCTTCTGTAAACAGTCCGGCACAGCGATAAGGTGCGTCCATGATTGTCACAACTGTGGCCGAGCGTGAAACTTGAGTCCTTCGGATGCCTCGCTGTGTCAGACTTACCCACCAAGTTTCGTTCCTGTGGGTTGATTCCTTCTGGGTGCAGCTATTGTTCTGATGATGTGTTGGTTCGGGAGGCTATTGAGTTCTAGTCTCTGTTAGCAAGGTTAGCCAGTCATGGCCCCAGTTCTAACATTTTGCTTTGGCCTATCGACTACATCTGGGGTAAGTGGACAGTTGTGTGGACAAATTCAGATTTTTTGCAGAACCGTTCTCTTAAACGCAATTCTGTTCCTTTGCTTTTGTTAATGAGTAGTTGTTCTCGGTGCCTAGAATACGGAAAGAGCCGACTCCTAACTACCTCCCAAGATTTCCCTTTGCTTTGTAAGCATTGTTTTTATGTGAGAAATAACCTCATATCCACACTTTGGGTCTATTTATTGCTGGTTTTATGTAGTGTGATGCGTCCCTCGAGCCTCCTTGAAATGATGCATAGATATTCCATTGACTCATTGGATCCTCTGAGTGCATCTGTCCCCGCAGCGATGGCAGACATTTGGAGTGTGCTGGCCATGTGCTCCGTCCCCTATGTGCTGTATTTCCTCCTCTTGTTATTTTTTTTCCCCCCTCCTTCTCCCAGCCTTCGCTGCAGCGTCCAAACACCTGAGGCTGAGTCATCCCGCTCTAAACACATGAAGGGGGAAGGTTTGAGTGGACTCTGCGGCTTGATGAATAAACCGGCTGCCCCTCCGCCCCTTACCCCCACCGCTTTATCTAAATATAGAAAAGTCTTCGGTGCAGAAACTCAAGTTGGTCCAGGCGTCCAGACAGCCATCTGACCCCTCGGCCCCCTCCGTTCCTTCTGCTCCTCTGCTGACTCACAGCTTTAAAGCCATGTAGGCTTTTTAGCCTCGTCCACCCCTGAAGTCTTCCGCACGGACGGTGTATGTACTTAACACAGTCAGCTTCTGAGCTCCCCCACAGAGGTTGTTATTGCTGGGTTGGGCTGAAGCTACGCAAGTCGTGTACAGGATTTAACCTGGGTGGTTATGGAGTGGTCTGTTATTGCTCTTTTTGGTCAGGCCAGAGCTGTGCATGTAGGCAAGCACCAATCTCCTTACTGGAACATCTCGGTGGAGGAATGTGATGGTTTCCTTCAAGGAACAAATCACAAGCTATGGCCTTTTTTTTCCTGCTGCAGCAGTGCTTTTTTACGGGGGAAGTTTGAAATATGAATATCTGGAGGAATCAGCAAATGAGTGTTTGGTTAACTACCTGTAGGCTAGAAGCATACTCAGCACAAAGACCAAGGCGCTTTGAGCTATTCAGAGTAGAGGTTGCCCATATGGAGGCCAAAGAGACTACCAAAAGTGATTTGTTGTCAACGATTTACATACTGTGCTGCCCTAAATCCAATTAAGCAGGACTAATTATGCTTTGTAATCAGACATCCAGTTCGGAAGTGCAAGGGCAACATCTACACAGTCAAATCAAATTATTATGACCACCAGCTAATACCCAGAGTAACCGCCATGTGTTCCACGGAGGGCAGTTCTGCCATCGTAGGTAGAAAATGGTCGTAATGTGACCTTTTCACCATTGTATGAATTAAATATGCGACATGTATATTTGTGCATCTGTGCTCAGAATTCATTGGGATAAATTAAAAACGAGAGCACTGAAGTTTGACTAACCTCTTTACTTTTTTGGCTTTTGTTGCGACCACCCTAGATGAGTCACACGCCGTGTACCAGGCCCTGAGCCACGGCTAGACATGTTCAGCGGCTTTGTGAAAACTCTTACTCAAGGGTGCTGCAGAGGTCAACTTTCCCCGGGCTCGTTTTTGTGCTTCCCCTTTAGCCCAGTACATTGGGTCTCCTCATAGGTGTGTGCGTTGAGTCAGCTGTTGCAGGTTGCCGGTATCGCTCTGTGCGCTCGTCCTGTCGTCTTCCCTTCTTTTATAATTGGCCTTTTCTCTCTTTTCTTAATTGACTTAAACAAAACAGCTTGTTGTTGTGCCATCAGCGGTAGTTTCGTTATGACTGCGATTTTGCGAAGTGCTGAAGTTTTCATAGCCGTTGATTTGAAGTTGGCTCCGGATAAAGGAGCCGGAGTCAGGGCTGGTTGTCGTTGGCAGACGTTTTTGCGGGGTTGTTTTGGTGTGTTTTGTTGAAGAGAATAGCAAATGACATGGAGTGGCTACGTATTCTTTTCCTGCTTCTGTGCAGCTGCTGCCACATCTGGAAGTGTTTTGAGAAAGGGAGGGAAAAAAAATGAAGGAATCTAAAATGCCTGGGAATCATGAGCTATGGAGCGAAGACTGCTTAACAGGAGCCCCCCCCTCACCCCAACCCCTACTCCTACTTTCCCATTCCCTCTTAAAGCATGTGGGTCAGAACTGAGCCAGGATCACGATCTCATCAAACCTCAAGTTTGCTACGTCCCTGCTCAAGTATTGAATTATGATACCGATGTCTGGTAATAGTTCACCTCGTGAATTACAGCGCTGATCTCAGCGTGCACATCTCTTTTGACTTCACAGAGTCGGGCTGCCCGAACAAGATGACCCCTCTGATGCATAACGCTGCAAAGGTTTGGGTGCACTTAGCCTTTTAATACTCCTACAGATGAACCCGTATGTCGTGTGAGTTACTGAGTGTTCTCTGAGGGGAAACTGTATCACACTTGTGGTGTCACAGTTACGACGAGGCTCTTAACTCTGCGTTCAGCAGTAATAAAGTATACTTTAACGTATAAAGTAACGTCATTTTAATATTTTAATTAATATTTTGCCTGAGTTGTGTTACAAACGAAGTAAGCAAGAACAGAACAACCTGAAAATGGTTCTATTTGACCTCAAAATCTGACACTGCTTGCTCATAATGTTAGCTTGTGACTAGTGTGTTAGGTTAGTATGGACCTTTACCTTTCTGCCACCAGCACACTGCGCGTTTGTGTGTGTTTACATGTATATGTAAGTAATTACAGTGTTAAAATTAAAAAAAAAAAAGGTGTCACAGAGTGTTCGGAAACCACACAACATATTTAGACTAATATACACAACACATGAAAACAAGGCCAGCAACAAAGAGCAGCGATTACATCACAAAGCAGATGAATTTTGTGCTTCTTAAAGCTTCAGATGGGCCGAAAATCACAGGGAGTCTGCCGACCAAGCTAAACTCATTAGTTCATTTTCACTACTCTATGAATTCTGGACCCTTTGGCATTCAGACTGGCTGATGAGCACTGAGTGTTCCTTGAAGGGGCTGCGTGTGGCTGTTTAGCTAGTTTGTCTAACAGGGTTATAAGGCTCTGTTAGTAAGGAAGGCATGGTGGCATTGGTCTTTTAGGTTCGTTCATCACCAGTTTGGCTCCTGGAGGCCCTAATCAGAAGTTTCGGTGTTGCTCCACTGGCTCAGGCAGCAAGCGGGTGGATCTGCAGATCTGCATCTGTTTCGATATTTCCTGTTAAATACTGTACCCACATCCGCCCCACCCCTCTTACCCCCTCCTGAAACCACGCTGTGGCCTTCAGCTACCGAGCTATTTCCGGAACCCAGAGGACGATGGTTGTCGTTATCTCTGGGCCTTATTAATGCCTCCTGGTTCTGGCGCTTTCTAGTCCTAATGCCCGCTCTCTCTGTTCCAGACTTCCTGAGTGAACGAATGAGGCCAGCTTTCGCCATGTTTGGTTTTTCTGCCTTCACCTCCTTTCCCCTCGTCCTCCCCTCCTTTCTGGCTTCATTCCTAATTCAGTGCGGGGAATTAGAGTGTGCGGTGCACTCTTATCGATTTGTGTTTTAAAGGAGAATGTTCAGGGCAGGCTGCTCCTGTTCCGTCTGTGGGGGCGTTAAATGTTTCAGGGGCCGGATGGCCTCTTTATTGGGTGGGTTTCGCTCGCGTGTCATGTTTAATTAGAACGTCCCGGGCTGGGCCTGCGAGAGCACTGCCCGCCCGGAGGCAAGCTGCTAGCTCTACTTGCTGGCCCTGGGTGGAGGAAAAACTTCCCTGGAAATGCTGGTGGAAAGCGAATTTAACGGGATTGACTTATTTGGTGTATTATTGATCCACGTAGATTGGCAGAAACTGAACAAGACTGTCCCTGGATAAAACGGCGTTGGGAATCGTCAGTCTCTGCTATTCCAAGAAGTGCTTATGAGCGAGAAATCCTTCCCGTCAGTTTTAGGCTTGCAGAAGTAAGCCGGGTGTTACATGGAAAACTGAATTTCACTCTTTTACTTGGTTATGGGAGTAATACATAAACCTATCCCCAGTCCGTTTACCTTTTCCCAATCCATATGGTCTATATACGGAAGGCCTGCGTGGATCTTTAATGTGTGATAACTGTTGTAAAGCGGAACATGAGTTGGCGTGTTCATGACCATGTGATATTCTTCTGTGAGGGAGCTTTTAGAGCCAGATGTCTGGGTCCCATCACCACCACTGTAAGCTGATTCTCTAGGAAAGAAGCCTTTTGGACCCGACCACTCAGAGTGGCTTTTTTTAACAGTGGTGAAATGGGCTGTGATGCTCTCTGTTGTAGGAATCTGTCACGGGCTGGCTTAAACAACAGACAGAGTGGTGGAAATGTACCTATACGTTCCCATGAATGACCCATTTTGTTTAGTATTGATACGGATGGTTTCCCAGAAACGGAGTAAGCCTGATCCTGGATTAAATGGCACAGTGAATTGCGAATCTCCTTGAGTCCTGGATTAGTTTTTGGCTAAGAAACCTTCCTGTTCTGTTTCAGGCCTCCCTGTGAAACCAATGGGTGTTAAAGGCGTGGGACCCTTTTGTGGTCGGCCCCCGGGGGTTACATGGCTGCAGTCCCACGCTGGGGCGCGCTGTCTTCTCGGCCTGCGGGCGGCCACATTAATGATGAATCATGTTTGCGTTGGGCTGCACCAAGACGCTGAGCTCTGCGACAGCAGCCAATCCCTTCCTCTTCCCTGGCAGGTCACCCCATCACCGCTGCCAAGCCAGCAAGCGCTACAAAATGTTTCTGTGTCAGTCTGCTGAATATAAGGACCCGAGCACTTGCTTCAGTGGAAAGCAGGGGAACGGTAACGGCGCTGGTGCGTTTCAGGTTCTGTCGGACATGGTAGCTCTGCGCTTGTAATGTCGGAGGCACGTAAGAAAGCAGAAGGTCATCTGAGTCTTGTTTGATTTCCCGACTCGGAGCGCTGTGCTCCTTTATCAGTCGCTTTGCATGGAAGAACGGTTTCTTGAAGTGTTTATGTAAAGCGCAGGAGCATTAAGGGGAAAGCGTTAGAGAGCTCTCTCGCTCTTAAGATAAAAGCTCGGCCATGTGGAAACGGAGAGCTGACGAAGTGCGGTAGTTATAAAGCCACAGCGGTTTGCATGAGTAAATGGGCTTTATGCAAAGCGCTGCTTTACCTGCCCGTTCGGCCCGTCTGCCGCCTCTCAAAGAGCCGTCTCCCCCTGAGGGTGCGTATCTGTTGGCGCTCGCTCCCTGAAAGGGACCCTCTGACACGACGCACCCCGCCTAACCCCCT
Organism: Prochilodus magdalenae; assembly: GCA_024036415.1. Lineage (NCBI taxonomy): Eukaryota > Metazoa > Chordata > Actinopteri > Characiformes > Prochilodontidae > Prochilodus > Prochilodus magdalenae. Next base: position 353,551 of record JAMWET010006552.1, read on the forward strand.
CGTCTTTGTAGCCGAACAGAGCTCGATTCACGGCAGCCGAGGAGGCACTTCAGTGAGCGGCGTATCTCACGCATAGGCGCGCACAAAGACTCCGATTTTTGTTCCTTGCCGTTTAACCTCCCCTTTCTCGCACACTCTTATTCACCTCTCGATATGAAAACATCAAGGTTAATGACTGCCAGCTCTCCACAGATAAAGGCCTCGCTACCTCTCAGGGCAGAAAATATTGTTATTCAGCAGCTCTCGCTTCTCTTTAGTCACTGCGAGCCTTTCAAGAGCGGGCCTGCCTCCACAGCAGCACTTCTTCAAGGCCGGCATGATACAGGGCCTCTCTCTTTTCAAGACCGGCCGATAGCATGCCAGCCGAGTAGCTCTACCAAAGAACTCGACGCACTTTTGTGAACTAGGGTCGTGCGTCAGAGCCCTGCGAGGGCCGGTTTAATCGCGTGCAGCGACTCTGGCAGTTTGAGCCTGTGTTCCTCGGTTTCCTGTTTTAAAGGACTGTCATGCAGCAGGTGCAAGGCGTTAGTAGCGTCATGAAAAGCAAGTGAAGCTTGACCCCCGTCTTTTAAAGGAGGAGTGTGTGAGATTTACAGGGGCGTCTTTCAGAAGAGGTTTTCATTGGTGTATAATTACCCATAACTACCAATAACAGTGTTCTCGTTTGCTTAAAATGAGCCGTCTTATCTACCTAGGGGAGGATTGTCCTCCAGCATAGGCTGCCACCACCATGTTTCTACAGGAGACCAGAACAAACCACACACACTGACCATAGGGGTTGACTTCCTGGTGTCCACCTTTGAAGAAGAAGCTTCTGTTTGGTAGCTCTGTAGCACCGACTAGAAGATGGTAGTGTAAATGTCCTGTGTAGCGCATGTGTCGCTATGTACGCCAAAATCCAGGCTAAAATACTACTAGCATCAAAACAACAAGGCTGAAGTTTAGCTTCTTACTCGGCAGCTTCTTGTTTCAATTTTCCAGTTGCAGCAATTACGATACTGGTACGATACTTTGAACTGAACTGACATGCACATAGTAAAACAATGGTAACACCTTTAATATGTGCTTGCTAGGTAGGAACGTGTGATGGATAGAATAATCATTTTGTGTTTGAGTTTAAGAAACCAGGTTTTAAGCAAACAATGACTGTGCTTATTATTTAGCCCAAAATACACAAGAACAGCAAAGCAGGGTGAATCCTTACTGTTGAAGAAGCCAAAACACGAAGTGAAACTTATTAAAACTAGCTGGAAATAAACTGAAAGCCAAATGAAAATATGAAATTTACTAAATCCGTTACCTAGTAGAGATTTCAAGGCTTTAATCAAGAGTGAGGGAATGTGTTTCACCTCCTTTACAGCAGTTACATAAATAATATGATAATATATACCTGTACATGTTTTCCCATCTGACACTTCGTAGGCTAATTCTGAGTGCATAAGCTGGGTATATTCACTATGTTGAGAAAAAGAGTCCAAGCCCCTCACTTCAGTGCTGTAGCTGACTGAGACTTTGCGCTGGTTGAGGAGCTAGTGGTTTGACGATGTTGTCTTTTTGCAGGATGTATCATTTAGCCAGATACAATAAGCCCAGAGTCAAGCTTGTCCAATAGGTAAAGAGCTGAGGGAGATTGGACCACAGCCTTCTTTGGGTTTAGGGTAGCTGGCTAATTAAGAAATCCTGCTTTGTGGGACTACTCCTCTGGTCTCTTTCGAAGTGTGTCTGTCAGGGTTTTGGTCCGAGAGCGATGGGTTGCTGTAGAGGTCTCTGTGATGGGTATGCTCCCATATAGTCAGCGCTGTTTTGGTGTTTGAACTTTATTTAATTTTTTCCTGCTCTGTGTTTTCAGTCCAGGGGAATTGTGAGTAAACAGGCTTGTAATGAACCTCTGGACAAGGCTAATATTAGGGCCTTGAGCATCTCGGACAGGTGCACAGTGCCTCCTGCCCATTGCAGATGGATGCCTCATTTGAGGTTCTTTTAGAAGGGAAATGTAGAAGAGCCTGACGCATAGGAAACCTGGATCTCAGCGAGCCCGTCGTGTACGCCCTAGTGACATTAGACCCAGATCAAAATGAAAGACAACAGTCTTGGTGTTGACATGGAAACCTCTGGCTCTCCGGTTGGGGCTCAACTGTCTGTAGACTTGTGGAAGTTGGAGCCGTGAGACCGGTTACCTCTTGTAGTACAGCGTGGTCAAACTTTGCCTTTCAAGTGTAACTCTCGTCTTGTCTGCCGACCCGAGTGAAAATTTTTCATTAATTCATTTATTCTTCTATTATTTAAAATTATTTCAATAATTTATTTATTTCAAATAAAATTTCTTCACTTTTTTTAAGCAGTGGTGTGAAACACCTCCCTGAGCCACTGCTGGTGGACCTGTATGACCGTACGCTTCCATACACCTGCAGATTCAGCTACTTCCTTCACACTATGGTCTTTGGCCACGCCCACATACAGTCTCTCCTTTTAGCCGATCATTAACATCTACTCTACCACACATGGAACGAGACATTCCCTACACTGTACCACCTCTTCTCAATCTATGCATCCTTTCACTCACACCCCGCAGGTGTTTATAGCTCTATCATCCTCATGCAGCGCCATCTGCAGGAGCCTGAAGGTCCTACATCCTTAAACATACAACAGGCAACTATTTGTGTTTGACTATAACACACGTGTTAGCAAGCTAGGAGACGTGTTGCCGGTTGAGTGCAGCTACACCAGAGCAACCATTTTTACCGAGCTCCAGTATCCTGGTAGGTCAGTCCATATTTAACGTGAAAAAATTACAGCCCAAATCAGCAGCACTCCACTCATCTCTGACTTGTTCATCCTAACCCAGCTAAGTAGATCTTCAGCGATGCTCGGATGAGCAGGGAGCTTATGGACAGTCTCTCATTATTTAAAGGGCTGCTTCACTTTTCCTCTCTCTGAGGTGTTTTCCATTCGGATGCGATGGCGTTTGTGGTTTTGAAGATAAATCTCCGGTGGACCGTGTCCTCAGCTGCTGGAATAAATGGCTCCTTCAGATGAGCATGTAATGCCGTGTGGGGAACCCGTGCATGCAGGAGCAGATTAGAAGACGCAGCAGACGGTGGAAAGCGGAGTTATCCTCAGTCCTTTATTGGCGTCCACTTCCGCGGCTCGTTTTTTAAACCCCCGTCGATGGGGTCTCTGCTGAATAATAAGCTTTCCCATTCGAGCCGTCCTTATAAACAACCTGTGCCACTCCGAGCTAGAACGCTAAGAGGGCAAACCTATTTATTCTGTATCTGAGCTCTCGGATCTGTGTTCATTCCTCTCGCTAGCTGAGGACATGTAAAGCTACTCTACTGCACGCTTGCTGTTCACTATACCTGCATGGTTTATAAGTCTTTCTAGACGTCTGTAGGCTGTGCAGTTATATATACATATACAGACTGACCACTGTTCGCTGAATGTCCACAATCGTGGCTGTTGGGTCAATCAGGTACAGTGACGAGGCCCGTCTTTGCTTACGGCCCACTATGGGAGTGTGTAGCTTGAATAATTAGTATGTCTCATTATGTCAAACCTTGTCTGATTGGCTGGGATAGTTTTAAGTTGGCTCAAATGACCCTTTGATGTGGACGGAGTGCCCAGGGTCCATTGTCACGTGGTTCGTAGGCCTCCAGTAATTACAAGATGAAGTTTTCCAATTGTTCGTATTGCGTTTAGCTCTCCGGCCTCCGGGTGCCTAGCACCGGACCGCACTTATTGCACTGGTGGGCTCTGTAATGCCGAGAGCTATGTCAGTCAGGGAGGTAGCGCAGACACTTGGCTGAACCTGAACCCGGCTCGTTGTGGTTATTAATAGTGACCTGAACTTTCAGGAGCCCCACAAATGAGCTCCAGATGTGGAGAAGTGGGGAATCTGTGTGAACCTGAACAGCTCGAGAGAGGAGAGAAAGGAAAGATTGATGTCTTTTTTTTTTTTTCCCTCTTTCTCTCTTTTTTCCAAAAGGTTGACCCTGAAAAGAGGTTTGAAAGTGTGTGTGTGTGTGTGTGTGTGTGGGGGGGGGTGTTCTTCAGAGGTGGGGGTGGGTCGATCTCATGGGTATATTGGCTTCGAGTTCCCCCCTCCTTCTGTACCCTCCCCCTTCTTGTCCAGCGTCTGTATTTGTGCTGTTGGCATGTAACGGCAGTTCAGCCTCGCGGTGTGTATCCTCCGTATTTTGGAGCTGTGGCTTTTCTGCCCCGTGTGAGAAGCTGTCTGTCCTCCTGGCTGTGGGGTTTACGCTGGTAGTTAAGTAACTGTTTTTCAGCCATTTGTGGGTTCTTGGCTGATGGAGGTCTTGAGGGTGTAATATGGCTGTGATGTTTGCTCATGTGCCTCCTCCCTGCTTATTAACCACCCAAGAATCTCACAGCCCAGATCTCAGTGGTAGAACAGCAAAGCCATGCCTGCACTGTTACCGGAATAGAATGGATAGCATTTCCAGAGTTCTGCCCTGTTAACTCTGCATACGGACACCCAGTCGGGACTTTCAGTGTTGGAAGTTTACTTCTTGAGCTTTGCCTGGGAACTATCAGGCTAATGTAGCTAACGAGTAATGGAAGCGTATGAGCATCAGTTAGCATCGTACAAGCTGTGTTCCTGCAGTCTAACACGTACAGTGTGTTGTTAAGTAATAGGGGCAATATAACAGAATTATGTCATCTTTGACGTATGTTACGTCACTATAGACATGTCTGAGGGTTTCCTGGACGTCTCTACTCCTTAGAGAGCGCTGACTAAATACAGACGTTCAGCTTAGTAAATATTCTGGATGAAGAATTGATAAATACTGGCCCAGGTTAAGAAGGTGGACTTCCGTAGTTTGGTGTCCTCAGATGTATGTGAAGCATAACGATGAACAGAAGCAGAACCTGCTAGGAGTTGCCGTGTCTGAACTTTAAACTGGTGCCCTATGTACGTGAAAGTTACCGGATCAACACCGGCCCATACCGGCACATCCCTGCTAATTTACCGAGGTCGCCTTATTCGCGCCAGAGTTTGTCCGACGGCCGCTATGAGCCAGCATTACAGCATGAACACTCACTACAAACATGTTTACCAACAGGCCGTGAGATCCCCGCCATGCTCTGTGGGTCGCAGCCACACAGTGAGGTCACTGAATAGGCCCGCTTGTTGATGAGCATTGGGCCATATTAACCAGCGGGACGGTGCGCGTCTAGACGGGCATTCTCTGGGCAAAGTGGTGAGAGGCAGGCCATGGCACTAGCGCAGATTCAGTCACGGACCAGTTGTGTTGCTCGTCGCCCGGCCCGTTAATGAGCAGGCCAGCACTGCCCGCGTTAGCCCCCGCGGCCAGGCCGAGCGCCCATGTCTCAGCTGGCCCCAAGCCCTGGCTCTTCAGCGTTCTTCACCAAGCTCCTCATGCATTGTTTAGAGGCAGCCGATGGGCAAGCCGCGGCATATTCCGCTCGGGAATTAGAATCTGCAGCGGGAAAGCCGTCTCTTTTCGGCCGTGTTGCTTTGCTTTTCTTTGGTTTTTGAGGTTTTTGGGCAGCTATATGATGTCGTCTCTTTAAGGGGTTTGCTAAAAGATGTGAAGTTGTTCAACATGGTTTCATGCAGAATGCCCTGTTGTCGAGAATACTCAGAAAACTTGAGTGGTGGTGATGGGAAAGAGGTAGGCAGGCGTCTGAAAGAGGTAGTGGATACGGTGGCTGATGTCAGGAATTGTTTCATGTTTAAGTTTAAATTTTTTAAAGCCACTTATGTTGAAAGGGGTACACGCCAGGGTGCTGGCAGGCACAGTAGTCCTCAAATAGTCTACCACTAATTCACCATCACCACATACACAGATCCTCAAAAGAGTAATTGCACAAATAGCTGCGTCCAGACGGAATCAACCGACGGGCATAAAACTTGGTGGGTAGGTTTGACGTGGTGAGACATGCAAACGGTTTCAGTTTTACACTCGGCCGCGCATGTGATGTAAGCAAGGCCAGTACGGCCTTACCTGACTGACCCAACAGCCACGATTGCAGACATTCAGTGAGCAGTGAGGCCTCCACGAGTCATCCTTTTAGTGCCAGCACCATTGGGAGACGGTTGTATGATGCAGGACTACATGCACGCAGACCGTTACGATGACTAACTTCTCTTACCACGCCTACGCTACCAAATGCCCTGTTGTCGTGGTAGCAGACTGTCATGGAGTGACTAAGAATGGCAGCAGGTCATCTTCAGTGATGAGTCCCATCTTTTGGTGGCGATGACCAATAAATCAATGTGTGGAGGCACTGAGATCCGTGCCAAGACGAACGGTTTGTCGTCACGCCTCACACGTCACAAAGGCCTGGTGTCCCTCCACTTCCACCCCTACCGCACCATCTGCAGGAACTGTGTGAGAATATTGAAGCTGCATGGGATGGATTATCACAGGACACCATTAGTAACCCCTGCAACTCCATCCCGAGACATCTAGCATGTTGGGTTAGCAAACATGGCGGCCCAACATCATCCTCAGAGACACTACTTCAGTATGTGTAGCTCAATAAATATTCCCCATATCGGTCTTAACGTATCATCATTTATCGTTCCTGGTAACCTTTATCTTCCTCCCCAACAGCACTGCAGTCCCACACCTCCCTCGTGGTGCAGCTCTTCTTTTGATTATGAGTGTAGAAAAGCTCAGAGGACACGTGCAGGTTCTCTGGTGGTTTTGGATGGTCAGTAAAATGTCTATATCTGTGCTGTAGACATGGCGACCTCTGGTTCCCTCACCACCACTGTAAAGAAATCTGAGTCTCTACAATGAATCACTTCACATCAGACCTCTCTGAATGACTTTGTTTACGTCTCGCCCACCGAATTATGCAGAAATGCTGGACTGTGTGCTGCCTGTGTATCTTGTTGGTCGGGTGTTGTCTGCCCGGGCAAGTATGAATGCTCCGCTTTGTTGTCCTGAAATCTCCGTGCTTTGTCTGCCTTCTTTCCGGTTTAGGACCAGCTTTTTAAAAGGTGCATCATGGAGCGGTTTGGGCTGAGACTGGCGTCCTTGTTTTGTGCCTGAAGTCTAAAAGCTTTCTGCGCCGAGGCTGTAAAATTGGTGGAATTGCCATGGTAACCATAATAGCTGTCCATAAAACACTGTGTAAATGTAAAAATGAGACAAACAGTGAAGGAAAGCCATAAAAGCGCCGGAGTTCTGCAGTCCAGGAATGCATTTGTGCTGAGCATACACCGACTGTTTCGGGAGAGAGAGGAAAAGAGAGAGGGGACGCAAGAGTGCGAGTGTTTCTCACTCGTCCTCTTCCCAAGCGTTTATCGTCCTCCCGTCCAAGGCCCCCATTAACTTGACAGTGACGTCGTTTGATGTCTTACAAATAACAAAAAAAAATTTCTATTTAAATTGCAGGATCCCAAAACGGCTCTGTTTTCTGTCTCCTTTCTTTCGCAGGCGCAAGTTCTGGGGTATGCAAGCGCGAGTGCAGTGGGAGTGTGATTGTGGGGGTGAAAAAGCAACTTGCGCTGTAGTTTGGGGTGGTGTTTTTGTTCGTTGCCCAAATGAATATTGTAAACAAATAAATATTGCATGAGCGAGAATGTCGGGGAATGAGAAAAGAGTTTGGGACAGAAGCGTGGCTTGTTATCTCGCTCGTCTGCTGCCTCACGTGCCAACATGTATCCAAACATATGCAGACAGCCCCCCTTATTAGTGAGTCCGCCTACTTTAGGAGGGACCTGCTGCTGGCACGTGCGTTCAGTTTGCACACAGCTTGTAAAATCTCCTTACCCATAGAATGGGGTTCACTCGAGCAGCCGCACATGGGCCCAAGGTCACCATGCCCAAAGCCAAACTCCACTGGAGGGGTCTAAAGCCCCCCAGGACTGGACTGTGGAGCTGTGGGACTGCGCTGTCAGGGGTGATGGAGCTCCAGTATGTTTGAAGGCTTCATGCTAAAGAGAAAGGTCTGCTAGCTAGGCTAGTTTAGTGTTCGGTGGATGGTTTTGCGCTGTTGGCTCAACAGTCCATGTTGTGCAATAAAGTCCTTTCATGCAGGAATTTAACGGAATTGGGGAACAGGCAGGTTAAGCATGAATTTCTAGGAAATTTGGGAAAATTAATGTGGTAAACTGACCTGCACATTACTGGAAACTCTGATGTTTGGACAGATAGCGTTCCCACACTTCTTTCTGTGTGCAGCTATTCTTTTGACGATGAGTCGGTATTGTTTCTCCTGCTGTCCGTGTGGAGTTTCAGTGTTTGGGAGGCTGGTTTACTACCTGGTTCTGATACTGTTCGTGAGAAGCGGTAGTAAGTTGTGGTGGTTGTTGTGTAAATGTGGCGCAGCGTGCCCAGTGAATGCGTATGCAGCTCATTCGTTCTCGCACATTGAGTTTTCAGGTTTTCCTGGGAGGAACGGTTTGCTGGAAAAGGACATTTTGTACATGATTCCGATCTGATAGGAGCTCCTGGAAGTCACGCCATGTTTCATAGGAATTCCATGGCATATATGGCCACGTGCATCCTGGGAAACTGCAGTTCAGACGCCGCAACTCTGAGACCATCCCTGAGCGCGGTCTGGGAGCGAGTGTGAAAGCGCAATAACCCTAGAGAGCGGCTGTGTAACTTTGGGTTTAGGTAGTTAGCACCCGTGGTAGTCCTGAGCTGAAGAGCGAAGAGTTTATCCTAGAGCTATAATTTGAGCTTTTCACAAAGTGGAGCATGTATTATTACGGACGGAGAGACTGTGAGCTCTGCCAGCCGTTTTGAAAAGGTAGTAATTCCTGAAAGTGAGTCACGAGCTACACGGCGAATGATTTCTTTCTTTTCAAAATGGAGACGCAGTCTGGAGCACTTCGGGAATGCTGGCCTAATGTGTACACAAAAGGCGGACCCTTTTTGATGTTGGGACAAACGTTTATTTATTGATTTATCGCTCAGATTGTTTGCACAGGAAATGCTCACCGTGATCTGTCTTGGTGCAACTTTTGTTCAGTGTTTAGTTTGTATAAACCTTAATTCATATCCGTCTAAACAGAGTGCACTAGACATCAGACGACTTCGCTCAGGTGTGAACAGGAATGCGTAATGTGCATCGTGAAATCCTGAGTTGGGTGAATGACAGGAGGGCCTGGTTTCCGTTGGGCCACTTGGTTTGGAGCAACTAGATGTACACAGACTATACAAATGGTGCTATTTTTTTTTGGGGGGGGGGGCTTTTTAATCCTTGTAGAGGTTTCGTTTTAATGTTGATTCAGTATTCAGTATTAATGTTCAGTGTATTGGTTTGTGATTGGCTGCACCTACTGACTGTTTTACACTCAGAGTAGTTGGACAAATAGCTGCACCCAGAGGGATTCAACCGACAAGTATAAAACTTGGTGGGTAGGTTTGACGTTAAAAGACATGCACATGATTCAAGTGTCACCCAACAGCCAGACATTTAATGAGCAGTGATGTCCTCCATGCCCTCCACTAACAGTGAGTCATCCTGTTAGGGCCAGCACCATTGCTAGACAACTGCATGATGCAGGACTACATGGACACAGACCGTTATGACGCCTGTCCAAAGACTGCAGTAGTGCTGTGGCAGACTGTCATGGAGTGACTCAGAATGGCCGTGGGTCATCTTCAGTGACCAGTCCCACTTCTGTCTTGGTGGAGGCAACCAACCAAACTTGCAAACTGGCACCGTGGACAGAGCCAAGAGTCTGTTGTCACGTGTCACACGTCCAGAAGGCCTGGAGTCGTCGTTTGTTGGACTGTCCTTGGTTTTTAGTGGCTTACAACAGGCACTGTGCGCAAAAACTGACTCCACAGTTTAACCTCATTATCATCACACTCGTTCGTACACCACGAGGGTCTCCCCGCCAGCCTGTCAACCAAGTCTTGAAACCCTGTTCAGTCTTCGCTGAGTGCAGCTTGTATGGGAAAGCTGTTTCCCTGTCTCAGTGTTGGAATCAAAAACAGCACAAATCAGCCATTGTCTCGAGCGGAGTGCCGGCATGTAATTACATAAAGAGTGGGACTCGGGGGCAGTGAATGGAGTTCAGCGGAATTCCATCAATTACCCAGCCTTCCCGCCCCAGACGCTCTAAAAAGCCGCCGCTCATGTTGCTCTTGTTGTGGAAACAAAGCTATGCACAATGCCGTGTTGTTGGGAGGTTGCGTGTTACTCTGTGAATGTCACTGTTCATTTCAATCGGGAGGTGTGTGTGTGGTGGGGGTGGGTGGTAGTACAGTGAGGATGGCACTTCTGTGTTTTTGGTGGTTGTGTTGGAATTAGTGTAGTCCTGGGTGACCTCGATCGATTTGTATACCGCGTTCTAATTAATGTCGTATGCTGAGATGCTGAGAATTGTTTACGTTAGTGAAGTTGATAAAGCTCTGCTTTCTTCTGTATTGTAAAATAAGGCCTGTGTGTGTTTAAATAAATAAATGAATAAATAAAATAAAATATCTTTTTGTTTTTTGAGTTTGAGAACAAATGCGTTGAATTGCTTGTTGAGGTTGTTTATGGTTTAATTGAACTGACTTGACCTTTTTTCCTTTACCCTGTACGCTAAAGGGAATTTTAAATAGTCCTGCAAATGCTAATGACCTAAAATCCCGTTTACACAATACAAATTAAAAAATAATTAATGTTCATGGATGTTAAAAAGATCTGAAGTGCTCAGTGAATAGTATATATTGTACAGAACTGTGAAGTCGTAGATACAGAAATTCTTAAGGCAGATATACAGTATATAGCTGCAAGCGGCAATGATTGGGGCCCAAGCACTTTCCTCTTTCTAAGATTTAGAGCTCCCAAGACCGGTGTTCCTGCTATGCTTGCCTTTCTTTTGCAGTGACAGCTCTGATGGGATTCGAACTCGGCACTCGGTTTCATTATTGGGAATGACCTTTGGTGCTTGGACCCCGGACAAACACAGCAATCCTTTCTTTGGTCAAACACTGTTCCTTTTTGAGCACTGACCAGTGAATTATTTTGTAGCATATCGTCGCTGAAAAACGGGTATCTCCAAAAGGGCAACTTTACAGGAGAGGCCAAAAACCTCATTTAATTTGAATGGAAGTCAATGGAACCAGACGTCTTTCCAAGCAGTTTTGGGCCATTTCTGTTGATCCATTCTTCATGAAATTTGTACACAGTGTAAACAGCAGTTTATGTAATCCAATGAGGCATAAAAGTAAAAATCAACAAAAATGGAGATACATGGTTTTTCTTTGGGCAGCGACGATATGAAGCTAATACTGAAATCCAGGATCGTGGTATGCCAGTATGGTGGTGTTTATGCGGTTTGGGATGGTGTGGGCAGTGCTTTAGGACGGAAACACAGTCTTCATTCTGAACCGAGGTTTCACGTGCTCTCCAGGCTGTTCTCTTAAACGTTCATTAGTGTACCCCCTCCCCCTTTGCTCTACCCTCTACAAGACGGGGTCCTAATAAACTTCACCCTGAGGCCTTAAATTAAGTTGAACATGCTCGTTTTATTGTATTTCCACATCATTTTTAGCCGCTCTCGAATAAAAATCTGGCTGTTTAAGGATCTAAATAGGAATAAAATTCGACATACTGCACTCAAACCTCGAGTACTGGGTGCATTCAGTAGTCAGTAGTATCGATTATGTGTGAACCCCTTCCCTGGCGTCATACAGCCCTCGAGTTATGGAACGAAGCAGAGGTTTCGCCCGTCAGTCCTCATCCATCACTGTAACCAGAGGACGAGCGCAGACCTTCTTCTCCCTTTCAGCGTGGGTGGTCTCATCAGCGGAGAGGAGTTAGCTCAGCGCCCGGCATGGCCTCCCGCATGGGGCGCACGTAGCGCTTTCGGGAATAAATAAGTAAACGTGGACGAACGGGCCCACGCGGACGCGGGAAGGGTTGGGCGGGGGTGTGGGGGAAGCGGCGACTGGTTAACGAGGCTCCGCTGACATTCTGTTCATAATAAATACTTAAAGCCCTGCGCCGCGCTCTCCAGCGCCGAGCCCACTGCTCCATTTATACATTATTAACCTAATGAGAGGTGAGGCGCTCCAGAAAGACGAGACAAAAGACTTTCTGTAGCTTTTGCTTTCATCTGAGCGGGGCCACACAGGGCGTTCGCGGCTTACAAGATCAACCGAGTCAGAACTTCAAAAAGTGTCGGAGCCGGCCTGTCTTCTGTCAGCGAGCGCTTGTGAAGTTTAAATCGGAGCGGTTGGCAATGAAAGGGGCACGGAGGCCGCCGCTCGCAGGAACGCGCGGCAGAGAGCGAGTTAGGAGTAGGACTGTTGGTTTTTGAAATGAGACCGTGAACGTATTCATCATCGAGCTCGACTGCTTATGTCTGGTTTTGCAACAGTTGTGCAACTGTCAGTGTGTTTTTAGGAACCTTGATGGTAATCTGGGCTGATCGCTGGCTGTAATATGGGATTAATGGAGAATCTCGTGCCAGTTTGAACCAGTTTTTGCTTGAACTAGTTTCCTCCCGTACACTTAACTGCTCTCGTCCAGATGTACTCTCGAACACATGCCCGTTTTGAGCACTTCATCAGTATGCTGATTTTTTTTTTTTTAGGGCTCGAGCAAATATATGGCAGCACTGTACAGCCCTTCAGCAGTTAAACAACCTTCATATGGATTCAGAACCACAGTCGCTTTTATCTCTGTCCTCGCTCATATTAAAGCAGCACAGCAACCAGTGTTGCCAGATTGGGTGCAATCCCCCATGGAGTAGTAAGTTTATCAAAGGGCTCCATATTCCCAGTTTATTGTGTTTGTGGGGTTTCGAGCACCGAAAGCAGAGAGAATGAATTTTTTTAAATACCTCTGGTTATACGGTTGAACTTCACAGGCTGTTTTTGTGTCTGTACGATTACAAACACATGTATATACGAGCTCAGTTCTGATGTGGCGTGTTTAACAATAGTCCTAAAATTAGTTTTAGCTCTGCGTTCGGTGGGAGAGGCTGAATTGCTGTAGGCCGATCTTTCTAAATTGAGTTTTTAAGTTTAGTTGTTAATAAAATGGACTGCATTTGCAGTTTCTTCTCTTACCATCGGTTTTAGATTATCAAGTGACTGTTGTAAAATATACTTTGTAAAAAATCACGTGTGTGTGTATGTATAGGGTGTGTTCGTGCTCTTGTGTATTAATATGTCGTCACTGTCCAAAGAATAACAGGTATCTCCAAAATGGCAACTTTACAGGAGAGGCCAAAAACCTCATTTAATTTGAATAGAAGTCAATGGAACCAGACGTCTTTCCAAACACTTTTGGGCTGTTTCTGTGGGTCCATTTATCATGAGATTCTCACACGGTGTAAACGGCAGCAGCTGTGGTCAAATGATGCTTAAAAGTAAAAATGGACAAAAATGGAGATACATGTTTTTCATTGGACAGCGACGATATATTTTTGTGTGTGTGTGTACATTTAAAAATATATTTCATATAAAGTGAGGAATGTGTTTTTACAGGATTAATGCTGTAGTGCATAACAGCTATGAAGCGGGAATGAAGGATCTTCTTATGTTTTCTTTTGGTTCAGGCATTTATAATAATAATATAACTTGGATTTTGTCCTCAGAGTTGTCGTATGTCCCAATTAGATTTTTAAACATGACATATCCATATATGAAATATCCAGCAAAGTTAATAGAAATTATGTAAATAGAAAATTTACTGAAATATAATGTATTGTTGTTTTTTTTTATTGAATTAATAATCAACGAAACGTCATTTAACTGAAACCGCTCAAACTCTGTTATACAGGTGTCGACTGTTTCACAGGGATGATGATCAGTAGATGATATGTTGAGGTATACTGATGATATTGGAGATATAACATGTTTGGTAGTTGCAGTCCTGGATTTGTTTATGCCTTCTGTTGATGGTGGAGCACAGCATGCGGTCGGAGCAGTTGGGATCCTATTCGTCTCAGTTTTACTTTGTCACAGGGGGTCAAAAAAAAGGAGGGGGGTGGGCTTTTAATTCTAACCCAATCAAACAGGTATGCACGAAACCAACAAGACAAATGGCTTTGACTGTATCCCCAGCGAGAGCTTTCATAGCCTCAGCGGGAGCCTACAGACAACTCCCAGCGCGCAGTTTCAAACACTTCTATCAGTCATATCCAGCTGAGTGCTTTTATTAATGGCCGCTGGTTCATACCGCGCTTTATTGCCAGTGTGCCGTGTTAAGCCCTTCCTGGCATTTCCCCACTGCTCCACTGTCCCAAATAGCTGGAGCGGCGTCATCGAGTATGTATGAGTAACTCTGCCATTACGAGTTGATGTATTGGACGGGTTTGAAGAGCCTACAAGATGGCGGCACACCTCGGGGCCACAGCGTGCGGTGCCGTGGGATTGGGATCCTGTTTCAGCGCTTTTGGAAGATGCTGCGGTGCCATTGTGTTGTGGTGTAGAGTTGCAGTTCACTCCCAGGCCCTGGATGTGAATAAGGCCCATAGAAAATTGATTTGTTGATTTGTTTATTTCCCTTTTACAGCCGCTCTTACTCACGCAAAGCCGGCAGCACACTGGCCAGGCATAATTAGCCAGCTTGAACGGTCGTCTGAAGCATGCGATGGGGATCTAAAAACAGCATCTGCCATGAGAAACGATCCCCCTCCCTTCACGTTATTGTTACCGTCCCGCCCGATTCGGCTTTATTGTTTACGCAGCGCTCTCGAAAGTTGACCGCTTGGCGTCATCCATCACGCCGCGCTGTCCACCGTCCGCTGGGAGTGACCCCTGCGCCTTCTTTTTTGCTCCCATACAACATCTGGATGCTATTAATCCCGGGAGTCCACCGTCTCGTGGCCCCTTCGTCCATTTTTTTCAGGCTGGTATCTTCACGTTCGCCTCCTAATCTCCTTTTTAGAGGCCCAGATTGCATTCCCGGCAGGGTGTAGACATTAATTCTGAGATGAGAACCGTGATTCTTTCCCTCTTTGCTCTCATGGGCCTTTTTTTTTTTCTCCCCCCTCCTTAACTTACCAAGGAAAAAAAAAAAAAAAAAAGTGTCTCAGTATGTGGTATCTGTAGCTCATCATTCCCAAACCCATTGATCCTATCGCAAATCTCAATATCCTTGCTGTTCCAGCCTGCAAACTCGCGGATGAAAAATTTCATCCCTCAGTTGTTAAATTAGCTCCAGCCTTTTCGGGCCTATAACCCCCCCACCCTGGACTCCTTTCTCTCTGCCTGCACAGTGCAAACTACGGTTGTGCTCAAACTAGGTCCGGTGCTCCTGTCGCTGTTCAGATACCTTAGGAAGGCTCTGATTAGGAACCTGAAGGCTTAAAAAGTTAATCCCCTAGTCGCTGAATCACCCCCAGCCCTTTTGGGCCTATAACCCCCCACCCTTGACTCCTTTCTTGCTGCTTGCACAGTGCACACCACTACCGGGCCCCCTGTAGCTGTTTGGGTACCTTCGAAAGGCTCTTATTAGGAACTTGAAGCTTTAAAGAAAAAAAAAAAAAGTTGATCTCCTAGTTGCTAAATTGCCCCACAGCCTTTTTGGTCCTATAACCTGCCACCCTTGACTCCTCGTTTAAATGCCTTTACATTGCACCTCCTCTGTGCTATAAGTAGGGCCAGTTCTCCTGTCGCCGGTTGGGTTCCTTAGAAAGGCTGTTATTAGGAACTTGAAGGCTTAAGCCATCCCCTCATCGTCGAATTAGCCTCAGCCCTTTTGGGCCTACAGCCCGTCACCCTTGACTCATTTCTCTCTGCCTGCACAGTGCAAACTACGGTTGTGCTAAAGCTAGGCCCGGTTCTCCTGTAACTGTTTGGGTACCCTAGAGCGGCTGTTATTAGGAACTTGAAGACTTAAAAGTTAATCCCCTAGTCGCTGACTTACGCCCAGCCTATTGGGCCTTTAACCTGCCACCCTTGACTCCTTTCCTGCTGCCTGCACAGTGCACCACTTCTGTGCTAAAACTAGGCCCGGTTCTCCCGTGGCTCTTTGGGTACCTTAAAGTCTGTTATTAGGAACTTGAAGGCTTAGAGAAAGGGACTCATGGGAGAAGGCCTCGTGTTGAAAGTCTGCCTCTTAACGCGCCACGCTCTCTGTGAAGTCGTCCTCTGAAGACGAGCACGTAACTAAATAAAAAAAAAAGGAGAGAAAGGAAAAAAAACGGGTTGTGTTTGATTCCCAGCGAGAGGGGTCAGACTCTCTGAAGCGGCGCTCCAGGTAAAGCAGCAGAAGCCATGAAACGCTCGCTAGCTGCGCCGGGTCACCTTGTAAACGAGCCGGCGCTCGCTCCGTCGTTAGAGCGGGATTTCAAAGTTTTTAAATAGGTCGCTCCTGCTGCTTAGACGAAGAAAGGCCTGTCAGAGAATTGTCAGTAGATAAAACAAAAATAAATCTCTCACCTGAAAAACAGACCCCCGAAAAAAAGGGCGGATCAATATTTACTGTCGGTGCTAAAGGCTGACTTTAATCCGTGCTTTGCTGGAGTCTTGTTCTCTGAACCTTGACAGCTCTCGTGTTGTCGGATATGGATCTAGTGCGGAGGTAAGGAAAGGGGCGAGGGGAGGCGGGGGGGGGGGACCACGGCCTTACAAAATCACTCGTCAGGCTGCGCGGCTTGACGCCTGCGGAGCCATCACGCCCCGTGCTTTGTTTTAAAGGAGATGGAGATGTCATGCAGAGATCTGAAGCCGCTACATGGCGTCACACGTAAACGATGCTAGCTTGCGCTTCGTCTTGCAAATGGCGCGCTGCACTGCGGTTTCGCATCCGAGACGGTCGCTGTGTTGTGGTCGCCGTGTACCTCCTTGCGGTGTTTCAGCTCAACCCATAACAATTCCTCAACATCCTGTATTCCCCATAGCCACGGTCTGAGGTTCGCGACGTTATCAGTCGGGTTGGCGGAGGAGTAAAGGTGGGCTGGAGGAACGCTGTGTCGCAGCGACGACGGCGCGGCCACAGAGCGCACCTCAGACAGGATGCACTGCCTGCGAGACCGTAGAGAGAACAACTGGTAGGCTGTAGGCGTCTGGATGGCGCAGCTGACGTCTGCACCGGAGCCTACACGGGGTTGCAGACAGGCGTGGGCACGTGCCCCACTTTCTCCCCGTTCCTTGTAACGCATCTCCTTACAAAGACGAGATTATTGCATCCGGGGATGCAGACCTACCACGTGCGTTTAATGGGCTTTGGATGCCATCGATGCCGTTCTCTATTCGGGGTTATGTCATTCAACAATACCCGTTCGTCACGGCTAACAATTACCCGTCTGTTTGCCCAAATACCCGCCCACCACCACTGTCCTGGAAAACATGCGCTCCATTCACCCGCTGAACCTAGACTCGGTTGATATTCCATTATTATTCCGAATCGTAATTAATTAACCTACTCTACCGTATAAATTGGGCCTGGCTTTAGAGGACAATCCCCCCGCTCCCCCATTCTTTGTAGACGAGCAGATTCCGAGAGTGTTTGGAGCCGGAGCAGAAGCAGTTGTAAATTAGACGGCTTGGTTTGTTCGGTTGGGTATAAAGCATCTTTTGTTCTCGCTGAGCACTGTGCCCTTAATTCATTTAGAGACGAAACGTCTCGGTGCGTGGCGTGCGTTTGTACTGAGGTTGGCTTCGCGTGCGTTCTCCTAGGGCAGATTAACAGCTTGGGATTTTCGCTTGTTCCTGTCTTTCTCAAGGTGATGTAGAGAATCTGAACCGCACGGTATTTAACTCGTATTGGACTCGTATTTGGCGGATGGTTGTGTTGCAGCTTCGAGTTCGGGCTGGGCAGAAGTACAGCGTGTGTAGTGTTGTTGATAAACCACGTCACAATACAATATGCTTTTTTGAGCATGTTGTGCAGATTGTCAGCGCTTCTAGAGCAGTGACTGACTGCATGTGTCATTATGAAGAGAGTAAAATTAGCCTTGAGTGGACAAAATATTATTATTATTATTATTATTATTATTATAATATATATAAATATGCATATGTCTGTCGTATATTTCGTATATGAGCTGGTTGAACCCTGGTTCTTCAACTGGTTCCCTAAGGGCTTTGTAGAACCTTGGTTGATATTCGGGGAACCAGTCTGTGCACGCACCAGCTTTTACTGGAACCAAGGAACGTCAAAGAATATGACCTCAATATGACCTTTCCTCAGCAACTGACATGCCCTCGGTTTGTGCTGGAGAACCTACTATTCTTTGGTTCCAGCTGGAAAGGAACTTTTGGCATTCCAAACCCTCTTATTTCTGATGGAAATGCCCCGAGTAGTTCAGCAATTAGGTGCGCGAGCTGGTCGCCGTTCCAGGTTGGTCTAAGGCCATCAGTGCTTTAGCCCCCTGTGAGTGTTGCCTCTCGCTCTCGTTACAGGTGGTGGGTTCTTATGGGGAACTGGAGTTGTATTATGTTGCTTGTGTTAGCTTGCTGCTTATTGCCTTATCCATAGGTCTGGGGCTTTCACACCTGGGCTTCTGCCTGCACAATTACATATGGTTTAAAATGTCAAAATAATGTATATTTAATTTTAAAAATTAGAAAAATTTCGAATGTCCACCAGGCATAGGTAGCTGACCACAGCTTCTCAGTCCGGGTTCTGGATAGCCCCTGCTTTTTTACCATGCTTCAGTTTCCACACTTCAGCTCAGTAAGGTGTGGTGTTTTTTGGTGTGCTGATTATTTGGACCTGGGAAAACCCTATAATGTGCAGTGGGCTCCCAGGGCTGGGGAAAGGCTAGCGCTTATCCCCAATACCATTGTTTTAGCTTTGGACGTCTGTGCTGCATGTGCCGGTGACTGACCAGCACAGTCGTAATAAAGCTTCGTGCTCCAAGCTTTAAACATTCTTCTTGTTTTCCGATAACTGTGGATGAGAAAACACAATAGCCAGCGATAATGAATGGCCAGATTTGAAACGAGTCAGGCCATTCATTTTTCCTGATGCCTATCCCCACCCCCTCCCACGTACTACGGCCTGGAGACTGCATGCAGGCGCCTAGTCCACTCCTCCTCACCTCCTCGCTAACTGTGTGATTTCTCTTAATTAGGCCTAGCATAGCTCGCCGAGCATTTGAGGAATGTGCGTGAATATCGAGGGGGCTGGTGAGGAGAAGTTGAAGTGGCTGTGGAGGCACGGAGGATCACAAAGCCGCCGCTGGTTTCCTGTCTTCTCTGCAAGGGACATAAAACATAGCAGTGACCATGAAAAGGTTTCTAGGCAGCTTGGCTTCATTATGCTTAGTTTGTCTTTGATTGAGCTTCCTCCGGGTCGAGTTTTTCTTGCCGGCTTAGCTCGTGTCTGCAGCGAAGTGTGTAATGTTGAAAGAGGGTCCTGGAGTGTAAGAGTGGGCGATGTGGGAGACTTGGAACTTTGTGATACTTGAAGTAGTTTTCGTTAGAGACGATGCTTCATGTTATTTAGGGTTTATAAAGTGGAACAAAGAAAATGCACCAACAAAGAAGTGGCACCGGCATAACACAACAAAATCTGAAAAAACACCAAACTGTTCAAGAAGGAGCGAGACGAAAGGTCCAGCAACCGTTAATAAAGAAAAGGAGCATCCTGACAGAATCACAGCGATGATGATGAATTGCTGTATATCCTGTATAACCTACGGGGTTCCTCAGGGGTGTCCTCTTGGGCCTCCACAGTTTATTTGATTTGATTTTACTGGGTTTTATTTACTCAAAATGGATCCAATATGATCTCATGTTTCATATGAGGATGCTAGAAACAAACATTAGCATTGTTCGTTTGTACTGATAGGTTGCCTTTACCTCCACCCGCCTTTAGGGGTGTGTTTATCGCTCCTCAAAGAAAAACGTGAAGAAGCATGTATCTCCAAAATTTCGATTTTTGCTTTTAGACGTCATGTGATCACAGCAGCTGCTGTTTACACTGTGTGGACACTTCATTAGGAGTGAACCAACAGAAATGTCCCAAACGGCTCAGGAACCGTATGATTCCATTGACTTACATTCAAATTAACTCAGGTTTTTGGCCTCTTCAGCAAAATTACCATTTTTAGATACTTGTTTTTCTTTGGACAGTGACAATTTGGAGCATCTGTTCTCTCCTAGATCACTTTACCGTTCTGATTCCATGTGCCCTTCCCTCCAGAGACCACGGACGATAGATCGGGGCTAATCACCGATAGATTAACGCAGCAGTGCTATTGATCAGTGTGAAACGGCTGGTTAGGTAGAGTACTATAGCAGCGCTTTGCCCCCCGCACCATCATTCATCAGCCACCTCAACATTCAATTTGCACCCTAATGAAGCATGCCTGATAATTGCCTCTTAAATTTGGCCTAATGCTCCACAAGTCGCTTAATTAGAATGAATTAGTCTGATTCTCTTCCACAGTTGCGGCGTTTCCGACCCAGCCCCAGTCCCTGTGTTCGGTGGCAGTCCGGTGCTAATTTGTGTTCCGTCGACGGAGGTTAATCGGATTCGTCGGCCGTGACCATGACCGTGACCGTGCCCAAAGCTACAGCTGCTATGTCTGCCGTTAAGGGTGGATCCCACCGCTAGCCTCCCCCCCTTCCCCTCACCCTTTACCGTCTCTTGTCTGGATGGGTGTCCGTCAATTCCCCAGCCCCCGCTACCACCCCTGCACATACGCACGCTGGGGCCAGCTGGTGACCTGGCCTGATGTGGGCCTCTGTGGCCACTGTGACATTGAGATAATGCAAAGCCCTCTGGGTCCTGAATGACCCTTCACTGCTGTTCCATCAGAGCACGGCACGCCTCTGCCTCGCTCCCACACACAATAACACACGTCGCTGCGCTATGTGAACACAAGAATAAGCTGACAACTTCCCTCAGTTTAAAATGCTCCTCCAAAGCGCTCCTCTGCTAGCCCGTATATTCTTTATGATGATCAGTTATGGTGGGTAGTAACTCCAGTGCTTGGTTAGTCGTTCCTGGTCTCAGTATGTGAATAGATTGTGTACCGGGCATATGCTATATAGTGTACAAGCGTAGACTGTATACCGCATGATGTACCAGCATAGACTGTAGTCCATGTACTGTACAGTGCATACAGTAGACTGTATTACATTCTGCACACTGTATTTTGCATGCTGCGTAAGTGTAGACTGTATTACTGTACCCTGTGTTCTATGTCAATATAGACTGTAGTCCATGTACTGTACACTGTATACGGCATTCAGTGCCAATATAGAGTTTTTGACTTTAGACTGAATACGGCATACTGTACCAATATAGATTGTATATTGACATATATACAATGATATAAGACACTTGACCAGTATAGACTGTGTATAACATGCTGTACAGTGTAGACCATAAGGAAGACACTTGACCAGTATAGACTGTGTATAACATGCTGTACAGTGTAGACCATAAGGAAGACACTTGACCAGTATAGACTGTGTATAACATGCTGTACAGTGTAGACCATAAGGAAGACACTTGACCAGTATAGACTGTGTATAACATGCTGTACAGTGTAGACCATAAGGAAGACACTTGACCAGTATAGACTGTGTATAACATGCTGTACAGTGTAGACCATAAGGAAGACACTTGACCAGTATAGACTGTGTATAACATGCTGTACCAGTATAGACTATAAGGAAGACACTTGACCAGTATAGACTGTGTATAACATGCTGTACCAGTATAGACTATAAGGAAGACACTTGACCAGTATAGACTGTGTATAACATGCTGTACAGTGTAGACCATAAGGAAGACACTTGACCAGTATAGACTGTGTATAACATGCTGTACCAGTGTAGACTATAAGGAAGACACGTGACCAGTATAGACTGTGTATAACATGCTGTACAGTGTAGACCATAAGGAAGACACTTGACCAGTATAGACTGTGTATAACATGCTGTACCAGTATAGACCATAAGGAAGACACTTGACCAGTATAGACTGTGTATAACATGCTGTACAGTGTAGACCATAAGGAAGACACTTGACCAGTATAGACTGTGTATAACATGCTGTACCAGTATAGACTATAAGGAAGACACTTGACCAGTATAGACTGTGTATAACATGCTGTACCAGTGTAGAGGCACCATAAGGAAGACACTTGACCAAGTATAGACTGTGTTTGGGGCTGTATCAGTGTAGTACCATAGGTAGAAGACCAGTGACCCAGATATAGTACTGTGTTATAGACGGTTAGTAAATAATGCTAGTACAGTGTTATACCAAAGTATAGACCATAAGGAAGACACTTGACCAGTATAGACTGTGTAGATATAACCATGCTGTACCAGTATCAGACCATAAGGAAAGACACTTGACCAGTACATGTATACGGACTGTGTATAACCATGCTTGTACCAGTGTAGACCTATAAGGAAGACACTATACCAGTATAGACTGTGTATAACATGCTGTACCAGTATACTGGACTATAAAGGGAAGGGACACTTGACCAGTATAGACTGTGTATAACATGCTGTACCAGTATAGACTATAAGGAAGACACTTGACCAGTATAGACTGTGTATAACATGCTGTACCAGTATAGACTATAAGGAAGACACTTGACCAGAATAGACTGTGTATAACATGCTGTACCAGTATAGACTATAAGGAAAACACTTGACCAGTACAGACTGTGTATACAGTACTGTACCAGTATAGAAAGTGTACAGCGTATGTACCTGTATAAGTGTATATATCATACTGTACCACTGTATACTGTATGTCGCTTGCTGGGCTTGTGTAGACTGTACTTTATGATCAGTGTGATAATCTTTTCACACCCACAGTTTCTTGCTCTTTTACTGAGTGCTAATGTGTGACCTGTCAGAAACCAAAACAGACATCCATCACTAATGCTACAACACTGCACCGTTCCCCACATGGTGTTTCCTTCTACGCAGCGCTAGGGTGAGGCGTGAGAAGAATATGGACAGATGCGCGCGGTTCAGCGTGTGGACGGCGCAGCTCCGTGGTTCCAGCAGTTCCGAGAGAGTGTTATTTTTCTACAGAGGTTCGGGAGTGTTTAAGCAGGGAAGGCACGACCACAGGGCTTCGTATCCCAGCCGGCCTTGACCTTGGCTCGTAGGGACGATGTGTAGCCAGTTTCTCCGAGTTGGAGGAAGGGAAAAAAGGGAGAGAAAAAGTGAGGCGAGAAAAAAAGGGCAAGAGAGCCAGGGTGAACAGACGACGCGTGTTTGCTGTTCCGCATGGGGCTGCTTTGAAGTGGCTCCCAGAGCGAGACGGCCATGCAGCTTATTAGTCTCTCTCTCTGTGTCTCGCTTTTGCTCGCTCTGTCTCTGTCTGTCTCTCTCTTTCTGCTTCCGTCTTACTCTCTTTCACTTGTTCCCTTTACACACTCTCTCTCTCTCTCTCTCTCTCTCTGTCTCTCTGTCTCTCTCTCTCTCTCTCTCTGTCTCTCTCTCTCCTCTGTACTCTTTTTTTTTTTTTTTTTTTTTTGTTGCTCCTTCTGTCTTTATGTCTCTCCCTCTCTCTTTTCCCACTCTCTCTCCCTCTCTTCGCCCCCCCGTCCCCCCGCTTTTCCTTGAAGCGAATATTAGTGTGTTTCTATGCTTGGCTGGCTGTGTGTGAGTCTGTTGCCCCCCCTCCTGTTATTAAATAGGGGAAGGCGGGGGTGTGGGGTGTTAGCCTGGGTTTGAGCTTTTACAGGCTGAGAACACAATGGTTAAACTACCATACGAGTCACGCTCATGAACCAAAGAGCCTCAGGGGAACCGGGCTGTACACACAACTACAGCATCGTGACTGCACACACACACTCGCACACTATTTCGACTGCGTCATAGGCCGTTACCCAGCACAGTCCAGTACGCGCTTTGATTTTAACTGAACCAGCAGCGGCTGTCGACCTTTGTAGCCGAAGAGGCTGTTCGGATTACTTGCACCCTATTTAATAGTTAACATGGAGGTTCTGTATTTGCCACGTTTTGTTGCAGGGTGCAGAAAACCGTCTGTGTGGACGCCGCACACACAGGATGCTACTTTGTAGTGGTGTCCAAAAATGGTGGAGAACCTCCAGTGCGGTCTTTCAGTCCTACAGTGCACCACGGTAGTCGGTCTGCACCGAGTACTCGGAACTGGCTTATGCCTTTAGTGAAGTAGCTCTCTGGGTGCTGCTCTTATTTTATTTGTTTGCCTGGGGGACAGTGTTTAGTGATCTGTTTTGGTTCCCTGTAATAGTGTTCTACCTAGTGATTAGGAGGCAAGCTCTGTTTCCTGTTCTCTGTAGTGTTCACATTTAGGGAATAGTGATCTCCCCTATTTAGGGCCTAGGAACTCCTTTCTGTGCCCTATAAGAGATAGTGTTCCAAGTAGTACTTTAATGTGCTCTAGTGTAGGGAAAAGTGATCAGGGCACTGTTCTGTTCCCTATAATAGATTATAGTGTTCTGTGTAGTGCTCTAGTGTAGGGAATAGTGATCAGGGCACTGTTTCTGTTCCCTATAATAGATTATAGTGCTCTAGTGTAGGGAATAGTGATCAGGGCACTGTTTCTGTTCCCTATAATAGAGTATAGTGTTCTGTGTAGTGCTGTAGTGTAGGTAATAGTGATCAGGGCACTGTTTCTGTTCCCTATAATAGATTATAGAGTTTTGGTGTAGGGAATAGTGATTAAGGGGCTCTTTCTGTTCCCTTACAATAGATTACAGTGCTCTTGCGTTGGAATTAGGGTTCTTGTTGTTCTTGTCTTGTTTCTGTTCCTTATAATAGAGTAAAGTGTTCTGTGTAGTGCTCTAGTGTAGGGAATAGTGATTAGGGTTCTTGTTTCTGTTCCATATAATAGAGTAAAGTGTTCTGTGTAGTGCTCTAGTGTAGGGAATAGTGATTAGGGTTCTTGTTTCTGTCCCTTATAATCAAGTATAGTGTTCTGTGTAGTGCTGTAGTGTAGGTAATAGTGATCAGGGCACTGTTTCTGTTCCCTATAATAGATTATAGAGTTTTGGTGTAGGGAATAGTGATTAAGGGGCTCTTTCTGTTCCCTTACAATAGATTACAGTGCTCTTGCGTTGGAATTAGGGTTCTTGTTGTTCTTGTCTTGTTTCTGTTCCTTATAATAGAGTATAGTGTTCTGTGTAGTGCTCTAGTGTAGGGAATAGTGATTAGGGTTCTTGTTTCTGTCCCTTATAATCAAGTATAGTGTTCTGTGTAGTGCTCTAGTGTAGGGAATAGTGATTAAGGTTCTTGTTTCTGTTGACTATAATAGAGTATAGTGTTCTGTGTAGTTCTCTACTGTAGGGAATAGTGATTAAGGTTCTTGTTTCTGTTGACTATAATAGAGTATAGTGTTCTGTGTAGTTCTCTACAGTAGGGAATAGTGATTAAGGTTCTTGTTTCTGTTCCCTGTTATAGAGTGTAGGTCTCTGTGTAGTGCTCTAGTGTAGGGAAAAGTGATTAGGGTTCTTGTTTCTGTTCCCTATATTAGAGTATAGTGTTCTGTGTAGTTCTCTACTGTAGGGAATAGTGGTTAAGGTTCTTGTTTCTGTTCCTTATAATAGAGTATAGTGTTCTGTGTAGTGCTCTAGTGTAGGGAATAGTGATTAGGGTTCTTGTTTCTGTTCCCTGTAATAGAGTATAGTGTTCTGTGTAGTGCTCTAGTGTAGGGAATAGTGATTAGGGTTCTTGTTTCTGTTCCCTGTAATAGAGTGTAGTTCTCTGTGTAGTGCTCTAGTGTAGGGAATAGTGATGAGGGGAGCGTTTCTGTGTCCTGTAATAGATGGGACTCCTCTATATGGCGCTCCGATGTAGGTTATAGTGATGAAGGGACTGTTTGGAATGCAGTGAAGGAATGGCTGCTATAAAAAACCTCCTACATTATTCAGAGGGGGGAAAAAGTTTTTCAGCTTGGATAAGCCAGCTGAGGCTAGGGTCCCTTCGCGGACGGGCTGATCGACATAAAAAGACGCAAGGACAAGCAGGAGTGTGTTGTGTACACAGCTGCGAGTGTTAGTCAGCGCTGACGAGGCAAAAGCTGCTAAACGTCTTTCCACGTTCCGCTCGGTTTCACACCAGCGTCAGCTCGAAAATTCTGGGTTCCGAACTTTGCTCTCCGGCTCATGTGAGATTACGCATCTGTTTGGTGTAATTTTCCCAATTATACCCCCACGATTGAGGAGAGGGGGGGCTGTAGTCGGCCCGGAGTGCTTAATGACGGAGATGGGTAGAGTGTCGGAGAGGCTGTAGAAGGCTGAAACACGGTGAGTCAGCACTAAGTCTTCTCTAGTCCAGAACCGTCCGAGTGGTTCAGCATCTTCCTCGCTGAATCACCGAGCCGCAGCTTCGGAGAAAGCTGCTCGGGCTCCCGCACTTTCACAGCCAAACTCCCCCTCCTCCTGCTCCCATCTTAATGAGCCTGGAATTTAATTAGGAGTGTGTGTGTGTGTGTGTGTGTGTGTGTGTGTGTGTGTGTGTGTGTGTGTGTGTGTGTGTGTGTGTGTGTGTGTGTGGTCAGTGAGAAGTGGGATAAGAGTGTAAACGTCTGTTGCCCAGTCACTTCATTACCCTGTGCTTAATTTGAATACAACTGTAGCTGCTTCCTTGGCCTCGCCTGTCTCTTGTGCTTTTGTTCTCCTCTCTCTCCCTTCTTCTCTCTCTCTCTCCGTTGTTTTACAACTTTGCATTCTTTTACACAAGCATTTTTACCTTCTTTCTTCTCGCCCCCCCCTCCCTCGTCCCCCTCCACTCTCTGGCAGCGTAGAGGCTCTCGAGGGAGCGGCCGTAATCTGTTCCATCAGCGTTTACTACCGAACAAATTAACTAAGACAAGCGCCGGCGCTCCCAGCCAGCCAAACGCTTCCATTAGGAAAATTATAACGCTATTACACAGGCTTGCTTGGCCTCTCATATCCCACCTCCCATCGCTGACTCCAACAGCAAGAGAACCGCCACGTTCCCACCATCACAGTACACATCGTGCCTTGCTGCTTCAGATGCGCTTATGTGGGTTATATCTGGCTGATAACCAAATCTGAACTAATCTGAAGTCGTGATGGTCCCGGCCAGAATATCTGCCGGTAATATTGGCCAATATTGACAACTTGTGGTTTATTGATATCGGTGACGATATCACTAATGATGTGTTAGGGTGTAATATTCGACATGCCAGACGTCTCGACATGGAGCTGTAGAGGTTCCTAATGGTGTCCTGTGATAACCCATCCCATGCAGCTTGAATATTCTCACACAGTTCCTGCAGATGGTGCAGTAGGGGTGGAGGTGGAGTGACACCAGGCCTTCTGGACGTGTGATGCCTGACGACAAACCGTTGATCTTGGCGCTGACCACGGTGCCTCCACACACTTGGTCATCTTCACCAAGACAAAAGCGGGACTCGTCACTGCGGATGCCATTCTGAGTCACTCCATGACTGTCGTGCAGCCGTCTGGCACAATGTGCTTAACAGGATGGCCATCACTCCTCGCTGTATATCTGTAATAGTGGCTGTTGGGTCAGTCAGGTACAGCGTTAAGGCCCGTCCTTGCTTATGTCACGTCTGGCCTAGCCAATGTCAAACCTACCCACCTAGTTTCCTCCCAGTCTGTTGAGTCCTCCTGGCTGCTGCTGCTTGTGTAACTGCTTTGATGATGAGTACATTGTGACATTTATGTTCCTCAAAGTCACTTTATTCCCATTTTTTGCTCGTGTTATATTTAGACCGTTGCCTGAATTAGCTGACCAGCACTGGAATACCCGTTTGCCGCTTCTCACTTACCTGTAAGGCGGCTTGCGGAAAAGAACACGCGCTTGTCTTCACATCAAACCTGCTGAGCCAGATTAATCTGATCTGTTGTTGACTGCAAAACGTAAGACAAGCAATATCGGTACGGGCATCGTCATGGTCAGATATTGACATGGAACAGCAGCACTGATCCGTTGTTTTCATGCTGGCATATCCCTGGTAATGTTGTCCCTGTGGTTATCGCAGCTGATGGCCGTTCACCTTTCATAGATGAGTAGCTTGAGAGTAGGTAGAGCAGGCCTTGGTGACGTTGCTGGTTGAATGTACTGCACAGAAGGAGTGCAGTCCTGTGCTTGGAGCTATGCTCAGCATGCATCTTCGCCCTCAGGTGAGTGCTCGTTCAACCTGGGGCAACGGACATAGCAATGAAACAAGCGTATTGGTCAGGTTGTCTGTCCAAAAGTATCCAGACAGGCTTCTAATGAGTGAATTCAGTTGGGATAAACCCACTGTGAATGATCTCCTCCATAGAAAAGCATTTACCAATGCAGTGGGATGCTTTGGAGCGTCCACACATGAGGCTAAGATCACCGTGCCCAATGCCAGGCATGGCCTAGAAGGGTATAAAGCACCCCGTCCCCCAGCATTGGCTTGCCAAGCTGTTTTCTGGGCTGATGGAGCTCCATTCCCTTACGTTTGGAAAGAGATGGAGTGATCCAGAGCTGACCTTTCCACCCCAGTACATGTCCTCACTAATGCTCACGTGGCTGAATGCTATCAAATCTGTTGTAAAGCCTCCCCAGAAGAGTAGCAAAGCTGTTATGGTCTCAACAGGGGGACATGGACTATGAATACTCGCCATGTGGAGAGAAGCCTGGATGTCTCCAAACTTTTGGACAGTATCTTCCCTCACCCTCCTGTCGAGCTGTGAGCGCGTATCTAGAACCGGCACTGGGAGTGTGCTGATGAGTTGAGAGTTAATCATCTATTCACGCTCCCGTGGCGCCTCAGCTGGAGGAGCCCGCAGAGGCTCGGGCGCTAAATGAGGATCCGCGGGGCCCCCTGGTAATCAGGTTTTTTTAAGTGATTAGCCTATTAGTTTGCATAATGGGCGTAACAGCGGCGTCTGCTAATCACTCTCAAGGGTGCGCACCTAAGAGAGGCTGAGGCAGGAGGAGGGCGAGGGAGACGGTTCCTTCGTCCCATGCTTGCTGTATAAAGGGGTTGGCACAGTGCCAGCTTGTAAGAGATGGCACCACGCCGACGGGACTGGCCTGGGGTGACCCTTTTGTCTTGTTTGCTGTAAAAACATGTAGCGTTTGCGTTTTGCCTAACTTGTCCATCCTCTAGACCTGATCTTCTCTTCCTCTCTCTCTCTCTCTCTCTCTCTCTCTCTCTCTCTCTCTCTCTCTCTCTCTCTCTCTCTCTCTCTCTCTCTCTCTCTCTCTCTCTCTCTCTCTCTCTCTGTCTGTCTGTCTGTCTGTCTGTCTCTCTGTGTCTGTCTGTCTCTCTGTGTCTGTCTGTCTCTCTGTGTCTGTCTGTCTGTCTGTCTGTGCCTCTCCCTCTCTCTGTCTCTCTCTCTCTCTCTCTTTCTGTCTCTCTCTCTGTCTCTCTCTTTCTGTCTCCCTCTGTCTCTCTCTTTCTGTCTCTCTCTCTGTCTCTCTCTCTCCCTCTGTCTCTCCCTCTGTCTCTCTCTCTGTCTCTCTCTCTGTCTCTCTGTCTCTCTCTCTGTCTGTGCCTCTCTGTCTGTGCCTCTCTCTCTCTCTCTCTCTCTCTCTCTGTGTCTCTCTCTCTCTTTCTCTCTCTCTCTGTGTCTCTCTCTCTCTTTCTCTCTCTCTCTCTCTCTGCGCTGTGTGCGCATGTGTAAACCTGTAACCCCTGCAGAGTTCCACTGCCCATCTGTCAGCAGCTTGGTCAGCTCTATAAAACTTCATTACTCACATATAAAGGTAACCGTAAATGGCCGCTAATGGCATGGAAACGGGGAAGGAGGGACGGACTTGTTCGGGGTTGTTGTTGCTGTTGTTGTGTTGTTGTTGTGGTCTGTCTTTACCGACTCAGTTGCTAAACAATTTAGTCCATTTGGGATCTGGAGCCCATATGTGGGTTTGATGCAGCTGTGCCTTCCTCAGACTTGGGTGGTGACACATTGGAGCGCAGTGGTTCAGCACAGTCCCATACAGTTCACCGAAATGTGCTTTTTCCTGGAGTCTTAATTTGTTTATTTTATTTTCTTTCTAGTGTTTAATTTTCAGAAATGAGTCTTTGTTGGAAACCAGGAAACAGGCTCTGTAGATGTAGCTGATGTGTTTTTGTTTTTTGTATTTTAGTTTTTCACTGGGTTAAATACTATGTGGAATGTAAATGCGGACGTTTGGGTTTTTGTATTATTTGTAGGTCTTCAGTTTGTCACCCCAGTTGACTGCACATTGGGATTACCTGTACTGCTCACACAGTCTATTTCATAGTGAACTGGGCACAGACCGATCCCAAACTTGTGTAGTCTAGAAGTAGCAGTGTAGAGTCCAGAAGCATGATCATCTTATTGGCCTAGAGAACATTTGGAACACTCTGGTCATGTCTGAGCTCAAGGTCATTATGGCAAAACAATCACAGTGCCTACATTTTTTTTTAATTATTCCAGTGTTGTAAAATAAAGAAATATATAAAATAAAATGTAAGTAATTATAGCATCATCTTATAGAACACAATTTAATCAGGTGGCTTCCAAATCAGCTCTTTTACAGTACACCTAATGCTGCTGCTGTATTCTGGTTGTTGATGTGGTTGAACCTCACTTGATCTCTAAAATTCATGATGTAATATAATTGATGAACTAGTTGTATCTTTGCCCGGGTTGCCTGAATTTCTGCACACGCTTGTCCTGTATACTGAGCACTGGGCTGCTGATGTGAAGTGAGGTGGGAATGCTCCGTCAGTGTTACTGAACATTTTTGGTTTTGAGAAAATATTTTCTGATAGATTTAGTTCACCTGAAAAGCCCCAGTCTGATAATACAAAGCTGTTAAAGTAGGATTACACCTCATGTGGAGAGCCGCAGTTATTATGGGTTATGCCCAATTAATATATTGATTTTCATGAAAATGAACAATATTCTAACAGCAGAAGTTAATTTATCAACAACAACTAAATGCACTTAGTTGATATGCCCCTATGCTTTGCCCTGCTGTGTTGGACTGTGTTGGAGAGTCTGAAGAAAATCTGTTCGTTTAATTAATGTAGTTTTTATTTTATTTATTTATTTATTTATTTAAGTGCCTCTGGGCTCAGTATTAAGCCCATTCTGTTTCTTTGTCTGTCCACTCTTTGTTCAGTTTTAGTCCATAGTACACATCTTTCTTTCTTTATGCTGATTGCAGTTGCCCTCCACCCCCCCATGGGTTCAAACCCCCACCAGCATTAACAGCATTAAGGCATAAATGTACATCATGGTCTTTAAAGTCCAGTCTGGGGCTGAACCTAAACATCTAACACTCCGAATAGCATAACAGACTGTGATTTATCACTATGATGATGCCATATTGTCATACTGCCCACCCCTGCTTGACTGGCCCACCCCCTTCCTGGGGTGCAAATGGACTAGATATGTACCAGAGTGCTGATATTTAGAAGCCACTATAAGGAATAGCAGAGCGGGGGCTACAGCTCTGGGTTTGCTCTCAGAGCGGCAGATGCGTTTGGACAGTTCGGTGGGTGCGGGGTAGCAGAGCTGCCGGGTGGGAATCTTGCCTGCTGAAAGTGAACATGTATGTTTTGTTTGTCTGTGTATGTAAATGACCACCCCCCCACATCCCCACACCCCCCACCCTGCTGAGTGGTGTGTCATTGCTTATCTGTGTTCCTTTTTTTTTCCCAGAGAGAACTGGACGCCACCGCCACGCTACTGGCCAACAGACAAGATGAAAGCGAGCAGTCCAGGAAAAAACTCATCGACCAGAGCCGCGAATTTAAGAAGAACACACCAGAGGTGAGGCGCCTCCGGACATGTGAATGTGACCCACTCGTTCTCCGGCTCTGTTCTGTATGCCCTCCGCTCGCGGCCCTACTCTGAAGCTGTTTGTTTCTACAGGGAGGCCTAACGCGACCGCGTGTTTAGTCGTTGTCGTCGTCGTGGTTGTTGTTGTTGTTGATTGGCAGAATTGGATGCATGTGTATGAGAAGAATTGGAGTGTGCTCAGTCAAGCGGAGCAGACAGTGTCTTCCTATTGTCTTTAATTAGGCCCCCCCACCTCCCCCGCTTTAGTCCAGTCGTGTCCTGGCTGACCCCAGTGAGGAACGCTTGTGTCATGATTAACATAGAGGTACAGTCTCGAACGCCCTCATGGTCAAATTGCATGTTTTGTTGGTTTTCCAAGTGCAAATAAGTTTTATACCGGAATCTTTTAGTTTAATATTCAGCTAAAAATATGCTAAGATTCACTGAAAAAAAAAGAAAAAAGGTGAAAACAATTTTAAATGTTTATGTAAATCTTCTGTAAGAAGGATTAAATCTTGTGTCAAAGTGCATTATTCCTTTAGCTAACATAATATTGTGATTCCCATAGAAAGGCTAGCAAAACATTGAGCGTTATATTATATTATATTATATTATATTATATTATATTAAAATATGCATGATTGGAACACCCTCTGGTCAAACTGCATGTTTTGTTAATTGTTAAGTGAGAACGTTTTCTACAGAAATTGTTTCCGTTTCAGTTTCATTGCACTCATTGTAACATATATTTGGGAGGGGGATATTTTGTAGCCTTTGGGGTGAAACATTTTCACTTAAAAAAAAAAAAGCATTTCAAGTGTTTATGTAAAGCTACTTTAAATAGGATTCAATCTTGGGTGGAGAAGTCTTGTGTAAAAGTGCTTTGCTGCATTAGCTTGGTGCTAATATAATGGTGTCATTCCCATAGAGAGGCTAGCAGAAATTAGCATTGTTTAAACATGCATGGTTTGAACACCCTCCGGTCAAAGCACGTTTCGTTAATTGTGTAAGTGAGAAGTTTTTTATAGGAATGTTTTAGTGCAGCTTTAATACACTATTTATTGTTTATTTGCTGAGTATATTAAAAAAAAATTTAATTGTGCAGAACCATGTCCAAAAACTCAGACTTTGAGTTGAAATATTTTCCTGAAGATTCACTGAAAAGCATTTCAAAAAGCTACTGTAAAAATGATAAAATCTCGTCTGGAGAAGTCCAAGTGCATCTCCCGTTAGCTTGGTGCTAATGTAATATAGTAATATCCATAGAGAAGCTAGCAAAAATTAGCATTATTGTGGAAATATGCTTGTTTCGAACACACCTTTCAGTCAGTTTTTCAGAATCTTTTAATGCAGTTTTAGTCCACTATTTTCTTTTTCTTTGCTGATTGTAATTATGACTGTAATTATGCATAAAAAATGTTTTTATAGAGAATGACTGGAGCGCCCATACGACTGTATATTAAGCACTGGGTTGCTGATCCGTTGATATTATGAAACATGATGGGCTTTGAGGTGAAAAATTTCCTGAGGATTCACTGAAAAACAAAAATACATTTAAATGTTTATTTAAAACTACTAAGTAGGATAGTCAAGAGTGTATCTCCATTAGCTTGGTGGTAATGTAATATAGTGATTCCCATAGAGAAGCTAGCAAAATTTAGCATTATTGCGTCATATGCTAGTTTCAAACACTTAGTTGATTTTTAGGTGCCCGTTTTATACAGTAATCTTTCACTGTGTATCTTTTATTAATGATTTAAAAAGAAATAAATAAAAAATAATTGCGCATTAAAATGTTTGAGCACCAAACGACTGTATATACAGCGCTGGAAATCTAAATTGTCAATATTTCAGTTGAATATTTCCTGAAAAAAAAAAAAAGTCAGATTTTTATATATAGCTCCTGTAAGCAGCATTAAGTCTCCTGTGGGTCTCCATTAACTTGGTATCAGTGCAGTATGGTGATTCCCATAGAGAGGCTAGCACAAATGAGAGAAATGAAATAAGACAGCAGCTGAATGCGTTTGATTCTTATGTATGTATGCTGCACTCTCCTGTGCTGCACTGTCAGCTGCGGTATGCACGCGAGTGCGCTAGAGAGCCTGAGAAAAAAACAGGCTCTCTTATTATGTAGCTGAAGTTCCTCAGGGCTCAGTATTAAGCCCATTCTGATTTTTCTTTACTGGCCCTTTGTTCGTGTGTTTTGGTCTCGGGCCCTTGTAAAGCTTCGAGCTTGTGGCTTGTTAAGTAGGCATGAAGTGAGCGCACGCAGAAGTACGGCTAGTCACCTTCCAGAAAATAACCTAACAAGCTACTTTAGTTTCCACAATAAATCCGGTCTTCTCCGTCAGCAGTCTTGGTTAAAGAGGACTTTTCCAGGGTTTGTTGCCCTCCACCTCTCAAAAGACTAAATCCCACTCTTCCCTTGAGAGCCGTTTTCCTTTGACCTACTTTGTTTGCTGTAGAACGTGTGACGATCCGGCTAAGCGTGGTCATTTGGGAATCGCGTCTGCCGTTCCCAACCCACCCCGCCCCCCACCTTCCTTCGGGGACCGTTGTTTAGCCGTGCGTTCCCATGGTAACGGGCTTGGCGGAGCAAGGCTGGAAACAAAGCGTTGTTGTTGTTGTTATTATTTGGAATGTTGTAATGAATAATTAATGAGGCCGTGAATTATTTATGAATGAGTAGGCAGAGGCTCGTGCGAAAGCTCCCCGTGTTCCCCAGTGAGAGAGGAGGGTCGGAGGGCTGCCGGGAAGGTTGAGAGGAGAACGTGTGTGTGACATGCGAGCGCGAGCCTGGGGGCGGTGTTTCGCAGGGTAGGATTACTCGGTTAGCCAGATAACTTGAACCAAATGCCGGGCTTGTCCCGCAGGAGGTCGGGAATGTTCCTGATAATTCCGACTTTTGGTGCATGTTGGATACTTCTGTTTATAGTTGCAGGTCCAGTAACAGTGACTGGTCTTGGTTCATCCTGTTATGAGAAGGGCTGTTTAGTCATTGTAACACATGGAGGGTGGTGGGCGGGGCTACACGTCATTCTCCAGCACACCAGCCAACAGGGGTGCTGGACCTGTGGTGACATCGCACTGGTTTATTACAGTCATTTATCTAAATGCATGATGCTAAATGCTAACATACATACAAGCACATGCTACTGCCCATCCTGTGCTCTCTGATGCTGTTGCTTCACCTGCCTCGGCTGGGTGCCACTGCCTTCCTTCTGACCAGTTTGCCTACTATGAAACTTCTCCAGGGTTGATCTGAAGACTATGGGTTCCCCTTTTGAGTCTTAGTTCCTTTCAAGGTTTCTTCCTATTGCTCTGAGGGAGTGTTTCCTTTCCACTGTCGCCTCTGGCGTGCTCATTGGGGGCTGGGACCTGGATTCTCAGGATCAGCTGCTGTAAAAAGTACATAGAAATAAATTTGACTTGACACATACATCCGCTGTTACTATTGGTGACTGGAACATTCGGCTCCTTAGATCAACATCAGTCACAATACCTTCAGGGCCTTATACATTTATCTCCAAAGATGGAGACA
The DNA here is from genome assembly GCA_024036415.1 of Prochilodus magdalenae. NCBI lineage: Eukaryota > Metazoa > Chordata > Actinopteri > Characiformes > Prochilodontidae > Prochilodus > Prochilodus magdalenae. The sequence goes on from JAMWET010006552.1 coordinate 388,692, forward strand.
CAAAGCTAAACCAGTGCACAGTAGTATAGTCCGTGTTGTACAGCACCAGCTAATCTGTAGGCTCAGCCAGTGCCAAACCAAAGAAAGCAAAGCACCATCGTAATGTCTTCCTGTTCTCCGAGTTACAGAGAACCGCTTTTCCACTGGCGAGCGTACTGAGACATGTAGCTTTAAGAAAAAGCAGTACAATGGGAAGACTAGGTGATAAACACTGCTAAAGCAAAACATCAAGGCTCCTTCAACGCCGGCCGAGGGTGCAAGGCCAGCACTTCAGCTGCCCCCTCCTCCTGCAGAAGCCCTAATCCCCATTAAGGCCTGTTCAATGCTGATAAGCGCCTCGTCGTCCACCTGCATCAACACTTTTCTGGGCTAAACGTGGCTGACTGGAGAGTTATTCCACACCGGAGCTGTATACCGAAACAGCTGGGCGGCTGGAAAAGTGACCAGAGAAATTAGGAGGGAACAAAGAGGGATGCATGTCTGTGCATGTGATGTGCATGTATGACACGTGAAGACCAAGTCCCTGGATGGCAGGTTCAGGGTTGCCATCTCTGGTGGGCCTAAAGTATCTGAAGCCTCACCTTAACTACGGCATGACAGTTTTCCAGCCTCTCTTTGTCCCTTAGGATTAAGCCGGGTGGTTTCGTTCCTGTGCCTTTAGATGAGCTCTGTTCTGATTGGCTGCTGTGTATTAGGTGTCAATCAAAAATCATTTTAGGCTGACAAGCTACTTGCATCTTCAGGGGGAATGGGCGGAGCTACACTGGTCTAGGGGCCGCATAGGTGGATATATGGCAGTGTGTTGTTTCCATGACTGCATATAAACAGTGAGTTCATGTTTTTGTAGCATCATGGGGACTGAACGTTTGAAACTCTATCCATGATGCTCAGCTTCCATTGCTTGGCTACTTAGCCTTGTAGCTTCAGCCCAGAATGAAGAAGCACTGCACGTCTCGCCTGACTCTCCCTCCTAAACCGGTCCTGTAAACCTTCCAGAGTGCTCCTCAGTGTGCCGCTCTCCGCCATGCCCTAATGATTTCTCTGCGCTTCTCAGACTGTATGTTTTGCACAGAGCCCCTTTAAAGACCTCGGCTCTGCTGTCCGCAGCGTGTTTGATCATTGCCAGTGGCTGGACCCCCTCGGGCGCAGAGCCCCTCAGAGTCTTCCCGTCCCCCCGCGAACTCGTCTGTGCTTTGTGGTGGAGTGAAATGGCGCAGTGGCGACCGAAATGAGGGGCAAAGAAATAAATAAAGACGAAAGGCCTTTGTGTCTGTCTTTGGGTTGTTTTCGTCTGGCCCGTGCGGTTATTTGGAGGCGACTGGAGGACGGAGGGCTTGTGGAAGTCATTACTGGTGTCTTCATGCTGGGCGGCAGATATGAATCACCTTATGTCTGGGGTCAGATGTGCTCTTTACCAAACCAGGCAGGCCGATGTTATTCAGTCTTACCTTCCTTCTCGTTTTTATACCGCAGTGTTCAGTTCAGTTCAAAGCAGTTCGGTTCTATGCAGTTCAAGGAAATTCAGCTCAGCCCAATGCAGTTAAATTCAAAGAAATCCAGTTCAGTGCAATTCAATGAGAATTCAGTCCAATGCAGTTTCATACAACTCAGTTTAAATCCATGCACTGCAGTCCAGTACAGTTCAGTCCAGGGCAATTAAGTTGAGTGCAATTCAATTTAAATAAATACAGTTTAAATTCAGTTTAGTGCTGTTCACTTCTATGCAATTCAAGAAAATTCAGTTCATCCTAATGCAGTTGAATTCAAAGACCTTCATTTCGGTCCAGTTCAGGGCAGTTCAATTTAAATCAATGCAGTTCAGGTTCATTACAGTTCAGTCCAGTGCTTCAGTTTAAATTAATGTTGTCCGCTCCAGTGCAGTTCATTCACTGCAAGTCAGTTTAATTCAACTACTACAACATTGTACGGGTATAACTAAACACTATTAGACTACTTTTGCATTGTGTTAATTTAAAACAAAGGATAAATAAAGATATGGATGGATGGGTGGGTGGATGGATGGTTTACATGCCGTATTATTAACTAATAAACTATACATAGAACAGTTCGCTATGGATAAATATTTCACTTTACAAGGAGGCAAGAAACATGTACAAGAAATATACAAAAAGACACAGAAATACAATAAAATACAGATATAACTGCATACCCATAGAAAAATATGTAAACCTTGCAGATTAAAAGAAAAATAAATAAATAAATAAAGTCCCAGGGGCGAAGATATCAACGGATGATGACTAAATAAACATAAACATGTGCGTAACAGGGTAAATAGTATAAACAGTACAGAGACAAAAAAGACAGGGACACAGTTCAGTATGTGCATAGACAGTAATACAGACGTGCAAGATCACGACCACAGTGCTACTAGAGCCGGGGTGCAAACAGCAGTAGAGTGTAATACAGCTCAGTGTTAAGTGAACATATTGGAGAGTACAGTATGTTTAGGAAGCGCGCTGTGCGGGTTTGTGGTTGTAGGTGTCTGTGCCGTTGAATATCTAATAGCCATACAGCTTACAGTAAAGATGTTCAGTATATAGAATACACAGCTCGGATGTTCAGGTTCAAGTTATCCCAGTGCATACCGTCCTGTGAGCTGGTGGAGGCCACTGTGTGGGTTGGGGTGATCAGGTCTAGATCAGTACAGTCTATAGTGTTGTAGGTGCTGTAATGTTCTGGTAGGTGCTGCTGGTGTGACCAGTTTGACGACTCCTGGGCAAAAACGTTTTTAGAACCTGGTGGTTCTGGCTCTGATGTGTAAAAAAAAAAAAAAAAAAGATTAAATAGATCTGTGAACAAAGCTAAGACTTAGCAGTGTTAATAATGGTCAGTGTTAATAGCCGTGTAGTGCAGTTTAATGATTGCTTGTGTTTAAATCCAGTTTGTTTGAGGTTGTGCTGCAGTTTGGAAAAGCCGTAGCTAGTAATGCGCGCTCCTGTGCTCTCGCTCACTAGCTCACTCTCTCGCTCACTAGCGCACACACACACACACACACACACACACACACACACGACTCTTCTGCATTTATCACTGAAATCCATTTCTTTCATGTCTGTGCACATCTATAATTTACGGACAGTGCTTTTAGGAGAGTCTGGGGCCAGAGGTTCGGAGGTGTTTGTGTCCGGTGTGGGTGGGGGATGCATGAAGGAGTCTGTGTGACTGACTGATGGAGAGGAGTTGAAAGGGGTCTTCTAGAGAGGCTGAAGTATCAACCCCCCATATATACCTCTATTTTATTTATACATACTGTGTGTATATATATATATATATATATATATATATATATATATATATATATATATATATATATATATGTATATGTATGTGTGTGTGTGTGTATATGTATGTATGTGTGTGTGTGTGTGTAGATGTTTGTGTGCGTGTGTGTATATGTGTGTGTGTGTGTAGATGTTTGTGTGTGTGTGTGTGTGTGTGTGTGTGTGTGTGTGAGAACTTCTTAATTCTTTGGCATAAGAGCGTCTAAACACTGATGTGGTCTACATCAAATCCTGTCACAGCTGTTACTGGTGCGTGTGGAGGTGTTACAGGCTATTAGGTACACAGGGGACTCGGGTTTGGTCTGTTTAGCTTATTTGATGAAAGGCTTGAGCTACTCCTCCTAGAAAGCTGCTGTTTTGGAGATACAGGTGTATCAGCAGCGATGTGAAGTTTTGGAAGCCGTTACAGACTAAATGTGCCGCTCCAGTGTGCCTTAGAAGACTAATGTGCCTCTCTGAGGAGAGAAAAAAATCGCTGAATGGTGAAGGATTGCATTAATCGGTAGTGGAGTGTGTGTGCGCACGCGAGCGAGCGAGTGAGTGAAGTACACGACTCAGCCGCCCTCCTCTCCCTCTTCTCCTTTTTGGAAAGGCGAGTTGCATTAACCAGGCCCTCTTATCTCTCCTTAAAGGTCATTCATGCGCGGGGAAAATTCAGCTTTTATTATTTGCCCATATTTTCCCCCCATTAGTTAAACAAATACAGGTGGACAATGGGGGCCAGCGGCGGCGGCCGACCTAATCTGGAGAGTGACCTTCAAAGCCCGGAGAGGCACACATTGTGCGGCGCTGAAGGCTCATTTTTCACCTCAGGTGCCGGCGGATGTACCTACGAGAGGTGCCTTAGCTCCTAGACAGCCATTACAAGCCATGCATATTTCACCACGGCCTTCCAGCACGAGTGCCGCAGCCCCGAGTCAGATCAGTTCACACACTCCTGCGAGCGGCTGTGGTGTTAAATAAGGTGCGGGAGCTGCACGTCCCGTGTCTTCCGCCAAGCTTGAAGGGCGATGATTGACCGGAAGAGAGATTTGTCTATTGGAGCCATTGACTTGCTGTCCTCCGCCCCGTACGCTCATTTTCAACTCCCGCTGGACGTTCGGCTGCAGGCTCACATTAAGTGAAATGGTGGATGTCTGATTGTAGCGCGTCTCCCGTCAAGAAAAATCGGCACCGTCTGGCGTTAAGTGAAATTGATCTGAGCAAAGTATTTCAAGCAAGCTGACAAACTCGGGCTGTGTCATTCATTTTTGGCCAGCTATTAAATCACGATCACCTAAAAGATGAAGATAGGTCATGGAATCAACCAGCCGATCAGGTACAGATCATCTCTCTCTTTTAACGTCTTCCTTTTTTATTCACACCGTTAGAAAATAATTTCGGGCACATGCCTTTATACACACATCATCAAAGTAAGAGCTGCACCCAGAAGGAAGTGTGGGATCGCAGTGCTGTTGGGAAGGAAGATGGAGGATACCAGGAGCAGTAACTGATGGTAAATATTTACTGGGCTACACATACAGAAGTGTCTCTCAGTATGGCCCAATGTTTGCTAACCCAGCATGACAGATGACTTAACATGGAGTTGTAGAGGTCACTAATGGTGTCCTGTGGTAATCCATCCCATGCAGCTTGAATATCCTCACACAGTTCCTGCAGATGGTGCGGTAGGGTTGGAGGTGGGAGTGACACCAGGTCTTCAGGTCCTGACCATGGTGCCTTCACACACGGGTTCGTTGGTCGTCTCCAGCTAGACAAAAGCGGGACTCGTCACTCAAGATGACCTTAGTCATGACATACCATTACAATCTATGGTGACGTAGGCGTGGTGTTGAGGGCTGTCCTTGTAACGGTCTGTGTGCATGTAGTCCTGCCTCATGCGGCCGTCTGGTGCTGGCATGAACATGATGACTCATGGTGGCCATCACTGCTACCTGGATGCTCGTCACACAGTGCAAGGGACCATCGCAGCAAAGACTTGTTGGGTCAGTCAGGTACCGACAAACCCCATATTAAACCACCTGATGCGCAGGTCAAAAAACGAGCAAAACACTAAACAATCACTTTAGCGCAATGTCTCACGATGATAACAAATGCAGTCAAAAGCACCCACCAGGTCTCATTCCTGCCGGCGGATTATTTGTAACCTGGTGTACATCAGAGTTGTGCTTCGTGCATATGGTTAAACAACAGTGATGCCTTTATGTGAGAGGGACTAACCGGACAGCAGGACAATAGAGCCTGTGGTAGCTTCATCACCAATCACTCAGTCTGTTCGCTGAGACCCGAAGCTGCTGGAAAAAGTGAGTGTCCTTATACCGCGCGGTTTTGAGTCAGGGACGGTGTGTCATGCAGCTGACGGCACAGGCTGCCCTATAATCCGCAGCATCTATACATGACTCAGGATGGATTTAAGCCGCCTTCGCTCAGCCCACGCCATGGTCCAGGTGTGGCACAGGTGGGATTTGCCCAAGCTTATTCGAGAACATTCATCTCTTAAAGTGGAGACTGCTTGTGCCGGTGTAAACCTCTTAAACAGCAGCTCATTACGCAGTTATTAGGCTCACTGAATATCTGTTTATTGGATATGTGTTTATTTAGCTTTCTATGTGTTATTGATCTTTTAGAGTAGTCTGAAGCTCTGGAAATGACACTGTTTTAACATCTGTTGGTAGCACTGCAGCAATTTAGTATTGAATTCTTTCAGTATCTTTACAAGTTGGAGGTTAAAAAGGTTAACGTGTGTGAAAAGCGATATTTAGCCACCAAGACCACCAGCTTCCGTTTAGTTTGCATCGGAAATTGATGTAGAACACGACGTCTTTTGGACTGTAACCACGTGAGAGCTAATTGACTTAAATAAGAGCTAAATGAGTCCCAGCAAATTACACTCATCGCCAAAAGGAGTACCGCACAAGTAGCCGCACCCAGGAGGAATCAGCCGACAGGAACGAAACTTGGGAATGATTCCAGTTGTGCGCTCGGCCACTCATGTGATGTTAGCAAGGAAGGGCCTTATCGCTGTACCCGACTGACCCAACAGCCAGCGATCAGCGATGCCCTCAATGAGTCATCCTGTTACGATGCCCTTAACACCACGTCAAGTACCCGACTGACCCAACAGCCAGCGATCAGCGATGCCCTCAATGAGTCATCCTGTTACGATGCCCTTAACACCACGTCAAGTACCCGACTGACCCAACAGCCAGCGGTCAGCGATGCCCTCAATGAGTCATCCTGTTACGACGCCCTTAACAGGTTAACGTGTTGTACCCGACTGTAACCCAACAGCCAGCGTCATTTAGATGCCCTCGGAAATTGAGAACACGACTCTTTACGACGCCCTGAACACTAATTGTGACTTAAATAAGTACCCGACTGCCCAACAGCCAGCGATTACCGACCGCCCCAGCGATGCCCTCAATGAGGCATCCTGTTACTTGGAGAACGCCCTCGGCCACTCATGTGATGTTAGCAAGGAAGGGCCTTATCGCTGTACCCGACTGACCCAACAGCCAGCGACCAGCGATGCCCTCAATGAGGCATCCTGTTACGATGCCCTAAACACCACGTCAGGTACCCGACTGACCCAACAGCCAGCGACCAGCGATGCCCTCAATGAGGCATCCTGTTACGACGCCCTTAACACCACGTCAAGTACCCGACTGACCCAACAGCCAGCGGTCAGCGATGCCCTCAATGAGGCATCCTGTTACGACGCCCTTAACACCACGTCAAGTACCCGACTGACCCAACAGCCAGCGATCAGCGATGCCCTCAATGAGGCATCCTGTTACGACCGCCCTTAACACCACGTCAACATCACCAAAGACTGCAATGGTGTCTCGCCAGACAGAATGAGCGAGTGAGTGAGCGAGCGAGTGCAGTCGGGGGTCCAGGCACTGTAACCAGGGCTAGTAAACCACCGAGAATGGGCAAAGTCTCTGTTCACAATAGATGAAGGCGACTCGTGCTTTACCAAATGATGCTTGGACCCCGGTCATTTGTGGCCATATTTACCTAAACATTCGGGACAATTTCATGTTACAGCTTCCGCCGTTCCGTGTGTGTGTGTGTGTGTGTGTGTGTGTGTGTGTGTGTGTGTGTGTGTGTGTGTGTGTGTGTGTGTGGATCCATCTATATACGGCTCAGTTAAGGAGCCAGTTCCAGGCTCGTTTCAGTGCCAAGATTGGATCTCTAGTCCTCCATCCTCGTCTGTGTACTCCGCATTAGATGAAGTACTGTTTGCCGCGGTGCTTAGAATGTAAGGACGTCTCTGAGGTGTTTGTAATAGTGCCTGATCCGTTTAGAGCTGCATTATTTCTGTATGTGTGAGGAGTGCGAGTTGCTCTATCAGAGACAGTGTGGTAATTAGGGCCTGATCCGGGCTGGCAGTGTGCCTGCCCAGGCTGCCTGGCGTCTCCTCAGTTAATTATAGGCCTGTGTGTAAGCCCAACCACGCAGGCCTGTTTACCAGCCAGACGCACACACACACACACGCGCGCACACAAACACACCCCGACATGAAGAGCTGTAACGAGCCATTGATTTAAGAGGCGTTCCTCTGTGTCCTCGCTGGCTGTGGAATTTGGGAGGAGTGAGGAGAGAGGAGAGGAATTCGCCTCCCATTAGCTGTCGAAGGAGGTGGAGGGGTGTTGTAAGGAAAGCAGTAGGTGAGGTGGCGTTGGAGAAATTCGTGGCCCGTCAATGCAGACGTTACTGGGTGTTAATGCGAAGCTTGATCAGACTGAGGGTTCCTGTTCGTCTGTCCTGGCTGTTTATTGGTAGTTGACTACGCTTGTAAGTGACATTGACTCTGTGTACCACGTTTGGTCTCCAGGCCTTGTTGTTTGTTGTTGTTTTTTTGGGCCCTTCAGACTTTTCAGGTTGGTCCGAACCAAAATAGCAGGTGTGGAAGATGCCTCGGACCACACACCGACTGAAGGACTAAAATTTATCCTGTCATTTTGGGCTAATGTATGCCAAGATGGCATTCTAGCAATTCCCTAGAGTGCTAGAGAGTTGCTTTGCACCAAATTAAGTCATTGTCCCAAATTAAGAGCGATACTGATAATTAAGACATAGCCAGTTCCATAGCTTTAACACTCAGGCAGCTGTAGAGGGTTAAACCTGTACCTGAACCTGTGGACAACGCTCCCATTAGCATGCCAGCCTAGTAGAGGGCGATAGCACCACATACGGGCTTGTGTAGAGCAGTGGGTTGCAAAACATATACCGTGCATGACTGAAGCACTGTATGGTCCAGCTGAACTCCAGCTACTTTGGCACCAGCTACCTCGTTTCCTGCTTCCGATATAGGACACTTTCCATGTAGCTGGTCGTCACAGTAATCCCTTCTGGGAAACGAAGGAGAGTTTGGAAAATCAGGCGATGAGATGATTCTGGTTGTGCCGCAAGCGGGTATGCTCACCTGGTAGCTAGCTACAGCATATCATCACTGTCTCCATTTTTGTTGATTTTTACTTTTATGCATCATTTGAATGCAGCAGCTGCTGTTTACACTGGGCTAAAGTTCCAGGATCAGTGGCCAACAGAAATGGCCCAAAACCGCTTGGATAAAAGTCTGGTTCCATTGACTTGCATTAGGATTAACTGAGGTTTTTGGCCTCTTTTTTTGGGTTTTTGGGATTCTTGATTTTCTTTAGACAGTTATGAGGTGCTTGTTCTCTCCAATCCATCAGGGTTTTTATTTTGCTTTTTTTTTTTTTGTGCAAGTGTAGTTTAGTCCAATAGAAGGGCCATCACTGTTAGTTAATGGGAAAGGCAGCTGTTGTAGGAGACGACGCCGGATTAACAACACGCCAGCGATGGACGGATGCCCCTACAAACCATCAAGTCGACCTTGAATGCTAAGCCCTAGACAAACCGTTTAATGCCAGGTATGGAGCGAGGCAGCCCATGTAGGTGATGACACCAGATTGACAACATTGCAACGTTGGACGGATGCACCCCTACAGCCCAGCCCCTGATAGGTATAGGGAATGGGAGCCCGTGTAGGTGACGACACCAGATTGACATCATTGCACCACTGGAGATATGTCCCTCTACACACCCATCACTATCAAGTATGGGGAGATGCCAAATCATGTAGGTTGCGATGCCAGGATGTGGGCATGTCGTGGAAAGTGCGCTGAAACCACAACTAACCAGATCAAATGTGTAAAATCGCCATTAATAAGTTGAGTTTTGTGAAGTTATAAAACGCTTCTCCTTGGAACGTGAACACAGCCTAGGTAACCTCTAGGTCCCTCAAGGTTAACACTGGTTTTTAGGACCACCTTTAAGGCTACATTTACAGTGTTCATGCTAAAATTAGCCCACGTGTAGATTACCAGCTTTAGAAGTCCAGGTTCAAGCGAGAGCCAAACGCAACAGTGGTAGAAAAACGTCCCTATAGGCCTTTCCACACTGAGCTCGGCTTATTTGGGTGGTTTATTAAGATGTCAGTGATCGCATTGGAGCGCATGTGTAAGTGATTACGTCTCGCACGCTGAACTGGGCAGCGAAAAACAGCGACCTTTCGCAGGAGACGTGAACTCGATCAACCAGGCATTGGCATGGCAACAACCCTGCTGAGACTCAAACACGCTGCCTCTGTAGACGGACGGGTCCTGAAGCATGTTTTCATGACGTGTGACCATGAAAAATATCCCGGTACTGGCGGTCAGCTAGACCAGACGCTCAGTAATAGAGCAGGGGACAGTTTGTGCGATTTGCTGTGAACGGTTGAGCTAGGAGATGTCTGGTGTGATAACCCTCTCAGACCCACATAAAAACTTTCCCACGCCTGTGTGTGTGTGTGTGTGCGAGCGTGGCTGTGTGTGTCGGAGCGTTCTTGTGGTCTGCAGTCAATACCCCCCCGAGCTCTAAAGTAATAATATTTTATTAGAGGAAATGTTTTTGTGGGCTTGGTTTTTGTGAAGTACGTGTGTGTCTGTGTGTGTGTGTGTGTGTGTGTGTGTGTGTGTGTGTCTCTGTGTCTCTGTGTCTGTGTGTGTGTGTGTGTGTGTCTCTGTCTGTGTGTGTGTGTGTGTGTGTCTCTGTGTGTGTCTGTGTGTGTCTGTGTGTGTGTTTGTGTGTGTCTGTCTGTGTGTTTGTGTGTGTGTGTGTCTCTGTATGTGTGTGTGTCTGTCTGTGTCTGTGTCTCTGTCTGTGTGTGTCTGTGTGTGTGTGTCTGTCTGTGTGTGTGTCTGTCTGTGTGTGTGTGTGTGTCTGTCTGTGTGTGTGTGTGTGTGTGTGTGTGTCTGTGTGTGTGTGTGTGTCTGTGTTTGTGTGTCTGTCTGTCTGTGTGTGTCTGTCTGTCTGTGTGTGTGTCTGTCTGTCTGTGTGTGTGTGTGTCTGTCTGTGTCTGTGTCTCTGTCTGTGTGTGTCTCTGTCTGTGTGTGTCTCTGTGTGTGTGTAAGTGTGTGTCTGTGTGTGTAAGTGTGTGTCTGTGTGTGTCTCTGTCTGTGTGTCTCTGTCTGTGTGTGTGTGTAAGTGTGTGTCTGTGTGTGTGTGTGTGTCTGTGTGTGTGTGTGTCTCTGTGTGTGTGTCTGTGTAAGTGTGTGTCTGTGTAAGTGTGTGTCTGTGTAAGTGTGTGTCTGTGTAAGTGTGTGTCTGTGTAAGTGTGTGTCTGTGTAAGTGTGTGTCAGTGAACGGTTGAGTCTGTGTGTGTGTGTTTGTGTCTGTGTGTCTCTGTGTGCTCATCTGGTGTGATATGTCAGTGTCGTGCCCAGCTGGCCAGTGTGTGTCACCCACTCTGTAACTGTGTTGTCATGTCTGATTTCTGTTGTGTCTCTGTGTGCGTGTCTGTGTAAGTGTGTGTGTGTGTGTGTGTGTGTGTGTGTGTGTGTCTGTGGGCTCAAGTCCCTGATAGATCCCTGGTCTGGCTGCATCAGCGCTCCAGCTGCAGCCTGTACTGCAGCTCCAATTCGTTTCACTGTGTGTGTGTGTGTGTGTGTGTGTGTGTGTTTATGTGTGTGTGTATGTGTATGTGTGTATGTGTGTGTGTATGTGTATGTGTGTGTGTGTGTGTGTATGTGTATGTGTGTGTGTGTGTGTGTGTGTGTGTGTGTGTGTGTGTGTGTGTGTGTGTGTGTGTGTGTGTGTGTGTGTGTGTGTGTATGTGTGTGTGTATGTGTATGTGTGTGTATGTATGTATGTATGTATGTGTGTGTGTGAAATAGCTGCACCCAAAAGGAATTATCCAACAGGAAAGAAACTTGGTGGGTAGATTTGACATTGTGAGACATATGGTCTTGGTGTAGACGACCAACGAATCCGATTCATTTATCAGCGACATGTATGCTAAGATGCTCACTGAGAACCTGCGCCAGACCTTCCAGCAGCTCCTTAGTGTAAAACTAGGTACACACATCAGTGGAAACTTCTAGGTCATTCTCCCAAAGCGTGAGCCGTGCTGGTGATTCCCGCGTGACTTTTTATTTCTTCACTGTCCAAAGAAAAACGGGTGTCTCCGGGTGACTCTTTTAATTCTAATGTAAGTCAATGGAACCAGACCTCTTTTCAAGCGAGAACTGGGCCCTTTCTGTTGGTCCGTTCATCATGAAAGTTCAGGTTAGCTGTAATATGCATTACGCACTAAGATACCAAGCCTTCCACCGGTTCCTTAGAGAGCTTATTTGTGAGATAGCTCTGTTTAAAACTTTGGTGGAAACTTGTAGGCCATTTTCTCAAAGTGAGAGCCATGCTGGTGATTCCTACGTGGCTAACTCCCTAGCTCTAACACCCAGTCGGGTGGAGGGAGTCCGTCTGTGCGCCCGGTCCGTAATGTGCCAGTTCGCTTCTGAACTCATGAAACGGCAAAAAACAAAATGATCTTTGATTTGTGCTCGTATCTGACGTACTGTTTCCTCCGGTAGCTAATAAAAGACTGGCTCAGTGCGGAGCGTCTCCATTATGAGCAGTGGCAGATGGTGAGGAGCAGCATTACCTCCACAGACACTTGAGTTAGTGCTCAATCTAATATTGTCACACACACACGCACACACAAACCCACGAGTGAGGCAGAGCAGCGGCGAGCAGTCTCGCTCCTCATCAAAGCCCATGCTGCGTTAGCGGCGGTCTATAGAAGATCAGAGCGGCGCGCACATCTGACCAAATTAGACTGAGGATCAGAAGAGGGATGCATAATTCAATAAGCATGGGACTGGCTGCCTGCGTCGCCCTCGTTAACGCAGCTACACTGGAGCTACTGTTCTCTTCTCCCTCTCCCTCTCTCCACACATACGCTGTCGTCACCACACACCCTCTCGTTTTAGGCCTCTTCGTCAAGGAGCGTTGCTTTTTGCTGCTCCTCGAAAGGAGCTTTGTCCATGCCGTTTCCGTTAGACAACGCTCCCATTAGCATGCCAGCCCAGTAGAGGGCGATAGCACCTCGTACGGGCTAGTGTAGAGCACCGGGTTGCAGAATGTATACCGTGCCTGACTGAAGCACCGTATGGTCCAGCTGAACTCCAGCTACTTTGGCACCAGCTACCTCGTTTCCCGCTTCCGATATAGGACACTTTCCTGGTCGTCATAGTAATGCCTTCTGGGAAACGAAGGAGAGTTTGGAAAATATGGCGATGAGATGATTCTGGTTGCACCACAAGCGGGTATGCTCACCTGGTAGCTGGATTCAGCATATCATCACTGTCTCCATTTTTGTTGATTTTTACTTTTATGCATCATTTGAATGCAGCAGCTGCGGTTTACACTGGGCTGAAGTTCCAGGATCAGTGGCCCAACAGAAATGGCCCAAAACCGCTTGGATAAAAGTCCGGTTCCATTGACTTCCATTCGGATTAACTGAGGTTTTTGGTCTCTGCTGTAAAGTTGTTAATTTGAAGATACTTGATTTTCTTTGGACAGTGATGATGATCTGGTTCTCTCCAACCCATCAGGGTTTTTATTTTGCCTTGTGGTGTCTGCTCGACTCGACTCGAACATTGATGGAGGTGATGACCTGAAACTGTAGCAGGTGTGTCTAATGGGAAACTGAAAAGGGGCCGGTAGAGTAGAGTCGAGGCGGTGCTGTGTGGTGGAAGGCGTCCAGTGCCAAACTGTCTGACAGCCCTCAAGCAGATCGTTCCAAATCGTCCAGATTGAGGGACCCAGATCTGGGGTTTGGGATTAAATACCGATCAGGTCACATGTGGACGTGGTCCCAGAGACGAGGGCAAGTTGTGTGAGGAGCTGAGGGAAGGAGGCAGTGCGCTGCAGCCGCACATCGTTTCTGTTAGGCCGAGTTCTGCATGCTCAGTGACTAGACGCGTTAACAGCCGAACGTCAGCACTTTCAGAACGTTGGTTTGTCCATCCGACAGAAAGCAGTAAACTAGCTCTCTCTCGCGCTCTCTCTCGCTCTTTCTTTCTTTCTTTCTTTCTTTCTTTCTCTCTTTCGCTCTCTCTCTCTTTCTTTCTCTCTTTTTCTTTCTCTCGCTCTCGCACTCTCTTTCTTTCTTTCTTTCTCTCTCTTTCTCCTCTCTTCTGTCTCCTTTCTCTCTTTCTTTCTCCTCTCTTTTTTCTCATTTTTCTCTCTCTCTTTTTCTCTCTCTCTCTCTTTCTTTCTTTCTTTCTTTCTTTCTTTCTCTCTCTCTCTCTTCTCTAATCTGTCTCTCTTCTCTCTTTCTTTCTCTCTCCTCTCTTTTTTGTCATTTTTTCTCTTTCTCTCTCTCTCTCTCTTTTTCTCTTTCTTTCTCTCTCTTCTCTAATCTGTCTCTCTTCTCTTTCTTTCCCTCTCCTCTCTAATCTGTCTCTCTTCCCTCTTTCTTTCCCTCTCCTCTCTAATCTGTCTCTCTTCCCTCTTTCTTTCTCTCTCTCTCTTTTTTTCTCATTTTTTAAGTCTCTTTCTTTCTCTCTTTTTCTCTCTATCGCTCTCTCTTTTTCTTTCTCTCTCTCTCCTCTCTTTTGTCTCTCTTTCTTTCTTTCTTTCTCCTCTCTCTTTTTTTCTCATTTCTCTCTCTCTTTTTTCTATCTCTCTCTCTCTTTCTGTCTCTTTCTTTCTTTCTTTCTTTCTTTCTTTCTTTCTTTCTTTCTTTCTTTCTTTCTCTCTCTCTCTCTCTCTCTCTCTCTCTCTCTCTCTCTCTCTCTCTCTCTCTCTCTCTCTCTCTCTCTCTCTCTTTTTCTTTATTTTCTCTATTCTCTCTCTCTCTCTCTCTCTCTCTCTCTCTCTCTCTCTCTCTCTCTCTCTCTCTCTCTCTCTCTCTCTCTCTCTCTCTCTCTCTCTCTCTCTCTCTCTGAATGCTTGTGTGACTGTCTCACTCTAGTTTAGCGCTGCAGCTAGCAGCTGTTTTGATAATAGACTAATCTCCTGATATTTCACCAGAAACCTCACCCGGCTGAGGTGGAGTTCATGTTGTGAAAGCATCCGCACATTCCCGATCGGGCAGAAATGCAGTTTGTTTATTTATGTTTTTGGTCTCTGATCTTTGTCATATATACTGTCCACTTCATCAGCTCCACTGACCATATAGGAGCACCTGCAGACTGTGGTCTATCTGTTTCTCTGTATACTGTATTACCCTGTTCTTCAATGGTCAGGACCCCCACAGGACCACCACAGAGCAGGTGTTCTCAGCACTGTAGTGACACTGACGTGGTGGTGGTGGTGTTAGTGTGTGTTGTGCTGGTGTGAGTGAATCAGACTGTCAACACTATTGGTCACTTGCTGGTCCACCTTGTAGATGCAGCACAGTGCGGTGTCTGTCATCGTCTAGTCCTTCATTGCTGCCCACGGGACGCTGCCCACGGGACGCTGCCCACGGGACGCTGCCCACGGGACGCTGCCCACGGGACGCTGCCCACGGGACGCTGCCCACGGGACGCTGCCCACGGGACGCTGTTGGATGGTTGGTGGGCGATTTTCAGTCCAGCCGTGACACTGAGGTGTCCAGCAGCACTGCTGTGTCTGATCCACTCACACCAGCACAACACACACTAACACACCACCACCACCACATCAGTGTCACTGCAGTGCTGAGAATGATCCACCACCCACATAATACCTGCTCTGTGACCGCTCTGTGGTGGTCCTGTGGGGGTCCTACCATTGAGGAACAGGGTAATGAAGTATACAGAGGAACAGATGGACTACAGTCTCTAAGTGTTGGACTACAGAGTGCTCCTATATGGTCAGTGGAGTTAAAAATGGTCAGTGTAGATGGAAGAAGGCACTGGGCTGGTTAGTCCGGTTCAGTGTCCTTATATTTCACAGAATTCAGGCGGAAGGCAGAAGCTGAACGTTCCAGCGCGGGGCTCAAGGCTCCTGTGTGGCTTTTCATTGTTTCACTCATGCAGTCGTGTCTGTCTGGAGTCTGAAGGCGAGACCCACGAAATTCTGAATTATGCCACGCGGCTGATGTCACTCTGCGGTCTCAGGCCGGTGATGTCATGCAGTAGGCGTCTGTTTTGCTGCCGTGCCTTGTAGTTGTGTAGACGGCTGATGTCATGAGACTGCGGAATGCTGAATACACAAACACACGAGCGCCCGCACAGTCTTTACACAGCGAGCCTGTCTGAAAACATTCTCCCTCGCAGAGCGCACTGCGGACGACAGCAGCATCTCCTTCCTTCTGCTGCCGTTTCCTCGGCCTCTCGTAAATGAGCAGCGCAGAGCGCCCCGTCATCCCTCAGGGCTCAGCCTCAGGCACTAGAGGCTCCTCAGAACATGAATCTTTCCCTCCCCCCAGGAGTAGCAAACAATGTAGACTGGCGTCTTGTAAAATGTACATCATGTGGTGCGTTGTTGAGTTTTTGGTGGTGTTTGGGAGGAAAGATGCTGGAAGTTGTTTCCATATGTCGATGTGTTCTCCTGCTTAGAGTCTAGAACCATATTTAATATTAATATTCCATATTTAAACGCCCGCTGGCATTTATTTCACAGTGATGTTTATGGTACCATAAGAGCAACACTGCGTTTCTTTAGATTTCTCTGAAACCGGTTTAGGAATCGGTTCTGAAGGAATCGCCTGACGGGAACGGATCCGGTTCCACGCTCGGCTGCGCACATGACCTAAACAAGGATGGGCCTCATTGCTGTACCTGACCGACTCAACAACCACGATTGCGGACATTCAATGAGCAGTGATGCCTCAATGAGTCATCCTGGTAGTGCCAGCAGCATAGGCAGACGGGTACACCAACTACATCCACGCAGACGGTTACCACGGCTGCCCTTTACAACACGTCAGTGTCACCAAAGACTGCAATGGTGTCGTGCCAGGCTGTCATGGAGTGACATTGCAATCTGACAGTTCCTGTGCATCTGTTTTGTTTGTTTGTTTGTTTGTTTGTTTGATGGTGTCTCTTAGTTGGCGTGTAGTGTGTTGGCTCTGGGCCAACGTCTTAGCCCATGGCTACCGTGTTAGCTTTGCACTTACATATTAGCTTATGCCTTGTACGTTAGCTCTGAGCTGCTTTGTTAGCTTGTGGCTAGCACACACTATTGGAGTTATCTTTTTAGCCTGTGGCTAACGTGTTAGCTCTAGGCGTTATAGAGCCCAGCTTTTAAATGTGTTCGTATGCTACCACGAAGCCAGTCTGAAGGTATTGGGCTGAACTCCAGTTGGTCGGTGTCGTTACGCTCCGGTTGTTGCGGTTAGTTACTCTATACCTTCTTATACCGCTGAAAACAGTGATTCCCAACTTTCACCGCACCACCTCCATGTTTCTCCCAGCTCCGGTTCACAGAGCCTGCTGATGTGCGGCCAGAGATTGTGGAGGTGGGGGGTGTCTGTCCTGAGGGTGTCGCCCCAGGCGGCCAGCTGCAGCCAGGACGGGGCAGCTATGAGGGAGTGGGGGAGGGCGAATCGGATCCGCTGCTTCCCTAAGGGAGTTTGAGCGGATGGCCCGGGGGCCAGCAGACAGGGAATGGGAATTCCATCTCCCCAGAGGATCCCGACTGGACACGGCTACCATCCATCTTCCAGCGTCTGAGCTGGGGAAAGGAGATCTGTCACGGTGTGTGTGTGTGTGTGTCTCTCTCGCTCTCTCTCGCGCTCACTCGCTCTCTCTTTTTCCTCTTTCTGTTTCTTTCTTTCTTATCTTTGTTTCTTTCACATTCTGGCACTCTTTCTCTGTGTCTCTTGCCCTTTCTTTTGCTTCTCTTGCTCTCTCCCTCTCGCGCACTCTCACACAGTCTTTCCTGCTTGCTTTCTTGGAGCGGTAGTTTTCAGTACTTCCCCTGCTTTCTCTCTCTCTCTCTCTCTCTTTCTCTCTCTCTCTCTCTCTCTCTCTCTCTCTCTCTCTCTCTCTCTCTCTCTCTCTCTCTCTCTCTCTCTCTCTCTCTCTCTCTCTCTCTCTCGCTCTCTCTCTTGCTCTCTCGCTCTCTCTCTTGCTCTCTCGCTCTCTCTCTCTCTTTTTCTTTCTTGCTCTCTCTCTCTCTCTTTCTCTCTCGCTCTCTCTTGCTCTCTCGCTCTCTCTCTCTCTTTTTCTTTCTTGCTCTCTCGCTCTTTCCCTTTCTTTCTCTTTCTTTCTCTTTCTCTTTCTCTCTCTCTCTCTCTCTTTCTCTTTCTCTCTCTCTCTCTCTCTCTCTCTCTCTCATTGCCTCTTTCGCCCCCTTTCACAGCACCCCCCCCACACTCCTCGATCTTTTACCCCAGAGCTCGTTCTTTATCTCTCTCCCCCCTCTGTCTCCCCTCCTCCTTCCTTCCTTCATCAACCGCCTCTGCCCCCCCTTTTCCTTGTCTCTCTCTCCCTCCCTTTCTTTCTCTCGTTCACTCTCCCCCTCCAGCCATGCCACGGATAGATGAGCAGAAGATAGCCAGTGAATAGCCCTCCCTGCCTTATTTAGAGATAATAGCAATAGAGACGCTCACTCGTTCACTCCCACACATGCATTTACCATCAAAGGGGAGGCACACACACGTACACAAAGCCCACCTCCCCCCTACACCCCCCTCAACTCTCCGAAACGCACATATACATGCACTCAAGCCATCAAAAGAGTTTTATGTGTGTATTAAAGAACACATGTCACAGAGCAGACGTCCGTCATCAAAGAGAGACGGGCGCACAGAGGCAGCACCTCCTGCATGTACAGCGCTGTGCCGAAGACGGAGACCACCCTACCTTTAAACACATTTACTACATGATCATATATGGGGGGGGGGGCGAGTTCCCAGAGGTTCCAGACCGTCCCCGTCCCTCCCCATCAAATAGACTATAAGCTCCCATCCCTCCACTGTGAGAAGACACCTCAATGCTATGGGTCTGAAAGGATGTGTATCTGTGAAGAAGCTCCTCACTGCGAAAATGAAATAGACACATCATACAAAGAGGCTGCTGATATTCTCAGAACAATGCGCTGAGCCCCCTAGAGTGGACATCACGGAATGTGTCCTTGTGGTGGTCTCTGATATTTGCCCTGTACTGTACGGTGGTGCACGGACACGCATGGCAGCACACATTCACACTTCTCTCACACACAGATGGGGAGTGCATCGGACGTCACGCGGTAATGCCTGTGTGGAGGAGGCATTTCCTGGAGTTGGTGTTAAGTTGTCAGCTTTGTCGTTTCGTTTCACACTCGCGTGAGCAGCAGCGAGCCGGGGGGGAGTGGTGGAGAGCCGGGAGGGGGGTGAGTCGCGTCCCAATGATGAATACCGCAGCCCAGTCTCGACAGCTCTGCCACATTCAACACTAATGTACCAAATCCCCCAACAATGCACAGCCCTGTTCAATTGACACCCTCACTGGGTCTGTATGTGTGGGAGGAGCAGGGAGTGGGGGTGGTATTTGGAATGTTGGGTTTTGCTGTGCTTGATTTGTGGCTGTTCTTTTATTACGGTGTAGGTGTGCGGTCACATTTTCAGGAGTAATGTGTCCTGGCAAAGACGGGGCTAATCTACCTCGTCGGGTCCGTTCCTTTTAACTTACAGGCAAAACTATTCCTCTTGTTGAGGTTAACATCAAGGTCACGTCTAGAACGTTCTGAGACACATTGATCCCGATAGCGATGCTAGCGATCTCTAGCCTAACTAAAGCTCTGATGAGCTAACCGGATTAGAAATGAGTCACCTGTGACTGAAACACATACCTGATAGCATGTAATACCTTCGTGAGCACCAGTAACAGCTGTGTTTGGATTTGGCCTGGACTGGACAAGTTTCTGGATGTAGGCCTCATCAATTTTCAGACACTCTTGCATCAAAGAATTGAGCCAGATTTGGTGGATGCCTTCCCTGGCACAATTTCAACCATATGCTTCCATATACCTGCAGATTCAGCTACTTCCTTCACACTGTGGTCTTTGGCCACGCCCAAATGCAGTCACTCCTTTTAGCCAATCATTAACATCTGCTCTGGAGCCATTTTCCATTCCCGACACTGTACCACCTCTACTCAATCTATGGATCCCGTCACTCACACCCCACTGGTATATTTAGCCCCATCATCCTGGTGCAGCGCCATTTATGGGAACCTCAAGTTACTACCACCAAATTACTCCCAGCCAAATACACAGGGTGACTGGGACTGTTTTTGTCTGAGTTTATTTGTCTTTTAAACATTTTTATATAAATTATATAATTAGTTAATTTATTATCTTATTCATATATGTTCATTTTTGTTTATGTTTAGTCTGTATTTAGTGTAATTGAGCTTGCATTGCATGTTCATGGTGGTTTTTCATCCATGAATTTGCTGGAAATTCAGTGCAGTAGTTATTCCGAGTGGTCTGATGTGTGTTCTACAGACTCCGATTGTCTTTATATTGGTGGTGATGGGAACCAGGAGACAATTTTATTAATTATACAGACAAAGCCAAAATATCCAAACTTTGATCTGAATAAACCTGGACTTCCTGTTTCTGATGTTGATGTTGGTATTTGGCAGTAACCCGCAAGATGGGTTTGTTTGGAGACTGGCAGGCTGCACGCATCTTGATGAGAGAGCTGTGAGGCAGCATTAAGGGCCATGAAGTGGTTTGGATGTCTGGTGTGAGCAGTTGTGGCTCTGTCCTTCTCTAGAATGGAGGATTTCACACTAAGGCTTTCCGAGATTCAGCAATGCCGGAATAACCTTTCGGTTTTATCCTGTGGAAGTGCTGCGATGGGCAGTGTGTGTGTGACGGGAATGATCCCACATCCTGGCAGATAGAGAGAGTGTGTGTGTGTGTGTGTGTGTGTGTGTTCGGCGCTCTGACCCCTGTGTGTGTTGTGCTAGGTGTTAGTGTGCACCTGTGCGTGAGATGGGATGTTTTGGGATTGTGCAGATACTGTTTCCAGTCGGTCGCCGTCACTCATCAGAGCAGCCGTCAGAGCGAACATGTGGGTGTGTATGTATGTGTGTGTGTAAGCGCTGGCTCAGATTGCGCCTCTCACCGTCTCCTCCCGGGGCTCGGCTTTCCTCCGCCTTTCATCGCCACGGCAATTGCATCCGTGGCGACGTGAGGAGGCCCACAGTGGTGAAGCAGATAAGCTTAGGCCATCGCAATGCCAGCACAAGAAGAAGCATGGCTAATCCAACTCTGTCAGTCTCTCTCTCTGTGCACGTCACTCATACTCCAGGAGTACAGCGGGATTAGGGAGGAACGGGGAGCCCGCGGTATTGATTTGCCGTCACTTGCAGATCGGCGGCTTTTCATGCTGGGAACCGAATGTTTAATGGAGAGCCTCATGCTGGCAAGCGTTTAGGCGAGGCGTGATATACAGGCAGCCGGCACCTTTCTGCCTTCCACCTCTTATTGTAGCTGGCCAGTCGAATGCTGGTTTAGGTGCCCAGTTGCATGAACGTCTCTGATTTCTCAGGGTAGTGTTTAACTCGTGTACGGATCTGAAATCATACGCGCTTCCAGATAAAGCTTTGACGTGTGCTGGTCAGTAAACCCTGCTGTCCACCCCAGACCCCCAGTGATAGGGAGACCGGCTAATTGCAGGCAGCCAAACGGATCTGGTTCCTTTGCCTCCCCTTGGGTCAACAGTGTCTCATACAAGTGTTTGTCCTGGCCATTTAGAGCACTTCATAACCAAGGTCACCGCCGGAGTCGACTGACCAGACCGGTGTCCTAAAGACCCCAGTTGTGGCTTTTTGGCCTTTGATAAAACAAGAGGTTTAACAGCAGGGCCCGCTCTGATTTCTCATCCACAGTGGCGTGAAGTATGTACGGTGGGCTTGTACAGACTGGGTTGTGTGTTTGCAATGTGTTGGCCAGGCTGGTCCTAAGGGGTGTTTTCAGCCTGGACTGCTGTTCGAGCATAGTACAGGGCAGCCAATCAGAAGAGGGCTATTTACATACGTCAGTCTTAAAGGGACAGAAACAGACTGTTTAATTGTAAGTGTCTGCGGTCGTGTGTGTTTTGTCTTTGTGTGTGGACTGCTTGACCAGTCATTGTGAGGTTTTGCGTATTGGCAGGGTAGTGTCTGCACTGTAGTGTGTGTGTGTGTGTGTGTGTGTGTGTGTGTGTGTGTGTGTTGTCTGGCCTGCCTGTGGTGAGTCAGTGTCTGTGAATGCACTGGTGTGTAGAGCCGTGCCGAGTGACGCTAATGTGTTTATTCTGTGAGCTCTCCACATTACAGCGCTGTTAATGGAGAGGGGCGCAGCGGCTAGCACCATTAGCTCCGTGTGTGTGTGAGAGGGAGAGAAAGCGAGGGAGAAAAAAAAAAAAGAACTGTCTCTCTCGGAAAAAGAGATGGGCAGGAATACTTCGGCTCGTCCCCTCCACTCCACACTTCCTCTGCCATGTCCCGGAATCCCACAGTTGCCGACTATACTTTGCTGTGCAAGTCTGTGACCGTCCGGTCGTTCCATGTCCAGTTTAAACAGCCGTGTGGAAGGGTATTAAGAGTAACGGGTAATCAAGAGTAGCAGCCTCTACCCCTCTGAGAAGGCATTACACTAGAGTGCTGTGAGGATTTGATTGCAGTCAGCAATACAAGAGCTCTAGTGAGGTCAGGTACTGATGTTGGATGATCCCTAAGGAGTTAGATGGAGCTCCAGCACTTCAGAGAATGCCATTCCTCTGCTCCACAGCCCATTGCTGGGT
Source organism: Prochilodus magdalenae (assembly GCA_024036415.1). Taxonomy (NCBI): domain Eukaryota; kingdom Metazoa; phylum Chordata; class Actinopteri; order Characiformes; family Prochilodontidae; genus Prochilodus; species Prochilodus magdalenae. The sequence continues at coordinate 410,979 of JAMWET010006552.1, forward strand.
GGCTGAGTTGATGGTTGGCGTTGGGCACAGTGACCCGAGCCTGGTTTTGGTCGATGGAGATTATCCGAGCTGTGTTGGCACCCCAGAGCAGCTCGGTTTGCCAGTTAAAAGGGCTGTGTGGATGCTTTTGATGGGGTGTGTGTGACCGAGGCTTCCCAGGTTGCTGTCGAACCTGCGTGGCAGGTCTTCGGAGCTCGGGCGAATCCTTTCTGAATCTGCTTTAATCCCTCCTGACCTGCAGGAGTACGCTTCACACGCAGGCGTCAAAAGATAATTATTTTTTACCTTTTCATGTCTTTCAGAGCACGGTTAGCTGAAGTGCTTATATAATGACGCTAGGTTAAAAGGTTAGAGACGCTTCGGAGGAGGAATTGGTTCGTTCCGCACTGGAGCGAAGATTTCAGGTTGCAGAAAGAATAGAAGAATCATAATTAGAGATTTAGCTGTTGGAGCCGTATTGAAGAAGGAGAGGAGGTGAGAAATGCGTTTCAGTCGGAGGACGGGCCTTTGTTGGGTTCCTGGTAAACTGTTGACCTTGGTTTGGTTGGCACGATGTTTGGGTTATTTAATTGCTCTGCTTTCGCAAATGACCACCAACGTTAAAAACGTGTTCAGGAGATCCATTATGCTCATTTTCAGTGACCACTCAACACTATGGAGGTCTGACAGGACGTGTATGTTCCAAGAGGCTCATCACTGAGAAAAGGAGACACACGTATCCAACTAACAAGCTGCTGGTGTTCTCAGAGCAGTGGACTGACCATGCCAGAAACTCAACATCGCTGAAGGTGTTGGGGGCTCAAATGGATGGGGAGAAGCAGAAATGTTGTGAAATTTGGAGGTGTGGTAAATGATCAATGGTGCAACCAGGTACACCTGGTCGGTCCTGGCCTTTGAACCCCCAGCCTTCTGGTTGGTGGGTTACCTTTTCCGCCAGTCATCCCCATTTAATAAACCACCAGCCTGTTTGTTTGGTCAGGTACACATGGAGCTAACTGCATCTAACTGGTGATGCTTGCCACCTGTACTGTTAGCATTACAGCTGCCATGGCTGATGTGATGGCAAGCGACAACTCCAGTCTGGAGCGACGAGCATTTCTTCATGTCCTCTGTCCTCCACTTCCAGTCCAAACTAGGACCAGTCCTGAGCATCTCAGCGCGCTAATACGTACAGCGATTAGAGCCAGTAGTTTCTGTTTCGTCATCGATAGTTTCATGGTTTGCTTCCTCGCTGGCTAATCACTGGCTAATGCCGGTTTTCGCTCAGAGGAGTTCACCAAGTCTCTGAACGGCCCGGTTTGATGGTCAGTAGCATTGAAGTAGTTCAGTGGGCACCATAAAAGTCTTCAGATTTCGACACCCGGCTCTACAGAGGGATGAAACAAAGGGAAGGCTCTTAAGCTTCTTCCTGTGTTTTGTGCTGGCCGCCTGGGGACCAATGCACGCGGTCTTCTGTGTCTTGGCTCACTGTAACTGTGCCCCCTGCTGCTACTACATGTTTTTCATCAGCCCTTCTCTCTCCTTTTTTTTTTCCCCCCTCTGTGTGAATGTCTCTCGCCCCAGTGCCTCATCAAAGCTGCTCTCTAGCACCTACTCAGGAAATGACTTTTCCCGTCCTCCGGGGCTCAGCGAGCGAGCGTGCGCATGCATGCCTGTACACTCCTACATGTCTAGGAGCAAGAGTGTGTGCGTGTGTGTGTGTGTGTGTGTGTATGTGCGGTCGTCCAAGTGTGTGTGTACTCTGTACATTAAGGGCTGGCCACAGAGAGACTCCTGAATCCAAAGGTGTTGGATTTGACCCTGGTTACCTAACCCCGCCCCCTCACCTAGCGAGAGACCATTTTGCACAGTCTAGCATTAACAAACAGTGAGCAATATATATTCAGCCACACATACAGAAGTCTGTCTCTCAGTATGGCATCGGGCCGCCATGTTTGCTAACCCAACACGCCAGACCTCTGCATGGAGGTCACTAATGGTGTCCTGTGATAGTCCATCCCATGCAGCTTGAACATTCTCACACAGTTCCTGCAGATGGTGCGGTAGGGGTGGAGGTGGAGTGACACCAGGCCTTCTGGACGTGAGACCGTTCATCTTGGTGCTGACCACGGTGCCTCCACACACGGATTCGTTGGTCGTCTCCACCAAAACAAAAGCAGGACTCGTCTCTACAGATGACCCGCTGCCATTGCGAGTCACTCCATGACCGTCGTTGAGATGAAACAAATTGGTAGATGCACCTTTAGAACCTTCATCGCTGTCAAGACTGAAATTTGAGGATGTCTAGTTTAAGCAAATAGTAAATATTATGAATGATACTGACTGCTTTAGTTAACGTGATCTACGAGGCTGAAGTTAGCTCCGTATTCGCAGCTCCCGATTAGGTTAGCTAGCAAACCAAGTAACGTCAGCTAACGTAAGCTTTGTTTACATCTATGCCTGCTAACACGCTAGCACAACAAGCTAATCCTCGTCACGGGAATGATAGGCTAAGTGTTATTGTTTATTCAGTGTCCTATATAGTCGACAACAGGGTGATAGTCAGAGCTATGTGCTACCGATCGATGAGGAAGAACGAGGAGCCACACAAACTTGGTTATACATGGTCTGCCGGTTGGCTTCTACTCTCGTCTACTCCCCGGCGAGAGCTTGCTCTTTCAAACGCTGACAGCTTATGAGGGGGGACGTAAAAATTGTTCCAGTGAAACCAGCAGTGACGTGCCGGCTGCACACAAAGGTACTCCCGCGCCGAATCACAAAGTTTACCCCTTCATCTCTCCTTATCGCACGCACCCGTTTTTCTTTTGCTCGCCGCCAGCTGGAAAACCATGGAAACTGACATATGGCTGCTTTTGTTTTGAGTTCGAACACCTTGGTACACTGCAAAATCTCTTGTTCTTGAACTCTGCCATCACTGTTTAATGTTTAGCGGAACTAGCGTTACCCATCCGGGCATGTTTCCGGCAAAAAGAATGCGGAAGTGTGAAAAGGGCCTATTGGAACTGGAGGTTTCAGAGTGGTCAGTGGGCTTGCATTGGTACTGCATGGTTGATGATTGATAGCTGTAACAGAGGACCGGCAAGCCATACCAGGGGCCGAGGTTTGCAGTGTAGCAGCAAAAGGTTAAGGCCTAGCTTGGGCGCAGCATGAGGGGACTTGAGTAGGGTGGTGGACAGCACTGTAGCGTACCTGAAGTTAGTGGAGGAGGACTTGGTAGCTGTTCTTAAAGGTGTAGCCAGCTAGCAAACAGCAAGCTGTAGTAAGCAGTAACCCCTGACTGAGCTGAAGAACCACTGGTACCAAGATGGCCCAGGGTCTAGATCTTCATGGCTCCAAGTGGCCGTGGCAGCGTACGACGTTACCTTGTGTTCTCCAGATGGTGCGCTTTGCCGTGGCAACTTTCTTGGACAAGCGCTAGGCAGTGACAGCGCTGGGTGGTCGAGTGGCATGTTGTGAGGTAGGTTGGTAAGGCAGTGCTGGTCCCTGTCCTGCCCGCCTGTAGAGCTGAGCTAATGCTGAATGTTCGGTCCGGCTGATGCTCCAGCTGGTAACGAAGTAGAGCAGTTTGCCTGTGAAGCCCGTTAGCCGGACGCTCTGCAGGTGGAAGGGCGGTGTGGCTGTAAGTGTGTGAGCGGAGACGGAGCGTTCCTGCCTGATTGAGTGGGTTTGGGAGACTGAAGGCACTTAAGTTGCTTTGGGTCCTCGTTTGAGTTTGGCTGGATTCGGTCCAGCCGTGCGCGAGTCTGTGCGAGTGTGTGTCCAGTTTGCTCTGCCAGCAGTTTTTAAGCTTTTCTCGTGCTGGGTTTGTTTTTCATCCCTCTCTGCTCTCAACCCTTCGTTTGTGTGTGTGTGTGTGTGTGTGTGTGTGTGTGTGTGTGTGTGTGTGTATGTGTGTGTGTATGTGTGTGTGTATGTGTGTGTGTGTGTGTGTGTGTGTGTGTGTGTGTGTGTCTCTATAAATAGGTGGTGAGTCGTGGGCTGCCAGGCAGACCTGCTCGTCAGGCCTAATTACAGCTGAGCTCTCGCTCTGTCTTTCTCTCTTTCATTCTTTCTTTCTCCTTCTATTTGCCTGTTTTTCGCTCACTATTTTTTTCTTACTGTTTTTCTCTTTATTTTGCTTCAGTTTGTCGGTTTTTGCCTGTTTCTGTCTTTCTCTCTCTCTCTCTCTCTCTCTCTCTCTCTCTCTATTTATTGTTCTTTATCTATTCTTTCTTTCTTTCTTTCCTGCTTGCTTTTTCCATCTCTCTCCAGTTTCATCTTTCTCTTTCTATTCTCTCTCTCTCTCTCTCTCTCTCTCTCTCTCTCTTTTCTCACTCTCTCTCTCTCTCTCTCTCTCTCTCTCTCTCTCTCTCTCTCCCCTTTTTTCTCACTCTCTCTCTTCTCTCTCTCTCTCTCTCTCTCTCTCTCTCTCTCTCTCTCTCTCTCTCTCTCTCTCTCTCTCTCTCTCTCTTTGTCAATCTCTCCCTCTTCTCACTTGTCCTCTTTGTTTCTATATTTTCCTCCCTCCCTCTGTTTCTCCCCTTGGTTTGTCTTTCTCTGTCCCTCTCTCTCTCTCTTCCTCTGTTCTTTGTGCTTCTTATAACTAATAATACTTTTTCCATCTCTCTCCAGTTTCATCTTTCTCTTTCTATTCTCTCTTATTCTTTCTCTCTCTCTTTTCTCTCTCTCTCTCTTCTCTCTCTCTCTCTTCTGTGTGTGTTTGTCGTTCTCTCCCTCTTCTCACTTGTCCTCTTTGTTTCTATATATTTTTTTCTCTCTCCCTCTGTTTCTCCCCTTGGTTTATCGTTCTCTGTCCCTCTCTCTCTTTCCTCCTCTGTTCTTTGTGCTTCTTATAACTAATAGTAACAGATCATTCCCGAAGCGCAAGAGAAGCAGCAGCTCCGGAATATTCCATACACAGTTTACTTCCAGTGAGGCAGAAGATCCAGGTTAATGTGGGCACGCTCCGGCAGAACGTTCTGGTACTAGAACAGATGGTTCCTCGGGGCGTGTGAGCAGTGAGCAGTCTAGCACACGGTGGCATGAGCAGAGCAAGTCTTTTTACACACACGTTTACATAGTATAGAGTTTGATTGATGCCGTCCAGAGCTGGCTCTGTATTAACAGACAGTTTCATTCATTTGGAACATTCAGATGTTTGGATATAAAGTTACTCGGAGTGGTTTGAAGTGAAATGGCTCGTTGTAGGCTCTCTGATTGCTTTACAGTGCGTATGATGGGGGTCAGTGGGGGCCGGAAGGCTCTGTTGTTAATGACGGAGAGTCATGTCAAACAGTAAAACGCTGGATACCTGGAGCTGTTGGAGCATAACACAAATTCTATGCAGTCGAGTCACATTATTATGACCACTTCCTACTTTAGACGAGGGATGAGGGAAGTCACGTTTCGTGGCATTCTCTGGGACCGCTTATCCATGTGGAAGGCCCACTGAAGCATTTAGGGTATGGGTCCATCCTTGCAGATCACGTACACCCATACACGCTGATTGTCTTTCCTGGTGCAGATGGGATCTTCCTGCCAGACTGTACATGTGACATGGCTAGAAAGGTCCCACCTTGGTTGGAATAGCATGACCGTTGTAGGGTCTCTGAATGTTTTACAGTGCTGATGATGGGGACCAGTGGTCGTCATGTCTACATCCCCTTTATTTATTGTCCTGTGTTGGATATGGTGGGGATGTTACACCTGTGCCGTGCCAAAACCGCCTGAAAGTCATAAACACGAGCGTCCCAGACCTGAGGCAGCAGATTTCATGTAATAACCTTCTGTGAGGAAACCATGAAGGGGCATGTCTGGTTCCTATCACCACCGCTGTCTCCACTCTGACCGGCTTTGTTCACAGCTGAACCGTTTAATTATCTGCTATTTTGGTGGAATTCCCCTTTAGTCTAATGTTACACTGAATGACGATTACAAAGCTCGAGCTCCTGCTTCTCTGTATGAGGCGGTAGAGCTCGGGTAAGGGGGGCTTTACACACACACACAGTCACTGGGCTGGCCGCGTTCCAGAGCAGCGAACATCTCTCATTCTCCGACATCCTCTCTCTCTTCTGAGCTCTACCTTCTGTTTCCGAATCGCACACGAGTCAATCTTGCGCGCTCCAACGTTCCCTTGTATCCGTATCTGCCGCGCTTCATTCAGCTTTGGCAGTGGAAGAGCTTTTTTTTCCCCTCCCCTCCAGTCTATAAGCTCTTCTAACATGCATCAAGCCTTTTCCCGTTTTCCCTCTGCGGCTTTGCCACCCCCTGCGATCGCGCAGCCGATCTGGAATAACAGCGAGCGAAAACGGCAGCCGCTGGCTTTCATGTGCGCTTTGTGCAGCCGTAACTGCAGAGGCTTTCCCGGCGCAGGAGGAGTATGTGTGTGTTGGCAGGGATCGGGGTGTTATATGTAAACCAGCTGCTGACAGAGGTTTCCTGTGGGTCACCAGGACCTCTGAGCAGCGCTTACATAAACGTTATCCGGATAGGAGCCAGCACGCATACACATGCAGAGCTCAGACGGCCTCGGGGGAGGCTGGGTAAAAAGTCCACGGCTACTTATTAAGCCGGTCTGGTCGCCCGTGTGACGACACTGCTTGGACCAGCTGCTGGGCCTTGAGCATGCTGACCTTTGACCTTCTTACTGTGACCTTTTCAGACCTTGTCTGACCTTGGTAGACGACAAAGAACTGACACGTACGGCGGCAATGCAAATGTGCAGACGGGTCGGATGAGCTTCGTTGTGGCTGTGTGTATGTGTATACGTTGCCATAAGCACTAAATCATAAACGTGTTAGTGGTAGTAACAGTCTTTAGGGAAAGCTTTACCCTGAATACACTAACATTGCTGTGAGAATTTGATTGTATTTATACCCCTCTAGTTAGGGCATTGGACATGGTAACATGGAGTCCCATTCTTCTGCCTGGTGAAGTAATGTGGAGGCTGCAGTCTTTGGTGATGCTGACATGGTGTTAAGGGCAGTCGTTGTAGACCAGCATCGTGCATCCGTCTGCCATCACTCGCTGAATGTACGCAGTTATGGCTGTTGGGTCAGTCAGATTCAGCAATACGGTCCGTCCTTACTTCCATCACATGTCCACTCTTGCCTTGGTCAGTTACAGAGTGGGCAACACAATATAAACTACCCTCTGTTTAACTATATAACAACCTTACCTCCTAAATGAGTACATCTGAAAGCATAAATGATAAAAAGCTATTATAAAACATATCACTTTGACTTTTGGAATGACAATGGCATCTATCACAGAAGCCTATTTTATGAACATAACAGTAATAAGAGGTGATAAACAGTTAGAAAAATGTGTTGAGGGTCGCTCTGCCCCCAGGGCAGCAATATTTAATTTGTAATTGGCTGGCTCTGTTGTTGATAACTGAAAACAGAGAGTCACATCAAACAGTAAAACGCTGGATAACAGGAACTATAGTGGTACACCACAAATACTACACAGTCAAGTCACATTATTATGACCATTTCCTACTTTTGAAGGCAGCAGCTTGTAGCTCGTGAAGGAAGTCATGTTTTCGTGGCATTCACTCATTCATGTGGAAGACCCATTCAACCGATTTGGGTATGAATCTATCCCTGCAAATCACATACGCCCATACATGCTGATCGTCTTCCCTGGGGTGGGTGAGATCTCCCAGCAAGACAGTGCAATATGTCACACGGCTAGAAATGACTGACACTAGTTGGAGGAGCATGACCAAGACTTCCAATTACTAACCTGCCCCCCTAATTCTCCATAACTGAACCCAAATGAGCATTTGTGAGTCCAGCTCGATCGCTGTGTGCTCTCGATGGCTTTTCCTCCAGCAGCTGTGGCACGCACTGTACTCAGCATGCCTCCAGATTTCTCCCAACAACCTACCAGGTCCTAATTGAGTCACTCCGGGCTGTATCACAGCGTTTACTCTGGATATTAGCTTATCTTGCGTGGTCATAATAATGTGACTCGACTGTGTGTATTGGCGTATATTATCGAGTCTCTATCAGCTGCAGAATGCTCATATCAGTCGAGCCCTGGAGTGTACTGTGTACCGTCTGAGTGTTGGATGTAGACTAAAGGGAAGTTATTAATTTCTTCATCTGATAATGGAGTCATATAACAATAGCTTGTTTAGTTTTCAGTTGTTCCACACTTTCTTCATTGCCAGCGAGTTCTGTTCATCATATCTCTTTTTTTCTGCCTTTACCGAGTAATGCGTCTGCCGTGGCCCTTGAACTTTTTCTGAGAATCTGTGAAAATGTGGCGCATTTTATTCTGAGAACGCTGCAGTCGCTTGTCTCAGGAAGTTATCTCTCGCTCTCCTGCTGCTGTAGATTCAACCGTCCTCCTCGACGTCCTCGCTTATCTTGGCCACCATATCGCAATCAACAGTTTGAATACATTTGCTGAGCATGTTGTGAAGGCTTTAAGCCGTTCTGAGATATGCTTATGCGCGTATGTGTAAGTGGGCCTGCCTCCAGGGCAGAAGGTTAATGGACAGGGTACATATTTGTATGGTCAGCTTTGATGTCCCTGTACATGAGCGGGAACAACTGAATCAGCCGCACGTCATGCGGCACGTGTGCATGTATGGAATGAAAAGGACAATTGGGGCGTCCTTTCTTTCATTGTTCGAGCACTCGTTTGAAGAATTAGCTTTTATTGGAATGGAAAACTAATTGATCATAGTCAAATCAAGTTACTTGCCTTGATGACCTGATTTAAGGTCAGTTTTTAGTCTTCAGTGAGATCAGAAATTGCATGTATGTGCCTGCCCCTGCTGACTACCGAGACTCCTTCTGACCTATTCCTTCTCTGCTTGTCTTCCAGGATCTTCGCAAGCAGGTAGCTCCACTGCTGAAGGGTTTCCAGGCCGAGGTGAGCCCACTTTCCTCGTTTGTGTGTGTGTGTGTGTGTGTGTGTGTGTGTTTGGTTTGCTTGTTTGACCGGGGTGTGCCCACTGTAATGAGAGGTTGTCTGTACAGTTATGCCAAAGAACAAAAATGAATCATCCTGGAAACACTGGGTACCATGTTATTGACAGGCAGCATTGGAGATTATTGAAGACCATATAAACATTATTCCGGCAAGCCTTCCCAGCGTAGGCTTGTGTCAGGTAATAGAAAGGCTGAAGTGTTGATGAAACAGTGTATGGAAGTGTAAAATGGCTCTTAGTCTTTCATAGGACCCGGTCACAGTGAATGACACAAAGCGTCTAGGTGTAGCATATCAGAGTAAGTGGGAGGGGAGTGGGTGGGGCTTACTCAGTGGGCTCGGTGGATTTTTGCGAGCTCTGAATTGGGGGTTTCTTTGGATAGAGGACAGGAGAGGTAAGTAATCAGGAAGTAATCAGAGCTACAGATTAGAATCAACACACAAACAAGTCCAATCAGATCTGAAAATATGTCAGATAGGGATGCCCTTCCGATACCTGATCCGTAAGCACAAGTCGATGTGGAGTAACAGGAAACCCTGTCTAACCTAACTAACTTAAGTACTGATATTTATTTTATTACATTATTAAAATATTTTATATATTATATATATATATATAGTATTTCCTATTATATCATCAGTATTGCGAATGTGTTTACATTTATTATCACTTTGAGTCACTATATCTCAATGACGAAGATGTTCAGTTCATCTATACCTGATCGTGAAATCTCTACCAATCGGTAGAGGTACTTTTGCCTACAAGTCACGAGCCTTTCAGTAGATGTGCCTTTACTGTTCTGACCTGTTTACTGTTCTGTGTAATATAGTTTCAGAGATTTTGATGAACAGAAATGCATTTAACATGCAACAAAAATGTCTAATTAGAGTAAAATATGTTGTATAGTGTTGTGAACGCACACAGTGGCTGCTCTTGGTCTCGGATTTAAATGCCAGGAGCAGCTTTCGGAATACAAGTGAGTATTATGTGCTACTGGTGTCACCAGAGAAAGTAGCGTTGAAAGTTTATTACCACATGCTCTGATTGTACATGGATGGAACAGGCAGTCGAAACCTGGGCAGATATTTTGGCCTTCACATTCGACTTGACATTAGCTCCAGACTGCGTCTAGAACGTTGTTGTGATGCACTTGGAACACAGAGAACAAGACGCAAGGAATCAGGTGTCGGCTGAAATAAGCCCTTTCCAGTTTGTTGTTTTGTTTGTAAAGTAATCCGGACACGTCATATCGATCTTGTGGATGAGATGGGAACGTTCATAGCTGCTCCCCAGCTGAAGGCAGATATTCAAGGTTTGTGGCCGTTGCTGATCAGTCGCTCTTTGGCTTGTGTTGCATCAGCTGAGGCCGTCTAAAGAAAAGTCTGTCCTCTCCATTTAAGAAGGAATAATGCACTGTCCCAGAATTCCTCAAGTCTCTCTCTACCGCCCTCCACTTGCCCCTTTTTCCTTCCTCTCTTCTTTTCCTCTCTGTCAGCAAGTACACCGTGACCTGGACCGGGTCAGGAAGAAAGAAAGTGAGTGTTGGACTACAAAAGAGAAGTGGAGCGGACTCTCTCTCTTTCTGTCTCTCTCCCTCCCTCTCTCTGTCTTTCTCCCTCTCCCGATCTCTCCTCTCTCGTCCTTTTCATGATGCGCTGAACCCCGAGGCCATGTTTAAATTGCATCCTGTATGAAAAAATAAAAGGACAAAACATCATCCCCCCCTTCCCAGCATAGAGAGAGAGAGAGAGAGAGAGCTACTGCCAAGAGCTCGACTTGTGATGTTCCGCTCAGATACACAGTATATCCCATAGTCCGTTCATTACCCCTCTGCTCCTTCTCCTCCTCCCTCTCCCTCTATTTTAATCCCGTTCTTTCGCCCTCTCGTTCGTCCGTTCGCTCAGCACAGGGCCCATTCTTCATGGGTCTATTTAAATAACCGCGGTCGTGCTCCTATTCTCTGACCTTCTAAAAGGAGATGTTCCCGTTTCCCTGTGTTTCTGCTCACGGAGCTCATTTATGCGTGATTCTTTATTTTAAATCATCCCTCGCTTTCGGCAGGAGTCTCTCGTCCTCTGGTCTCGCACCCGGAGCCACGCCACTGACCCTGAACAATGCAATGTGACAGCGCTGCCCACAGCCAGACCCTAATACGCAAAGCCTTCCTGTGTGTGTGTCCGCATGCACTCGCGTTTTTATTTATTCTCCAACAGAAGCAAGAACAAGCGTCCCTCTTTAGAGTCCCAACACCATCCTCTAAAGGAGTCAATACCAACCATCAAACACACACCACCACCACCACTTTCTGAAAGGAGTCAATACCAACCATCAAATAAACACCACTCACCGCCGCCCTCTAAAGGAGTCAATGCCAACCATCAAATAAACACCACTCACCTCTGCCCTCTAAAGGAGTCAATACCAACCATCAAATAAACACCACTCACCGCCGCCCTCTAAAGGAGTCAATGCCAACCATCAAATAAACACCACTCACCGCCGCCCTCTAAAGGAGTCAATACCAATCATCAACTAAACACACCACTCACCTCCGCCCTCTAAAGGAGTCATTACCAACCATCAAACACACACCACCACCACCACTCTCTGAAAGGAGTCAATACCAACCATCAAATAAACACCACTCACCACCACCCTCTAAAGGAGTCATTACCAACCATCAACTAAACATCAGTGACCACCGCCCTCTATAGGAGTCATTACCAACCATCAACTAAACACCACTCACCACCGCCCTCTAAAGGAGTCATTACCAACCATCACCTAAACACCACTCACCACCGCCCTCTAAAGGAGTTATTGCCAACCATCAACTAAACACCACTCACCACCGCCCTCTAAAGGAGTCATTACCAACCATCAAATAAACATTAGTGACCACCGTCTTCTATAGGAGTCATTATCAACCATCAACTAAACACCACTCACCGCCGCCCTCTAAAGGAGTCAATACCAACCATCCAATAAACACCACTCACCACCGCCCTCTAAAGGAGTCATTACCAACCATCCAATAAATAAACACCACTCACCACCTCCCTCTAAAGGAGTCATTACCAACCATCCAATAAACAAATACCACTCACCACCGCCCTCTAAAGGAGTCATTACCAACCATCCAATAAACAAATACCACTCACCACCGCCCTCTAATAGTCATTACCAATTATCAAACACACGCCACTCACCTCCGCCCTCTAAAGGAGTCATTACCAACCGTCAAATTAATCAACACAATTTACCACCACCCTCTAAGGGAGTCATTGCCGTCTGTCAAATAAACACACACCACTTACCTCCGCCCTCTAAAGGAGTCGATACCAACCATCAAATAAACACCACTCATCTCCGCCCTCTGGAGGAGACATTATCAACCATCAAATAAACACCAGTCACCTCCGCCCTCTAAAGGAGTCAATACCAACCATCAAATAAACACCACTCACCTCCGCCCTCTGGAGGAGACATTACCAACCATCAAATAAACAAACATCATTTGTTTTAGTAAAGGCCAGTACATGTTGTATGACTGCTTCTGTGGATCCTGTCTGTTGCCTATTCTTTACTCCTTGGTAGAGATCACTGTTGAACCATGACATGTGCTTTTGGTCAGTCCTGAGTTAGTTGGTAGTGACTGCAACTTTGTCCAGCAGCCTCCATGTTTCAGAATCTGCCGAATTTTTTTTCTCGGCTTGCCAGGGAGTTGAAAGCTCTCTCCTCCAGCATACCTCAAACCAGACACAGAGGTGCGTTTGATACGCTCCATTCGGACTTTCCATTTACTTTGGCCCCCACTGCTTTAAACCCCGCGACCCTCCGGCTGAATTTAAGGCCGCGCCTGACCCGTTTTTATCCGAGCAGAACCGAAACTGCCTCTCCTGCAGCGCCGTACATGAATAAAAGAACAGCCTGCCTTTCTCACGCCGCCGTTCCTCTCGCGCTCCTTTTCCTTTTGATTTGGTTAATGGTAAGACAATGGAGGATGAATAATAGGAGTTAATGGGGACTTAAATTTGTCCTTTTGCTTGTACGGGGAGTTTTTCCCTCCTTCTTCTCCAGCGACAGCCGCTGAATGATGGATGAGGGATTGAATTTTTCATGGGGGCCATATTGAGATTCTGCAGGTCCCCGCCGTGGAACGGCAAAGCCAGCAGTGTGCGCTACACTCGAATGAGCGCTCCAGCTCGCAGGCCGTGCCGGAGCAGGGATGTACTCCTTCTGTAAGGGAGAGAAGGAAATCTGTTCTCTCATCGCCGCCCTCAGGTCTTTTTGCGTGGTTCTTCAGATCTTCCGAATGCCGGAAAGAGAGGTATCGCTTCGGGAACTTGCAAAAAGTTGACTGACTTTCTGCGGCCATTAGCGCCGTGGCCATGGCTGAACTCGCTTCAGTATTCGGCATGCGTATTTTGAAGTTTGTGGTTTTCAAGCGTCTTAGCATGTGCTGTGGAACTGCGAACTAACCCTCCCCTGTTGTGGAGAGACATGCATGTGTAGTAGCCCGAATAATCTGAAGAAAATGCACACTTAGTGTCAGTCTTGTTGGATTTCACCAGTAAATTTGAACATGTTATTGTAGATATTGTTGTAAGCCTCTCCACATTCATAAAGATTGGGCCCTGGTGTTGTATGACCGAACGCCTCTCCAGAGACCATGGTACACTTGCTACCAAGACCTTTCAGTTATTTGGTTCTTCACTTCTATAGATCTTCCGTTTCCAAGATCTGAGAATTCAAACAACGTTCCATCAGTCAAATATTAGCATATGGCCTTCTGTTACCCTGAGGGCAGCCAAATCTCCTAACAAAACCGTCTTACTTAGCCTAAAGGTGGGGCTAGCAATTGTGGTAAATTGTGCCCCAGTGTGCTTTGCTGAGCGTATCGTAGACATAGTTACGGTATGTCAGGGACACTGATCTTTTCAACTTTTATTAGAAAGGGTGTTGAGGTAGTAGGTGCTTTTGTAATCTAAGACCCCACGATATGATGGTTTCATAATAGCTCATAAGTCATTATACATTATTATTATTATTGGGATTTTAAACTTTTGGCAGTATTCCGAGTGTTGCAGTAACATATGATAAATCGTAAATAGCTATTTATGGGCTTAAGCCCAGACGTGTAATTTAAACATTCACGTCACATTTCTGCTTTCTATCTCGGGCGCCTCCATCTTTGTTTTGAGCAACTTCCTCCACTAATGGTCATCTGTTGACCTCATTGGAAGAAACTCTGCACAGGCAGTGGACTATAAAAGTATTTGATAAAGATTATTTGTTTTTGCGGGTAATAGGTCGACGCCTGGTGACCGTGTATTAATGCAGTATTGCCACACAAAATATTGAGATATGCTCAAACTATATTTAAACCGATATTTGTTATTTTTAATTGGATTTAGTGATACACCATGTGCCAAAGAGTGAATATATATATATATATATCGTCGCTGTCCAAAAAAAACCATGTATCTCAATTTTTGTTGATTTTTACTTTTATGCCTCATTTGATCACATGAAATGCTGTTTACCCTGTGTGGGAATTTCATGAACAATGAACCAACGGAAATGGCCCAAAACAGTTTGAAAAGAAGTCTGGTTCCATTGACTTCCATTTAAAATACATGAGGTTTTTGGCCTCTCCTGTAAAGTTGCCATTTTGGAGATACCTGTTTTTCTTTGGACAGCGACGATATATATGTATGTATATATAATATAGACTGACAGTTTGTCTAACGTTCCACTTTCGTTGTATTCTGTCTATCAAATATAGGAAAACTTAACATTAAGATGCAGAAGGAACGTGTGAGGGTCTCAGTGCTGGCAGTGCATGTTTGCCGTATTGGCTGTCCCTGCTTAATGACCACCGATGACGAGTGACGAATCAAGCCTCAGAAACTCTAAAGAACGCTATTTATAGTTTGAGGACAACTTCCTAGCGTTGCTTCTCGGGGATCACTCCCCAGCCCGGAGATGACTGTTGCCTTTTGCCGTGTACATGAACCCACTGGCATGAATCCGACAGGACACTGTCTGTGCTTGTCCTAACAGATGTAGCAGTTATTGGTCATTAAGCAGTTGTTCCCTGTTAATGGCCGTTTATGGCAGCTGCCAGGGTCAGTTGCTGTCAGTCACAGCTCTTCAGCTGTGTTTATGGCATATGTTCTTGTTAGAGGTGTAGACTTCGCTAACTAGGTCCAGGGCGATTATGTCAGTCGGTGATTGTGAAGGAGGTGTTACACTCAGCCCGTAATCAAGACTGACCTTTTTACCGCGTTGGTTACCCGTCCTGGTTATGTTAAGGATGATGTATTAGCAGGCGGGGAAAAAATATTTACCAGGAATATCATGTTTCACCTCCACTCCCACCGCCATCCACCGATCATCAGTAAGACGCTCAGCTTACGTAGAGATGCCCCCAATATCTTGTTTCACTCACAGATGCATTAGCTTTGGAGGACAAGTGCAACGGATTCCCAGTCCTGTTGATGTTAAGCAGCTGAGCATGTAGGACGTTGAGTGTTAATGTCGCTTTCGGGTCAATATGAGGAATCTAAACTAAACAGTCTATAGCAGTTTAGTGGCTCCGCCCATTCACACTGACGTTATGTCAAGGATTTTGCAATGAGGCGTAATCAGTGGACTTACTTATACCGGTCAGCCATATGTTAGCCACCTCCTCCTTTCTGTACTCACTGTCCATCTTCTCAGCTCCACTGACCGTATAGGAGCGCACTACAGTTACAGACTGTAGTTCATCTGTTCCTCTGTATACCTTATTATGCAGTGGTGGTGGTGTGTTAGTGTGTGTTGGGCTGGTGTGAGTGGATCAGACACAGCAGTGCTGCTGGACACCTCATTGTCACTGCTGGACTGAGAATCGTCCAACCAACACTATCCAGCCAACAGCGTCCTGTGGGCAGCGTCCTGTGGGCAGTGTCCTGTGGGCAGCGTCCTGTGGCTCCTGATGGAGGATTAGAGGATGATCAACACCGCACTGTGCAGCAGCAGATGAGCTATCGTCTCTAACTGTACATCTACAAGGTGGACCAGCAAGGTAGGAGTGTCTAATAGAGTGGACAGTGAGTGGACACAGTGTTTAAACACCCCAGCAGCGCTGCTGTGTCTGATCCACTCACACCAGCACCACACACACTAACACACCACCAACCACACCAGTGTCACTGCAGTGCTGAGAATGATCCACCATCCACATAATACCTCATCTGTGGTGGTCCTGTGGGGGTCCTGACCATTGAAGAACAGGGTGATAAAGTATACAGAGAAACAGATGGACTACAGTCTGTTGCTGTAGAACTACAGAGTGCTCTTATATGGTCAGTGGAGGTGATAAAGAGTGAGTCCAGATTGAAGGAGGTGGTTTTAGTGTTTTGACTGATCTGTGTATATCAGCACTAATGATGTTATAACAAAAGCAGTCGGTTTAGTTTCTGAGATTGGAAACGGTAATCTAAAAATGAGTTATGATTATTATTGGAATAAGATTGCACAAACATCATAAACAGCGATATAATAATATCTGGCTTTTAGAGGTTGAGTTAAAGGACGTAAGGACTAAATGCATCATGCTTCTCAGAAATAGACTCTGTTTGCTGCAGAAACAGTGATACATAGGCATCATAAAAAGCGTTATGGGCTGGGAACGGCGTACGGTTGGCGTTGAGGTCATATGGAGCCTAGCTGTGTCACTGCACCGCGCAGTAGTCTGACCCACACGGGTGTATAAATGCAGCCCACTGTAGAGTCTTAGCCGAGTGCTAATATTTCACTCTGTTTGTCGTCTTGTTCTCACACGGCTATTTTAGCCCTCGTTCATCTCCGCACTCCATATGGGAAAGCAGCCATGATGGTTTGGGTGTGGTCTCGTTAAACGTTAATGTGCTCAATTGTGCTTTGGCCTCAGGAGAGACCGAGGCTAAATACAGCCTGCTTACCCTCTTACCCAGACCAGCGGCTAGCCCAAAGTGCGTGCGTCTACAAAAACACAGTGACCAGTGTGTCCTGGATCGTATCACGTTTCATTTCTGAGTGTATAAACTGTTTTTGAGGCCGTTTTAAAGTACTTCGTTTTTTCCAGATTTGGAATATTCGGATATTTTTTTTACATGGCGTGAAACTTTTATGATAAATGGACCAATAGCAAAACCCAAAGTCTGTCTCTGTGTGTGTGTTCACAGGCACACTACCATTTAAAAGTTTGGTGCCCTTGTCCAAATGTTTGGTATCAGTGTTTTTAATGATAAACTCACTGGACACAAATTGGTCCCCTGTGACTGAAGCATACCTAATAGCATCTAAACCTCCACCAGCACCAGTAGCAGCGGGTGACTGGGTTTGGCAGGGACTGAACAAGTTTCTGGATGTAGGCCACATCAGTGTTCAGACACTCTTTCATTACAGTACTGGTCAGTAGGTCCAGATTTGGTGGATGCCTTCCCTGGAACAATTCCGAGGAGAATTCCCTGTAGACTGGGATTTTAGCCACTGCTGGTAGACCCGTATGACCGTACGCTTCCATACACCTGCAGATTCAGCTACTTCCTTCACACTATGGTCTTTGGCCACGCCCACATGCTCAGTCACTCCTCTTAGCCAATCATTAACATCTGCTCTGGAGCCATTTACCACACATGGAACGAGACATTACCTACACTGTACCACCTCTACTCAATCTATGAACCCAGTCATTCACACCCCACCGGTATTTATACCCCGATTACGCTAGTGCAGCGCCATCTGCAGGAGCCTGAAGTTACTACCACCTTAAACATGTAAGGTGACTAATTTTTGGAAACCAATGTAGTTGCAGACAGATTTCTAAAAGATAAATATAGAAATCTAATACGCTTTTAAGAAACACCAGAAAACCAGGAAGATATAATTTAAGACTTTTTAGGAATGTCCAGAATGATGGACCAAGCTGGAGAGACGTCTTCGAGTTTGGACCTTGGTATAAGTCTTCGGTCCTGGATTTTGTAATCACTGGTTGTTAAGTAAGCTGTTTATATAAACTGATCAGCCACCTACTGTCATTACATAACTCGGCACTGGAAACTGGATTCACTGTCCAGATTTGAAGACCTCCGACTCTGAAATGGGGGTTGAGAATTATGTTCATAAAAATGTATTACAGAGTTAATCAGAGATTGAGAAAATCTCAAGGTATATAAAGATGATAGTCATTCAAATACATAATTACAGGATTCATCAGCATCTAATAACTTCATGTTCACAACATTCTTGGAGAAAAATAAAAACGTTTGCTAAATAGTTTAATTTATATAAATATGAAATTTCAGCTGCTAATATTCCAAGCACTTTCCAAATTGTGGATGTTAGCTCAGAGCTCAGAGTGTTGACAGAGAGAGCATAAAGGAATGTGAGACGTCTGATTTAAAAGGCCACAAGTTCGTCCATTAGACAGGCATCGTAGGCTCCTCATAAACAGCAATTAAAAACTGGTCCGACCCGAAGCTCTAAAATTAGCAGGGCCTGTCAGTGAAAGGCCGCTGTAGTCGTGTAGACTGATATGTGGGGTTGAATGGTTTGGGCTTTCCGAACGAGCTGTACCACCTCCTCTCCATAAAAGCTCTGTCTGTGAATCTTCATGGTCTATTTTTAGTAACTCCAGGAAATCCCTAATAAGGCACCTTAGATGGGCTAAATTGAGGCAAAGCTAGCCTGCCACGCTATGCCTCAAGAATGCTACAGCTGTGCTGTGCCGCGGCCCGTCTCTAATGTGTACGAGAGGCGCGAGGTTTGACTCTGAACTCTAAACTAGCCGGTGTTATTGTGTTGCGCGTGTTGTTGTGGTGTTTGATGCTATGTTCGTAACTTATAGTAACCCAGTAACGTCGTGTCTACGTATTCACGTGAGCCCGAACATGAAGGGGACATGATTTCCATAGGATGAACTGTTTCCAGCGTTCACCACTGCACTCCAGAAATGGTGGCTGCATGCTGTATGTTGGTCATTAACATGACTTGCCTGCATTCAAGTCCAATAATTTCATAAATACATGACATATATATCAAATCAGCAATACATATTTTATTTGACGCCATTTTCAATGCGTAGATATAAAAATTTTATTAAAATTATTAAAATGAATGTCTAAAAATGTCAGTTGGTACAACTTTGCGACCATAAATATATCTTGATTGTACTTATAGTTATATAACATTGTTATTAAAATGGTTTGCCATATTTAAAACTAGTTTGAAAACCATTCAAATATATATTTCTTTAAATAAGTCAAAATAAGTCTTCTAAAAAGCAAGTTTCTCCACAAGTTCTTATTTTGTCAGCTATGTTGTATGTTGATATGATTTAATGAAGGAGCAGATATATTTATATTTGTATTTTTTTATTTATATATAAATATATAAAATGTATTTGTTTCTAATACAATTATATAAATACTTGTACATCATGCTGAGCCATTTTGGACCATTTCTGTTGGTCCACTCATCATGACACATGTGCCAAAAATGGAGATACATGTTGACAATATATATATATACACACACACAGGGGTTGGACAATGAAACTGAAACACCTGTCATTTTAGTGTGGGAGGTCTCATGGCTAAATTGGACCAGCCTGGTGGCCAATCTTCATTAATTGCACATTGCACCAGTAAGAGCAGAGTGTGAAGGTTCAGTTAGCAGGTAAGAGCACAGTTCTGCTCAAAATACTGCAATGCACACAACATTATGGGTGACATACCAGAGTTCAAAAGAGGACAGATTGTTGGTGCACGTCTTGCTGGCGCATCTGTGACCAAGACAGCAAGTCTTTGTGATGTATCAAGAGCCACGGTATCCAGGGTAATGTCAGCATACCACCAAGAAGGATGAACCACATCCAGGATTATCTGTGGACGCAAGAGGAAGCTGTCCGAAAGGGATGTTCGGGTGCTAACCTGGATTGTATCCCAAAAACATGAAGCCATGGCTGCCCAAATGACGCTGTATTGGCCGCAGAAGGAGGCCCTACACCATACTAATAAATGATTGTGGTCTAAAACCAGGTGTTTCAGTTTCATTGTCCAACCCCTGTATATATATACATGGATAAAACTGTACACGTCTTTTGAATATGAAGTCCAAGCTGAGAAGATTACCTTCTGAACTATGAGCTTCTCTGTACACGCTGTTTGAATGCTGTATTTGAAGAGGACCACTATAGTCGTCTCTGGGGCTTCAAATGCGTCAAATTAGAAATGACATCACCGGTGTTAAAACTGCGCTGCTTATTTCTCACATAAGTGCATTAACTATGACGGTGTTGACCGCTTCACTCGTTGTTATTGGCCTCAGAAGGAACCACTAACAGTACACCGAAGATCAGCTCCCTGTGCGTGCGACCCAGAGAGCCCGACCTCTGTGCCCTAGCTTTTCCCTCCTGTTGTGGTCTCTCTCTCTGTGTTATGGCCCTCTGCTCAAATAAACGCCCTACTTTAAAAAAAAACACACACCCTCGCGTGGGTTTGAACCCAGCCCAGCTCTGCAATAACTCACACGTCTTCTGGCAACAGCAGCCCTCTCGGTTTTGCCAAGTTATGACCAGAGTTATTTTCGTCAGGCTTTTGTGTCTGTTCGTGTCAGCTGGTCTTTACGCATAGGAAGAAATTCCCTCTCGCTCTGCTGTTTCGGGAAGGTCTGGGACATCCCGCAGGGTTCACAAGTTGGGAATTCTACCGTCGTAATCAAATTCTAGTCATTTCTGTTCGTTTGTGACTTGTGTGTGTCTGTGTATGTATAACACTGTACGAAATTCCAAGGGAAATAAGTGGAAACACATGAGTTTTCCAAAACCCAAGTGGTTAAAGGCTGCATCAGCTTCCTAGCAACCACCTGGAAGACCACCAAAACTGTCCCCTTTGGATAAACAGCACCTAAAGCTTTTATTTTGAGAAAGAGAGGAGACCCTTAAGCTTCACTCTTGCTTCAGATCTGACATCCACAAGTGTGTCTCTCCATCCTTCCACTGCGAGAAGACACCACATCGAAAGGATGAGGACGTGTCTGCGTTTAGGAAGCTCCTCACTGAGGAAAGGTTGAAGACGCATCATCTCAGAGCAACGGACTGACTACCCCAGAGTCCAGAGCCTCAGCACCACTGAACGTGAACCTTTTGTAAAGCTGTAAGCAAGTCTGCCTAAAGGAACGGAGGCGGTGATCAAGGTGAAGAGTGGACACACAAACCAAGAGCCTTTATATTTCGTTCCTGAGGCCTCTTTGGAATTTCCCATCAAATAAGATCTCTGCGCACCCCATCTGGTCACCAGGGCTGCTCCGTCCACACTCGTCCTCTCCTGGTCAGGCTGCTGTGCGAGTGTGTGGGTATGAGTGAGGTATTAAGCAGGCAGGCAGGCTGTTAATCCTCCATTAGAGAGATCCCTCTGGGGATCAATCATAGGCAGCACAGCTTAGCGCTCAGATCCCCCAGCGCAGCTTCCCTCCAGAGAGACGCACACGTACGGAGACTGCTGCAGCCCCAGCGCACGCCTCCACCTCCCCGGAAAGAAGCTAAATAGGAGCCTCGGTGAATGAAGTGCGTTTAGACGGTACCTGTTCACTTCTTAGAGTGTAAATGTAGATTTAATGTGCAGTGGTTCGCTTTGGAGGCCATGCAGCCCAAAATCAGACCTAGATAACTGTCTGATTAGATAGTACACTAACACATTACACTTACTGAGTTACTGCACACCAACACACTACCTACAGTACACTAACACATTACACTTACTGAGTTACTGCACACCAACACACTACCTACAGTACACTAACACATTACACTTACTGAGTTACTGTACACCAACACACTACTTACAGCACACTAACACATTACACTTACTGAGTTACTGTACCCCAACACACTACTTACAGCACACTAACACATTACACTTACTGAGTTACTGTACACCAACACACTACTTACAGCACACTAACACATTACACTTACTGAGTTACTGTACACCAACACACTACTTACAGCACACTAACACATTACACTTACTGAGTTACTGTGCTACACAGAATTTGATTAAATGTACTGTGTATATGTATGTTAATGTTGGTTTATGTTGAATCTGAATTGTAAAGTTGCCCAAAAAAAAAAAGTCATACTGGTCGCGACCTGCGTGTAGCCGGTATGTATTTAATTATTAAGACAAATTATTAGTGCAGTTTGGTCAGAGTGATCATCGATAAGCTCGTTCATGGTCACAGTATGAAGAAAAATAAACAGAGCGCTGCCATATTGGCCCTGTCCCGCTCCCGAGCGTCCTGAGATTTCAGTCCATGCCTGTCTCCGACCTGGCGCTCTGCTAGCGGTGGCTTCAGGTCTGTGTGTTGTGTATTTTGTGTTGGCTGGGGTGCGCCGGATGTTTCCATCACTAATTCCCCTCCCCTGCTTTAAAGAAAGTCTGCAAAGCCTCTAATCCCCTCACTCGCGGATCAAATGTCCTCAGCTTAGAACCCACTCTGCCAAAAAAAAAACCACGCAAACGGGACAGGCAGCGAGTAAAGTGGGCTTTCAGGACACCCCAGACGAACAGGAGCAAGCACAAGCCTGCGCTGTGAACTCTCTGACCTTCCGCGCACCCTGGACTCCAGTACTCGCACATCATCAACTGTCCTTTATCTCCAGCGAACAAACCCTCCACTGTCTGAGTACAGCACAGGCACAAACCCTCTCACTGAAGTGCTTGAAAGTTGGAGTATGCTGGAAGCTCCTATTGTTGTGTTGCTGTATATTTGATTTGCATTACACAATCATTTAAATAGAAATTACATAATCACCTAATGAACACACTGAGTTACATAATCAATTGCATTTACATGTCATTTGCATTCTGTATCGGCAGGTTACGAGTCTGCACACAGACTTTCCATCCCAGTTTGGTTAAATTCCGAAAAAAGGGAGAAATGCCAGAGTTTTTCTTTCCGCAAAACTTGAGTTACTGTACACCACACACTACTTACAGCACACTAACACATTACACTTACTGAGTTACTGTACACCAACACACTACATACAGCACACTAACACATTACACTTACTGAGTTACTGTACACCAACACACTACATACAGCACACTAACACATTACACTTACTGAGTTACTGTACACCAACACACTACATACAGCACACTAACACATTACACTTACTGAGTTACTGTACACCAACACACTACTTACAGCACACTAACACGTTACACTTACTGAGTTACTGTACACCAACACGCTACTTACAGCACACTAACACATTACACTTACTGAGTTACTGTACACTTACAACACACACATTACACTTACTGAGTTACTTACAACACACACTTACAGTAACTCCTTACACTTACTGAGTTACTGTACACCAACACACTACTTACAGCACACTAAACACGTTACACTTACTGAGTTACTGTACACCCACACACACTTACTACTAACACTTACTGCACACACAACACGTTACACTTACTGAGTTACTGTACACTAACAACACGCTACTTACAGTACACTAACACTACACACATTACACTTACTGTACATAACACCAACACACTACTTACAGCACACTAACACAGTACACTTACTGGGTTACTGTACACCAACACACTACTTACAGCACACTAACACATTACACTAACCGAGTTACTGTACACCCAACACACTACTTACAGTACACTAACACATTACACTTACTGAGTTACTGTACACCAACACACTACTTACAGTACACTAACACATTACACTTACTGAGTTACTGTACACCAACACGCTACTTACAGTACACTAACACATTACACTTACTGAGTTACTGTACAGCAACACACTACTACTAACACACTACACTTAGTACACATACAGTACACTAACACATTACACTTACTGAGTTACTGTACACCAACACACTACTTACAGTACACTAACACATTACACTTACTGAGTTACTGTACCCCAACACACTACATACAGCACACTAACACATTACACTTACTGAGTTACTGTACACCAGTTGTACTTACTGTACAACATTCAGTGGAGAAGATCTGTTAACAGTAACAGTGAGAAACTGCTCAGTCACGGTTACGAATAAAAGCAGGAGCTGGAGGAGTTCCACAGTAAAACCTAGAATATCCATAATTGCCTGCTAGAAGCCCACAGTGATGATTTATTAGTATGACTATGAGAAGCGTTCAGGGTTTTGTGAGACAGAGAAAGAAACGTCTACTCTGAGATTGAATAGCAGCATACAGGCAAAGCTTCACCCAGCATAGGGCAGCATGAACTTCCATGGCAGGTACACTGCTCAGAAGACGAGCAGTGGCAGCATCCGACCGCACAGGATGGGCGGTTGTTCGGTATTGACTGGGTAGAATCTGCATGTGGTGATAGAAGCTGTCTACGGGATGTTTCCGCTACACCTGGTTTTTCACCTGGAAATTCACCCTTCGCTGTATAAAAGCCAGACCGGCATCCGAGAGTATCCACTCTGACTGCAGCTATGTGCTTCTGTGTCTGACCAGAAGCTCCAGCTCTCAGCAGATTGAGCTGGACCCCGGAGCAGCCTTCTGCTCCAGCTGCTGGGGGAAGAACTTGGCATCTGCCCGGTGCGCTCCAGATGTTTTCCGGCCAAATAAATAAAGAACATCTGAGATGATTTACTCGCGTCCCAGCGGAGCCCAAAGTCGGTATTACATGTAGCCTATTGACGGTGGCAAGTGCCCCAAAACCATGAATCAGGTCTTGCTGAGACTTGGCTGGTAACGCGAAGACTTAATGTATGAATTTTTACAGGCCCCATATCCCCCCCTCCCTTCCTCCCTCCCTCCCTCCCTTCTCTGGCTTTTTTCTCCTCCCACAGTAACTGGCTGAAGCATTTGATCTGACTTGCAGAGCCTGTTCTTAAGGGCTGTTTTCTTTTTTTTATTCCTCTGAAGATTCTCCTCTGACCATCTTTGCAGCTCAGGATCATAGCTGCCTATCCATGCGCTACGTAAAGCGATACGGCCGTATTTCATAAGGGTGGGATAGTGTAGTTTGCATGGCTGAAAACAAGGCCATTAGTGGAATATCCCCATAACAGGCCTAATTAAAGAGCTTTGAAAGACTGTGAGGGGCTTGGGAAATCATATCAGTCTGCTCCAAATGGTGTAGCCAATTTAGCAATGTACAAACTAGCCCAGTGCTCTGGTAGTGGGTGGTCTTTATAGCTAATGAATGTGGAATTGAAGGGAAAAATTCCTAATGCCAAAAGCAGACAAAGGTGGGGGGGTTAGCAGATTTTTTAGCTGACTGAATTTGCTGATGAAACTCTGTGGAGTTTAGCGTAGCATTAGCCAACATTCATGAACAAACTACAAACTGGTTTACCAGCTTACGTCAAAAAACTCCCAGGTGAAGTACTCCTCCAGTGTCAGTAGAAGCTCCTCCCTTTAGACCTCCACTGGAGTAACAGGACTAAAGTATTTACCTTCAGATGTACTGAAGTATGGAGAGTAACAGGAGCATGGTTTATTACGGCTCTAATGTCCTATTATCATTTCTGGAACAGGACTCTTCATCAGCTCAGTGTAGGTGAAGAGACTCTAATGTCTCTCAGTCCACCAGTCTCTATAGAAGCTCATTCATTAGTCTGACACTGACGTCTATTCACATCACCATCAGCACAGAACACTGACGGAGAACAGCTTCCATTAGCTAGAACCTAACTCCGTCCAACAGGTCAAAACAAAGTGACGGCTATACCCTGATTGGTGGGCTCGGAGGGACTGATTTGGCCATAACGTAGTAAACAGCCCCATATTAGACCCAAATTACACTACAGGAGCCGATTACAGCTACGTCCCTACTACCCAACACTGGACAGCGCTAGCTCTTCACTGAACAGTGGGGGGCGTGTGTTGACGGCAGTGAAACGTGGTGATTGTTTGAACTAAAGGCAGCGGGACTCGACAGTACAATCTGAGTTGTTGTGGTGTTCGGGATCTTGAATGTTTCTCTGCCCCACGTTGAACTTCCACATCTACAATCTTCTGTGGATAACTGGGTGGAGTCCCCTCATTTAAGGAAAACTGGGTTTTGCTTTGGCATGCCAACATCCTCCTTAACCCCAACCCAACCAAGGTTCATCATCTACTAAATGCTGACGAATGAGAAGGAAAGATGCCCCGTGCTTATTTGATGAGTAGTCAGTATGGTATATGCAGCTAGGTGCATGTAAAGCCAGCTCTAGTAGCTCAGTGTTTACATTGCGACTCCTATAATCACAACACATGGATAAACACATTTCTAAGGTTGTAGCTGTTGTGGGAGTCTGCATCTTTCCACTACGTCAGCATGCACTAGCCTGCCTTTCAGTCTTCACAAGGCCCTGCCGCTCTACCTGCTGCCTCTGACCCATATGCAGTACGTCTCCTCGAGAGCAGCGGTGCCGCTTCGACGTCTTTCCTTTACCCGTCGTCGTTCCCCTCGAGGCTCGGAGGCCTTTTTAGAAAAGGAGATATTTTGGTATGAAGAAAAGAAGTGATTTATCTCTCGGCTGTTTTGTCTCTCAGTTGAAAAGGGCCCTGTCAGTTGTCAGTTTTCATTTTAGGGGTCCTTGTGGAAAAGTATGGAGGAATGTAGAATTTGATTTGGTTGACTTGCAGGTTTTGGATGAGGGTAGGGAAGGGAAATGGATGCAGTAGAAGAGGGCATAGGAGGGAGTTATTTTTGTTTCCAGACGTCGTCTGTTTATAGGAGGTGCAGTGGGAGGTACGGATGTAGCTTTGGGTGGGGAGGTGGTATGTACTGTGTATCTATATATTGGTTAGCTGTATTTGTATAGAGTGGATCGGATTATGGCTGGCGGCTTCCATATGGGTTTCCACCCTAAGGAGCTCACTTACCTCTGTTCCTCCAGTGCCTGTGCTTGTGCCGGAGCTGGTTCTCAGGATCTATCGGACCTGTTTGAAACGTACCTGTATTTCAGTTTGAGAGCTGAGCCATGATGTATGTGGATGTGGGT
This sequence comes from Prochilodus magdalenae, assembly GCA_024036415.1. NCBI lineage: Eukaryota > Metazoa > Chordata > Actinopteri > Characiformes > Prochilodontidae > Prochilodus > Prochilodus magdalenae. Next base: position 437,963 of record JAMWET010006552.1, read on the forward strand.
GGTTCTATGGCTGGAAACAGAACTCAAAGAACGGCCTGTTAAAACAACATGGCAGAACATGTTCTTCCTTCAGCAGACCACCGATGGGTCATTTTGGGTTCCATGGTTCCAGACCAGCGCGTTCCTGGTCCCCTCTGATTTTGGGCAGTTTTAGACCATGTATAATTTTTTTTTTTTTTTGGCACTGTAAAAGCGCACAGCGATCGAGATTTTGGCACCGGCGACATTTCTGTGGAAAAGAGCTTAGTGAGACCCCTCCCCCCCGTACAATCCCCTCAAAGCCGAAGATTTATTTGGCGTATTCGCAAATATGTTCGAGCTGACGTTCACACTGGCTTGTGCCGACGTTCTTGCATGGAATGAGGGGATGTCCACTAGGGGGCAGCGTCTGAATCAAACTGTGGAATCTGGGAATTAGCACTTTAAGTGGGAACCCGAAATAATCCAGTCCTAAACCAACCTGGATTCCATCATCACATTTTGAGCCCAGGACTGACCCAAGCACAAAACCGACCCGCACCGGCTCTTTGTCATCCATAATGAGGTTTATGTAACGCTAACGGTGCGTAATTATTAAAATCAGTATTGACTGGACTAAACTGACCTTTCCTGAAATGTCTCGGCCCCTTTTACCTCCTCAACCTTATGAACACTTTATGAACCTTAAGAACACATGGTGGTCTGCTAGCAGGAGCGACTGTGAGTCCACCCTGGTGGTCCTTTGAATACAGACCATGATGCATTGTTTAGAGCTGGAGGGCTGGTTAAGTGTAGTTAACCAACTAACCCACCCAGAGAGTTAGAGCACTCCAGCAGGTCAGGTTAAACCGGGTCAGAATAAATCAGAAGTGAATCCGAGAAGTTCTAATATATTCCAGGCCACTCGAGTCCGTCTGTGTCAGAGTGTGTCCTGTGTGGAGAGCAGCGGAGCGCAACAGGAACTGCAAGAGCAGAACATCCTATATTCCAAATGCACCCTGCTGCCACATACACGACCACTGCGCCCACTAGAAACCACCACCATAGACCACCAGCAGGGCTCTGTCCGGTTTGGGTGCCCCGGGCAAATTCCAAGTTTCATTGATGGTGAAAATGAGTGAACACGGCGTCTACAGAGAACACACTGCACATTGTAATGTTTTATTTATTGTTAGTTTATTAAAGGAGTTTAACTTATTTTTGGGGGAAGGTCTAAATTGTGGTTACAGATAATAAGAGGTTTAATAATTATTTGTTTTGGTATATTACTAAATAATAAAGAATTAAAATATTGTACCGAATGTGTGGTTTAATTGAATTTACCCTATATGGGTGTAGTTAATAGTATTAGTAATAATAATAATAATAATAATAATAATAATAATAGTAATAGTAGTAGTAGTAATAATAATAGTAGTAGTAGTAGTAGTAGTAGTAGTAGTAATAATAGTAATAGTAGTAGTAATAATAATAGTAGTAGTAGTAGTAGTAGTAATAATAGTAATAGTAGTAGTAAGAATAATAATAATAATAATAATAGTAATAGTAGTAGTAATAATAATAATAATAGTAATAGTAATAATAGTAATAATAGTAGCAATAATAATAATAATAATAATAGTAATAGTAGTAGCAATAATAATAGTAATAGTAGTAGTAGTAATAATAATAATAATAATAATAATAATAATAATAATAATAGTAATAGTAGTAGCAATAATAATAATAATAGTAATAATAGTAGCAATAATAATAATAATAATAATAATAGTAATAGTAGTAGCAATAATAATAGTAATAGTAGTAGTAGTAGTAGCAATAATAATAATAATAATAATAATAATAATAATAATATGAAACCTAATTAATGCAGTACCTTTAAACCCCAAATGCTTAGTATCAAAGGACAACAGCTTGCTTCGTTTAGTCTACGTTCACGCACCAAGCATGCAGATATATTATCAGTACTATCAGTGATGCTGGTTAAAATTCTCCCTCACAGGATTCCCATGGGGAATGGAATTCCTGGAATGTGATGGAACTTAAAAGTCTATTCCCGACATGGTTTTTGGGCCACGTCGTTTTTTCCCCCCCAGTGTTCAAATTCATCTGTTTAATCAGTGAGGAGCCACGACATACAAAAATTAAAGTGGGCGTTTCAGTCGCTCTGCTGCATCGAACGCCGCCGTGGTCTCGGGGCCTGGCATTAATTAGACCAGCTTCTACTGCAGCATAAATGACTAGCACTTCCCTCCGATAACTCAAACCAACAAAGACAGTTAACAAATTCCCTGTTCCACCTTAAATGGCACAGCGACTACATTCAGCTACCTGTATGGCTCACTTCTGCCTCCGTTAAGGTGGGAAGGAGAAATTCAGCTGCAGAAGAAGAAGCGAAATTTAGCTTTGTAGAATTTCAGACACGAGACAACATTACACCGACGTGGCCGTACCTCCCTCTGTCTGATAGACCAGCCTGCCCCAGCGTTCATGTGCGTCCTGTTGTGTTATGTTGTACCTCGGTGCTCTTTCGTATGCATGAGAGTGTGTCAGGACTTGTCTCATGTGCTGGTGTGTTCCGCGATGGCTTTGTGATAAGTGCGTACATGTTCATTTTTAAGTCTGAAAGAGAGAGAGAGAGAGAGAGAGAGAGAGAGAGGGAGAGAGATAAATACTGCAGCGCAGGGGTAAGTATGCCATCAGTCAGGGGGCAGCTGTTGTGTGCTGATAAGGTGCAGTGATACAGTAGATAGGAGTGATTGGTACAGTCTGCAACCCTGCTCCACTCCCCAGCACTCCTTTCTCACCAGCTCTATAAATCATTACCATCTCTAAAGAGCATCGGAGAGATGAATGGAGCACGCTGCACGTATCAGACGTGTATTTGGGTTTCTGGGGGCGTGCTCCGGCATACTGAATTCATCCATATTGGTTGGAATGCGTGGGGGTGTTTGTATGCGTGTTTCATGTCATGTCACGTTTGGATGTGCGCTCTCATCCCTCTCTCTTGCTGCTTTATTCATCCGTCTCCTCTCTCTCCCTCCTTCAGATTGACGCATTGAGCAAAAGAAGTAAAGAAGCAGAAGCTGCCTTCCTGAACGTCTACAAGAAGCTGATCGATGTCCCGGGTAAGTTTGTTTGTTTGTTTGTTTGTTTATTCTAAAATTAAATTGTATGGTTCCCATGAATGTCTGTGCTGCTCAGTCCCATAAGGTCCACGTTTGGACACCAAGCTGCTGAAATCATAATTCATGGTTTCTGTGATGATGATGTCACAGCACTTCTACATGTATCTGCCTATTCAGCCTACAGCAGTCTGGCTCCACCCATTCCCCCTGGAGAGTTTCAGCCCAGGCTGCTTTTCGGATAATGTACAGGGCAGAGGAGCCAGTCAGAACAGAGCTCATTTAATGGTCATGGGCCGTCGTTGTGCGAGTGTTGGTGTTATGTGCTCGTGGGCTCCCCCTGTAGTTGAGGAGTGTATTTAATTTTTACACCACTGTTGGGAATACAGTTGTGGAATCTGCACACGCACATAGTCGTAGTCTATGGATTACATTCCTGGTTTTAGTTGTTGCTGTATAAATAACTGGAATGGAACATGTAACCTGTTGCATCCATATGCACCGGAATAACAGTCGGATTTTACTGGAGAGCCGGAATTGGGCACGACTCCAGCAAACATGCTAGTACAGGGATCCGTTACAGGAGGATAAAATCTTTCATAGCCTTTTTAGCGTGAGGTGGACAGATCAGACCCAAACGTTTTGGCATGAGTGGAATTAATTTCTTTGCACACTAGGGAGAGTTTAGACTTCCGGTATACGGAAAAACTGGGAAACTCCGAATGATGCATATGAGGTTATAGGCTATGGTGCAGTCTTTGATAAATGGCATTGGCAGGAATGGACACCCTGCTCTTGGTTTTCCCTATAGCCCTGTGAGACTGTCTTGCATCCTTTATCTCCCTTCTGGCTTCCTGTTACAGCGTCATCCTCCATCTCTTCACAGCCTCTGCCGTGATGTCCATGCTGGGAATGCCGAGCAAGCTTCATGTTATAGCTAGTTAGCTCGTTGTTGTTGTGTGACATGGTGCCTATAGCATTGCACAATTCTCCTGAAAGGTCTCGTGTACGCTTGTCCCAAGTTACCTAGTGCTATCCCAGGCAGCCCGGACCCAGAGTTGCTCTAAGAGTGATATATGTAAATGAGCTCTGTTCTGATTGGCTGCTTTTTTCAAACAGCAGGCCGTATAACTTGAGGATGAAAGGGTGAAACTCTGAAGCACAGCCTACATGTACATGCCACTCTGTGGCCTCATTTTAACACAGGCCTTGTCCCAGCTTGATTTCCGTACATGGAGAGAACAGATGGACTTATCAGGATGGGTCGATGCTAGCACCACTATCGGTGTCAGTATCGGCCCGATGCTAACACCGCAAACCGGTGTCGAGTCGGTGCCGTCTCTGCTCCCTCACACTCTGCCGCGAGGCCTCTCACCGTGGCCTGACGCATCTGCCTACAGCACATACCTGCTCATTCACACGAGAGCACGCTCA